>JAWWEV010000134.1:24628846-24663243 GCA_035583235.1 Hafferia zeledoni
CCCCCCCCCCCCCCCCCCCCCCCCCCCCCCCCCCCCCCCCCGCCCCCCCCCCCCCCCCCCCCAAGGAAAAAAAAAGCTTTTTTATTTGGTTTTTTGTATAGTGTGAAAACTATTGGGGCAGAGCCCACTTTTATAAAAATTAATGAAAGAACCGAGAACGAAGTGTAAAACACATTAAATGTTTTATAAGGAACATAAGGCAGACCAAGTAATATGCTTTGAGTGATAAAGACTATACAGTTCATCGCCAGTTCTTTTGGTGTTCAGAGAGTATTTTAAGAAGGAAAGACTGGGAATCACAGCATTGGAGTGGTAAAGTGCACTTCATAATTCACATTATGAAGTATGATTAAAAATAATGAGAAGAGCAAGAGCTGAGCACCAGTTAAGATGCATTATTTACACCTACGATTTCGTAAGCTCCAAGTCATGCTGTCTAGGAACCAGCTGCAAACTGGTTCCTTTAAAAAAGTAAAACCAATAAAAACAAATTGCTGAATAGCTTACCTGAAGAGAGATGACTTTCTGATTATTAACATTATTTTTATATGCCAAGTTTTATACCATCTTATATAATTGAAATTTCTGATTTTCTTGCTTTGCTACCTGCTTACTGATATAAACTGTCATTGAAAAGAAAACCAGAAAATAAAAAGTCTACCCCTCTAAAGCCAAAGAAACAAAACCAAAACAAACAACCCCCCCAAAACTAACGAGAGAAGAAACACCCACTAGAATACCGGAGAAAAAAATTACAAAGAACTGATCTAGTTTTTCTTATTTATTTTTTAGGGGAGATGAAGAAGATTGAGGGCTGTTGGTCAGATGATTAAATAAAATTAAAAAACAACAACAAACAAAAACAAACTCTGCTCCACTTTTCCCATCTTGGAACATAGCAGTTTCTTCACTAACATCGACATTTGAAAAACAAAGCCAAAATTAACTGAATAATAAGTTCATCTTACAGTAAACATTAGTTTCTGATTATTCTGTATCAAAAGGCAAAATTTTGACATGGGCTCTTTTTTTTCCCCAACTTCATTTCCTGCTGAGCTGATGAACAATTAGAAACTCTGGAATGTGACTACAAATCTTGGACACAAACTCACCCACACTGCTCTTGATGAACCTACAATGTGCCCTTTACCAGACAGAGGCTCACAACATAACAGGCAATCATGGGTGATAGATAGACAATCAAGTCTATATGAAAAATGTGGTGTACAACATGTAACAGGATCATTCAAATAAATTACCTTGAGCTTTCCATTTAATTTTTTCACAGGAATATGGTCCTAAAATTATGTCATAATACCCAACTATGTAACTGCTACAGTAATTACTCTATGTCAATGCTATTTTTCAGATAAACAGTGTTGACAGAAATTGCAGCCCTGAGGCTGCAGAAATGTGCAAACTCCCAACTGGAGCTTCTATTTTATTCACATTGCTGCTTGATTAATTTGATACTTGGTTCCTTTTGTTCTCTGTCTCTAGTATTTGTGCTAAATTACAACTCTGGTCATTAAGGAGTATTGTTAAATGAGGAAGGTGATTACATAAAAGACATCACTGCTGTAAACTGAAGTGTTTGATTGAAGGTTTTTGATAGCTAGAAGCTATAATTTTAATAGCTAAAAGTTAACATTAAAAAAAAATGTTCTAGGAAAATGTAATAAGATAAAGTGAATTGAGATTCTATTCTTTTCATTGCTGCCTTAACTGTGCTGCAGGAAGTCTAACAAGCAACAGTCTATTGAACTCATCCAGTTCTATAATCATTTTTGTGCTACTGTAAGACTTGAAAATGTTGAAATATGGATTCTACTTTGTATTTAGGAAAATGTTAGTGCAGTTTTCTCTTAGTCCTGTTATTTCCTCTTATGTCCTTAGGTCCTACAACAGTGTCTGAAATTACTGAAAGACTGCCAGCAAGTATGTTGAAAGTTGGATCAGATCCCATCTCAAGGACTTCACCTCACTTTGATTTTGATTAAGTCACAAACCAATTGCTTACTCTTAGGTTTCATATGTGGGTTTATTGCCATAGTATATGAACAGCAGAGTGCTAAATACAGATTTATTGCAGTATATACTTAGTGGATGATTTTGAAATGGAGGATCAGTCCCAAAATCCAGCAGAACAGTACTTGCAGTCACCAGTACCTGATAGAGCAGATTGGTCCAAAACCCTGAGTGAAGTATATATGGGATCCCTGTCTGCCCATGAGATGGACCAGCTCAGATAACAGCTCTGGACACACACAGGTAGTATATGCAGCATTTGCTCCTTTGGCTCATCCGTAAGACAGAATCTAAACTTAGGAGCTGTTTACACTCCAGGTTTTTTCATCTTCTCTTGCGCTCAGTTATTTGAATCAAGAGTAGAGAGGGCTTTCACACACAAAAACTCAAAGTCCACTCCTGCTGAAAAAGATTGTGTTTCAGAGAATTTAAGAAATTTAAGATATTTTCCATAGAAGAGGAGTGCTTTCTGCCTACTGTAAAAGTTAAAAAAAATACCCAAGAAAACAACCAAAAGAACATTAAAGGAGTTACCAAATTTTCAGGGAAACCTTTCTTAAATCCACTTAGTAGACTGAGAGAATTCAGACTTACACTTCCCACCTCATAGTAAAGCATCAGTAACACTTAAGCTGGGAGTCAATGTGAGAAAAAGTGCCATCTACCCACACTTTTAACCTAGACCTCTGTCTAGATAACAGCACATCCACAAGGTTGGTGTAAAAAAAAAAAAAAAAACACACCAAAACCAAGCAAACAAACAAAAAAACCCAAACCACTAGCTGGGTATATATAGATAGCAGTGCTGTGTCCCAGTCAAGGTTCATGTTCATGCTTTCAGGATTTTTTCATCCGTTTACACCTTCATACAAAATTGCAAATAATCTCTGGAACAGGGAACAGAACTTTACAGTCACTAAAACTAGTTCAGAAAATTAATTTTTCATCTATATAAAATAAAACACCCAATTCCTTTTTTGACTCTCACTCAATTCCTTCTTTCCTTGACTTATTATGGTGGAGTTCCCAGTCTAATCACACATTCTGTCACTATTTCTTTTCATCAGTTTTGAATTTGCTTCTTTGAATTTTCATGAATGTGCCCTTGTTGAACTGCTCTCTCTGAAATCTTTTTCACTGTTTTATGGCAGTGCTTCCCCTTTTGTCTAAGGAAACAATTGCAGCCTTTCCATTTTAATTTCTTTTACTTGCATGAGTGATTTTTTTCCACAAGATAACTAGCACAAAGAATTATTCTAAATGATACAGCGTAGTAGGTTTCTATAAAGGCCTTTAATATTTTCCATATGATATTTCACCCTTAAACATTCTAGCATATAGCTTACATTTTAAAACTCAGCTGCATGCTAAACTGCCTGTAGTGATATCTTGATGTCCCTAGACCAGCCAACACAAGCTAGTAATACCTATGTTGAATGCAGCTACACCATGTTATAATTCTCTGGAGAATAGGAAATAGTACTTGATCAGATTCAATAAATAATCCATTTATGCCTAAATTTCTTGCATGTTTTATTTTTCTTCATATCTTCAGAAATTAGTTTTTGCCACTACACTCAACTGCCGGTTGATCTCTGTCATCAAATTCAATTGGGAAAAATCATAATATCAGCTTATTATACTGAATATAAATCCATTAGAAAGTATTAATGGAAAGGGAAGGACAGTCAATGAATCCTCTTTTATGTGTAGGCTGCAAATGTCTAATTAAAAGCAGAAATCTGCTATGGAATAAAGTCGCTCCCGAAAACGGAATAGCTGAAACACAGAAGTCATAGAACTGTGCTCCTTGTGCACTGGAAACACACAAACTAGCTCTCGAGAGAAGAAAGAATGGTTTGTGTCACCAGGGAGCTATTCAGTCCTCAAAAAAATTCCTCAGGAGCCATTACCATTGTGTTTGCTGACCCTCTTCCACAGGGCAACTAAACAAACAATCAGGCTAATAAATTATGTAAAGTACATTCAGCTGAAATTGGACATTCAGAGATATGGGGAAAGCACAGTCACACATTCAATAGAAAATTGTGAATGATGTGAAATACAGTACAAACAGGGAAGACCACTTGCTCTTCAGCTGCTATTACTTGACAAAACTACTTGGAAAATAGGTTCAGATCTATTATCTAGGAAGTGCATAAATATTCCTAGAGCTCACAAAAAGTGAAACAGAAGTAAAAAGTGCCAAGTCTATCCTTCAGAATCATGGAGCACCATGCAATAAATACCTTTTACAAATGTCCAAATGAGGCCTACAGTTCATTATCTCTTATGTTCACAGGTGGTGAACAATGAGAGGTCTGGGCTGAATTTGATAACCGTGAAATAACTGTGTGTGTTTTATTGCAATAGCTAGTTTCATAAAACTTTGAGGAGAAATTTAGAAAAACGTGAGGGATCTTTACATCTCACTTGAGCTGCTAACACCAGTTCTCACAAAATCCCCACTGGCATGAGCCAGAACTTTAACAGTAGATGCACCAATTCTGGCTGGAACAAAAATGTTATGGAGCAATCTTTAGGGATCACTCCTATAACCATGCACACTATTTTAACATGCTCTCCAAACTAGAAATAAACTTGCTTTGCAACTACACCACAGTCAAGCCAGTGCCCCCCAGTTTTGTATATGTAGAACTGCTGTCATACATGAGAATTTATGATAAACTCTCTGTTAAAGACAAAGTATCTGACACATTCCTGACTTACCAGAAGAATTGTGAGCTCTCTAAAACTTTATGGGAAGGATGCCTAAAAGAAAATATATAGTCAACTGAAGGAATTTGCAGATCCATAAATGCCATTGAACTTAGTAAAATGAAAACCTCAAGCAGCTGGCCTTCAGAACAGTACAGGTGCTGTTCTGATTTCTAAACAAGTCAGTGATACAGAATAAGACTAACAATGAAAATGTTTGGAAACACATTACTTGAGTGGATTGTTAAAATCATGTTCTATTTGGATTGCTTTCCACGTGAAGTGGTCAGTCATCTGAAATACAGGTACACAGAACACAAATTAATAAATGAAACTACTGAAAAATATAAATGTAAGAAAAGCAAGTGCCCAAGAAGAAAAGTTGAAGTGAATGCACTCAGATTAGTGCCTAAACAGAGTGCAAGACCATGTTCTATTTCACCTGAGCTACTCAACTACAACTTGGACTAGTCTAAAACCACAATTAGGCAAGACAACAGGTTTAGGTTTAAAAGACGTAATGCTGATACTTTGGACCTATGCTCCATTTCTTTAATTTACCATAAATAATGAAGTATCAGTATATCAGTGGATGTAATTGCTCCTCTAGTCAGAACGCAGGTCTTCAGCTTCCAGAGGTATCATGGCCACAGGCTGGAAGACAATACCAGCCCCTGTAGTCACCTCCTCCCACATCCAGCCCCCCGGCGGAGGACCACACTTGAGGCTAGGTGGCAACAGCAGAAGCAAGGTTTATTGGGGTGCCTGGCTTATAAAGGGTTGGAGGGATGGTTCTAGAAAATGGGAGGAGAAATGGGAGGGGCGAAGCATCCCATTGGTCCAAGCGTGAACAGAGGGGAGGTACAGAGAAAGGACTGGGAACAGGGATCAGAACATTACCAAATAAGGAAAACTACTGCAATGCACCAAACTAGGGCCAATCAGGGTAGGGTTGGCGGGAAAATCCTAGGGGTTTCTGCGAAGAACTTTGATAGGGACTACTATAGGGAAACATTATGGGTAGACATGATGACCAACACCATTAACAGGGGAGAAATCAATATATGAAGTAAACTGGGTAGAATCGTCGTAATTTCCTCTCAGCTGGCTCAGGCCCACAGCCTCAGGTTCCCCAATCTCGGCGTCTTTGTCGACCCACCACTTACAATATTTTTGCCATTTAATGAAGTCCGGGTCTAACCCAACATCAGTAAAGTCTCAGTTTTCTACTCTTTCCTAGAGCACACCCAACCAGGCTTGCAGTGTTCAGTGACTCCTGCTTCTTTTGCCATGTCTTGTTTCTGATCACCCACCCCAGCTGCTGGCTTACTTATTTCTCTCCCCACTGCTCCTCATGAATGAAGCAGGTCTATTTTCAAGGAAATGTTACTGATACTGGACTGGAGCTGTCCAAAATAAATTCATTTATTTCAGAACATAAATCAGAACAAATCATAAAGTTTAGCTTTACAAGAATTTTTTCCAAAACGTTTGACCAGATGTCGGCCTAAGCATCAAAATCCAAATATCCCTTTATAATTTCTCTAACACTTAGGAATATACACAGTATTTTGATTTTCAGATCAACCCCTAACAGATTATTTGTTGAAAAATATTCAGATATCTTAAAATTAAATGACTGTCAAGACTTCTCTTGTAAGGTTTTTTACTTTTCTAAAATACAGATGTTTCAACAGATATTAGCAATCAAAGTGCATAATTTTGTCACTACTTTTTGTATTATAAAACACAGGAACACCAATTTCGCACATTAAAAGTAACAGAAGGAAGTCCTGGAGTTCAATTAGAACAGAAAAAAAAAAAATACTTCCCAGGAAATGTACTTCTTAGCAATAGAAAGAATGTGACAGCACAAGCCATCAAGGAGAAACTGAGGCTTGAAAATTTCCAAATGCCACACATGTAAGTTTGTAACCTTCTATTTTCTCCCTGAGAGGTAAAATTCCCACCAAACTTACAGCCCTGGATAAGAGGGAGAATATCCTCTAAGAAATATGCTGCAATACAGAGCTTTGTAAACAAATTCTCTAGGAACATACTACAGCTACCCCTACAGACCTCATCCAATTAATTTGTCTCTGGTGTTTTAGCTCTAAAGAGAAATATACTTTTTAAAGAAATAGCAGCCCTCTGATAGTACAGAGCTACTTTTTTTTATTAATAAACTTTACTGAGGATTCAAAACTATGCCACTTACATTGCTTGGCTAGTGTGAACATAACCCTATATGTTAGTATAACCACAGAATTAATCAATTTAAAAAATACTATCTTAAGACATAACTTTCAAAGATGACAAATTATTGAAAAGTGTTTACTCTGACGTACTTAAAGCATGCATGAAAAATCAAGCAAGAAAAAAACCAAACAACACCTGAACACCCACACATTTCCCTCAAACTACCATCAAACCCAGCAAAGACCTCCAAAAGTGAAGTAACATCCCAAATTATTTCTAAATTTCTCTGTCTGAGTGGTCATTCCCTATCAGAATAAAAAGAAAAATCTCCAGCACACCAGAATTAGTGTCAAACACCATCACTCAGGCACTTTCAGTAGGAGTGGTGACAGCACCTTACAGAATGAGCAAAATCCATTGCTGCTTTGTGATATTTGATATGTACTTCACATAGTTGGGAAAGTTGCCCTGAAGAGTTTGTACACTTGAGACACATTCTTCCTTCTACATTTTTCAACCTGATCATGTCCTTACGGATCTTTCAGCTGGTCACACGTTTTAAACTTAACACAGCAGGGACTGCTCGTTAGTTGTGCAATTTACCAAAATAGTGCACTGCCCACTTGAATACACCAGAGATTATGCAACCTATTCATGCTTCGTAAACAGAATGGATGTCAGTCTAGTGGAAAAGGCTCCTAGAATCTTGCCAGAACTTGATAATTCTCTGTCAGCACTGCATCATGTTTTTCCCAAAGACATCATAGTTCAATATGTGCAAGACTACTAGAAAGAAGTGGTACTACTATCATCAGTCAAGCCTTTCTCCCTAGTAAGGCTCTTCTGTGAAGAGCCTGGAGCCCAAGGAGCAATCCTGCCTTGCTGAAGAGGTCTAGCTGGAGTCCTTGGGCATCTTGAGCTCATTCACAGGAATACTCCCCAATTCATGACAAGAGTAGAAAACCCACAACATTTTCACCAAGTCTCTCTGGAGTAATTATAAACAACCAAGCCATGCACAAGACAAGCCAACCCCGGTTCAATTGCTGAACAATTACTGCAGCAATAACCAAAGAGAAAAACACAGATTTGAGAACAATAATATTCAGGTCCCAAGAGATAAGGAGAAACAAAACATCAGATAAGTGTGTTAGGCTCATTCCCTTCACTCAGGGAAGCATCTGTATTTGTTCTTGGTTTTTTTGTAATTCATATCCTCTGATGTGGACTCATCTAAGCATATTTTGTTCTGAAGATAATATACCATTTATTAATGGAAAAGCACAGACCTTTTTAATAAGTGAGGTGTCACTTCTGACTGAATCTTCATATTTCCAGATACAATATTCTTTGAAAAAAGGATATACAGTAAAACAACAGCTGCAAGGACACTGAAAACTTTTGGAGTTAAGCTATCACACTGTCTATATTTTGCTAAAAAATTTTTGATGAATTATGACTAGTCATAATTACCAGTCACACTGATAAAAATTATGTAGTTTGAAAAGCAAAGTAGATCTGTAATTGTTCATCAGGGACCAGACATCCCAAGATATAACTAAACTGTATCCCTTGAGTAAGCCATTCGCCATAGAGTAAGTTTTCAAAGAACAAAGATGATGCTAAGGGTTTGTTTCCAAAAAAATTGGAATGTTGCCATTTCCACACATTTAGATGGTATTCAATCAAACTGGAACATCAGTTATTCCAACATAGCATGAATTAGCTAAAGGTACAAAATAAATAACTAGAGGTAGTTGTGGATCAAGTCACTTGAGTAATTCAGGTCATTTGACACAGGATGTCTTTGAAGAAAATTATGAATTTTTTTCAACTAAAAGTATATAAAACTAATGACCTGTACTGCAAATTAAAATAGTTTTTCTAAGAACGCAAATGGATCCTTCTTGTTTCATGAAATTATATACTACTACATTATTTTTTAAAACAGACGATAAGTGCTTTAATCAAACCATAGAAGTCAATATTCTGCTAACAGCCTATTGTAAAACCTCACATAAGGAATGTGCTGATCTAATTTTCCATACCATTTTATGTTGTATATGAGTATTAAATATAAATTTTTATCTATAGAAATATTCTTATTACTTTTTCTACCCATAGGATTTGTTTGTAGGCATATAGTACTGCCTAAAGAATCACCTCCCTCCACCTGCTGGCCACACTGCTTTTGATGCAGCCCAGGATGTGGTTGACTTTCTGGGCTGCAAGTCCATGCTCCCCTGGTCATCTTGAGCTTCTCATCAACCAACATGCTCAAGTCCATCTCCTCAGGGATCTCCTCCCTGATCTATTCTCTGCCCAACGCTACTACTCTTTCACAGGGCTAGATCATCCTAGAAGAAACAGGCCCATTATTCCACATGCTGCTGGTTATTTTTCTAGTTAGTTACAAATTACACAAACCTGCAGCCTTAGCTAAGCAAAGGGTACCCCAAGTGCCCACGTCACTTTCTTTGACAGGGAGAAAGAGAAGACAGCCAAGGAGTGAAATCAACATGTTTCTGAGCTACTAACCTTGGAATTGCTTTGGTCCCACTCCCTGCTATCCCAGTCACTGATGACCTCTCTGCACCTCTTAACCTATCAAAAATAGCAGCAAAGATATCAAAAAGTCATCAAAAATACTATCAAACATAGCACCTTATTATCTCTAGACACGCTCTGAAGGTTAACAGACTAAAAGCTAGACATACAATAAACACTGTGTTAATTATTAAAGTGCGGTGAATCCAAGAGTTCCAGGCTGGCTGCTTTGCATTTCATAAGTGGGCTGTATCTCTAAGCATTATTTCTTACCCTAAGCAGGTTGTTTCAAACAACTATGCCCTACAACAGGCAGCAGAATGGATGTCTCTGGTTTTGTCCCTAATCACACTTGTGTGTTCTACACAAGAATGGCTGGGAAACGTTCTCTGAGTAATACTTTCCATTCGACCTGCCATTGTTAACTGAAGGACACACTATTTCATTATGTTTCTCTTCCTGGCAGCCTGCACAGTAATTGCACACAGTAGCAGGAGACAAGTGGACAAAAAGTTCTGGAATCACGAATAGTAAAGATGATCGATTTGTAAATTAATCTCTTCTTCTCATGGTAACAAACAACTGAAGCACTTATTTTAAAAAATCAAGAAAAAGCAGTTTTATAACAGTTCTGTCTCTCTGCACACTGAATAATGTCAATCTATTATAAAAGTTTTGTTACTATTCAAATAGTAAATGAGCTCCAGCTCCTTCCTGGAGTTCATTATTATATAAACTTGACTTTCATGGGGGTCCAAAGGAAAATAAAAGGATTTTTGAGGAAGAGATGCCAAATTCAGCTGGAGAGTAGTGTGCTTTATTCCCCTGTTCCTATTGCACATAACATTGAAGAAGAAACTCCTAGATCTATTCCAAAATGTGGTCTGTTAGTGAGGTTGGACTGCTTACAGTATGTAGCATGCGAGTCATGACTGTGAGTGGAAAAAGAAAAATATAGCCCACAGAATGTGGACACAGAAACTGTTTTTTCCTTACTATAAAAGTCAATCACATTATTGCCATGACAGCCACTATTTTTCTTTTGTTTTCCTGAACCAAGTCTTCAAAAAGATTATACTACTGTTGTTTAACTGCAGGCAACTTCTAAATTTTTTTTGTTAATAGAAATAGTTTTCTTCTTAAAATGCAGAAACTACTACTCACTTCAGCATCTAGATAATACATGTGAAGTGCAGAGCTCCTCAGAAAAGTCAAGTCAGATAGTCAGAACAAAAGTACTTTGTAGAGACTACATTACAGTATTAGTATATACCATGAGTTAGGCTCACCTTTCCAACTAACATTAAAGCAGATACTGAAAAATCATTCCCAGTTCAAGTACTGGGGCTAACAATCTGAAAATTAATACAACCTGTTTTAACCCTTGAATAGTACAATTAGTGAACTCTAATGAATTAGATTTGCAAAGCTCTTACATGTATAAATGGCTGCATATTCACTGTGGGAATGATGGCAAGCAAATTGGCCCAAGCTTCCTTCCGTCACAAATAACAAGGGTGCTTTGTTCATCTATACATCTAATAGCATGGCAAAAAAGAGAGGACTAATAGTATCCAAGAACTATCAGGAAAATAAAACTGCTTCCTATTATTTTAAGCATTCAGTTTTGGATTAAAAATATGGGGATTTTTTCCAGTTTTTAAAACTTGACAGACCAAAACAAAGGACCAAGAACACTTACATGCATGAGCAACTACACCTTCAGGTACCTGAAAGAAAACCAGTATGGGACCTAAGGAAAAGGATGACAAAGTATATCAGGCAGTCACTTCTGGGGAACAAATACTATTTTTAGGTGGAAGGCGATGGGGGAGACTCCTTCGTATGCGAGGCAAGACATTTTTTCAACTACTTTAGTTCACTGATCAGTTTATCAAAGCAGATCATGTTAACATGCAGTCACAACAAGTGGGCATAACTCAGAGCACCATTTTAGGCCATCCATTCACTCAAATGAATGCACACATTGCTGACCTTTCTCAGAATCCCCACCAGTACACCCAGAGCAGCTCAGGACTGACCGAGTGAACTGGGCCACCCTGGGAGAGAGGCTGTGTGAGCACAGACAGCAGTGTGCATGCAGATACAGCATTTCAGGTATAAAGCTACTTTATTCAGGCATCTCTGCAAAAGTCACATTTCTTGTGCAAAAGAGGTTAGCTGTGGTTAAGCACTAAGCATACTTGATGCAATCTGGAACCCTGAAAAATCTACAAAATAATAGTTGAATTAAGTGATGATTTTCCAAACATGAAACCAGAGCAAGGTTGGGACTCAGGTCAACATATCTCCAATGGTACAAAAATTTTCACACATATTATGTTTTTTAAAATTATTATTTAGAAAAAGGAAAACCTCAAATGACAGAATTTAATCAGGAGAGACTATTCCACAATATAATAGATCTCACCACCAGTACTCTTTTTTTTCATACCACTAGGCCTCTTTTTTTTTTTTTTTCCCCAAAAAATGTTTTGGCTAGAATATTTCAGTTCCACTTTTCCCAGTTATGGTTCCCTTTTATCCAAGTCTGGCTTTTTCACCCTCCCTGGAATTTCCATGTAGCAAATATAAAGCCATCATTCTCTGTCTTGGATATTGTTTGGCCAACATTCCAATGCTGAGATGCTTTTATCTTTCGTTATTGATGTTCTTCTACTCCTTTGAGCATGTTTAAATCTTGATGGGCTATATTTGAGAGTAGAGATTAAAAAATGCAAGAAAGAAAGATGTTCTAATAGAACATCAGATTCTTTTTCCAGATAACTCTATCATTAGAACTCATTCAAAACAATCCCAGAAGAATATTTTCATAGATAGGAGATCATTGGTTATGAGGATCAACAAACAATATCAAACAAGGTAATTTATCCCTTTTTTTTAAGCACTTAATCCTAATTACTTCAGGTGACTTCCATCCAGTGCATGCGTAGGAAACTGATGACATATGTGCTGGCACTAAAGGACTGAATGACAGAAAGAGCTGAAGGAGAGGGTCAGTACCACAGGGGTGAGAGCTTGTATCCTAAAGGTGGGTCGCATAGTAATAGATACTCATGAGACGCAGAAAGAGTAAACATCTGGAAGGCAGATGAAATTATTTGGGGACACACATATACAGGTGATGGGATGACACATTAAAAACAGTCTCAAGGCTGGTGTTGTAAGGATTAAGACAATATTAAGGGTTTAGAACATGGAAACTTCAAAGCAACATGTCAGTGCTATGCTCTGACAGATGTGGTTGAGATGTACCTGAAGCAGCCAGCTCTATCCTAGCCAGTGTGGCAAGGCACAGCAGTAAAGCAGGGTGGCAAAACCCCAGCAGGTATTCAGTAGCAAAGTCTGCTGTGCTGCAGATCCACTGCTCTGTATGTATAAACTGAATGGTTTAGACACATCATGAGCTGTAATAGTTTCTGTGCTCACAGCAGGGCATACCCAACTCTAGCTAAAGATGTAGTTTGGGTTTTTGTCTCCTAGAGTTTTAAGGGCCGTATGCACCTGTATAGAATGCCACACACTCATATGAACACAAACACACACGTATTTATATAGATAGATACATTTATATATACACATCCATATGAATTTAGAGTTCAAATTAGTGACTCTTCTCCATGGAGTTTCAGATCCAAATCTGGATCCAGGTGCTTCATATGAGGAAGTGGGTGCAGCAAGCAGGTGGATTCAGAGTCCGAGTGTGCAGCAATATGGATACAGTTTCTGAAACTAACAGGAACTTGTGCAAAGAACAAAGAAAATAGAGGTATATTTATATTTAAACCAAGGAATAGTCATTTTGATCTTCTTAAGAAGAATTCTCTACAGGTGCCACGTGTTCTCTTAACAGCTGTCTATTTAAAGTCAGACCCAGCTCACCTGTGAAAAGCTGCTTTTTTAATCAACTCCAGTAAAATCACAACACGTGCTTTGTACAATGGGGGCACAGGAAACATTCCCTTACCCCAGGTAATTTCCTTGAACACAGGGATTTCTGCTTCCTACATCTGAATTGATCATCTCTTAGAAATGCTAAGACTGTCACAGAGAAAATTGCACTTCATGTATTTCTTACGCAGTATATAACATGATACAGGACTGTTTTGCAAGAGGACAGAATTCATCTCCAGAGTAATGGGCCACGTTACAGTGCTAACCTAAGACAGAGCCAGTACCTGCAGAACATGACATGTCAGCATGAAGTATAGATTATGATGATTCTTATTCCTCTTCCCAACCTCAAACCTACATTCAAAGGAGTCACCAGAAATAAGAGGACTGTACCTAAAAACATAATACATATTTTAAAAGCAAGTAATTTTAAATACTTCCTTTCTAACATGTTCCTCTCTCTGAGCACCAACCTCAGGCATTCAGCACTATGTCACGGATTATTTATGCTGAAGCAGAAGTCCATAAACAAACCTGAAATACTTTATAAATAATTTTGGAATTACAAGACCCTGAATTCAACCTACTGATACACTAACACACTACAGATACAGTCTCAGAGAGATTAAATTATTTTCCACCTGGAACACATTTTGAAAATTGGTACAATATTAATTCAATACTTCAGCCTATTAAAGTAGGAACTAGCATTGCAAAATAAGGGGGAAGAATAATTTCAACAAATATAGTATATGATCAGCAGTGCCACAAAGCAGTAAAAAATTTCTTCATTTCCAAAATTAGGACCACCAGCAGGAGAAACACATAGGATACACTTTAAGAATACATTCTTACACAGGAACCAAGCAGACACACAAATAAAACAGGTGAGATTTGTGATGATCAGAACATAAACTTATTTGCTAAAAATGATAAAAACACTTTAGAAGAAAATATGCTAATAAATACACAACCATGGGAATGCTCTGACTTATGACATCTGGCTGCTATTCTCAAAAGCAGAGATGCAGTCCTGTAAATCCATCACAATACTTGAATGCAGCTACTGGCAGGAGCAAAGGGATTCAGAACATGACCTGGCATTGAAAAACACCCTTGTAAATCTACACAATGCTTTTATCACCTTTTTGCATATCGGGATGATATGCAGGACTGTAGTGTTATGGATACAGTTAAAACCCTTTTTAGTGTTGCTCAGAGATCCTTCTCGCTGGCCCTGAGGTCTTTTACTGGTTCTGTCTTGAAAAGCTGTACAGAAAATGACCTTGAAATAAACTTGTACCTCCCTCTCTGCTGTTGGAGTAATTTGCAAAATAATATTCCAGCATCAAAAAACCCAAAGGCCACCCCAATTTTACAACTCTGCAACATTCCCCTTCTCCTCAAGACACCCCCACCACCACCACTGTTTGATGGCATATACAATTACAAGATCAGAGAAGTCCCATGAAAGATTGATAAAATGAATGTAACATGTCTTATGTAGCAGTATGAAGCCATTCAGTAAAAGCAGATGTATCAACAACATAAATGCAGCTGTTTGAAAAAATAAGACAGATTTTTCTCATTTCTGACCTGTTAGCTTTACCTGCCAAAAGATTAGGCTTTGTAAAGGACCAGAAGAACTAATGGGCACTTCTGATCAAGAGTGACAAAAGGAAAGGATCACAAAGAAGCTTCCAGGTCATGAGCATAAACAAGGCTATAAGTGGGAAAACTAGAGAATCAAAAGTCTTTTCTTAAAACCGAGATGAAGCTGTGACTAGCACAGCATCACAGCTACACATTAAAGACTCCTTAATACAATTTTTCTGCATTAATAAGATCCAGCCCAATCCCAGCAAAAGTTTTGGTTTTTTTTGTTAATGCAACTTTGATTCAAAGCAATTGGAAAAAACACTGTGGTTTCTAGAGCAATTTAGTCTAACCAAATGTGGACAGATCCTGCTGATAAAAGAATGATTTAACCGAAATGAATTTCTATAATCAAAAATAAACTAGGCTAGAGAGCTCCAGACCAGTCTGAATTAAAGAACTTTAAAAACTTCAATTATTTGTTGCAGCACAGTTAAATATTAATGTATCCTCTTTAAACTCCTTCCAGTCAATCACTTTAAAAATGTCAAAAGATGGGGTGGGAAAGGAAATAAAGTGTAATGTCTGGCTAACTTCCCCTCTGTGTTATATCCAAACACTGAAAAGGCACAAATAATTTATACATATGTAAGAGAACAAAACTTGACCTTCAGAAACACATATTAAAATCCAGGTTTAGGCCAAACTTGAGTCCTTTTTTCTGCTATCCTGCTGCAGCAAGTCTTAAGGACAGCTTCTTCATTCAGCAACATGGTACAAAGAGAAATAGCCACCTTTCCAGAACCGCACAGGAATCACAAAGGAAGTAAACAAAAGCAAAAGTAGAAACCAACAGACCTCTCCTGACACACACATGAAGCTTCTCCTCACAGCTCAGCTTCCCACAGGACACTGCACTCTGGCTACAGGGGCTCACAGCTGAAAGTCGTGAAAGAAGATGGGAAACACCCATCCCCAGCTGAAACCTATCCAGCCTGACCTGAAAGGTGCCTCTCAGGGCATTGGTTGCTGTCCTGTAAAGCACGTTACACATTCTTTGTATGTTCAGACTATAGCATGTGCCCCCTTTTCCTCATCTTCCTAACACAAACCTATGAGTTTTGGGAGTTACTTGTCCCCAACAGAAGCAGAAGATTGAGCAGAAAGGTTATGCAGCTTGGTGCAGGAGGGTAATCTCTCCAGTATTACCTACTAGGAGGTATCAGACCACTTCTACGCTCCGGAAACCTTGACAGTTCTCAGAGATGTTTATTTGCGATCTGGTCAGCCTGCTTCAGCTTGCTGGTTACATCACATTTGCAGGAGAGAGTATCTTCAAAGCATTCCTTACCCTGTGAGCTATTTGGCAAAAGGAGAATGATGACAACTCTTCTTCCTCTGGCTAGTCAGAGGAGCCTTCTGTTTCCTTTGCTTTTTAGATGTTCTGACCAAAATAATAATGGGGAAAAAAAGAATATTTGAATTGCTCAAAAGCTCTTTTCTTTCACCTGTAATATCTGCGTAAAAATCTAGTCTATGAAAACATTTACAAGACATTTTCAAATACATGTTTTGACATATATATAAGATAACATCTTCTAAATACAAGTATTACACAGATTAGCCTGTATTTTCCTAGTCTTCATGTTCAGGATTGTGTGTTCCAGCAATGTTCCCTGTAACTGCAGTGTCCCTGAAATTCTTCTACATGTGCAGCAGCCAGCTTGCCCTTCCAAGTCAAGGCACAGGAAACAAGGCAGCCATGCCATGAACTTTTTACTACCCCAGCCACCTCTTGCTTTCAGCAAATTCTCTGTATGTACTTGTGACAGGCATGTATTGACAGCAGGTACCTCATGCCAATTCAGAGGCCATCCTTTTTTCTTAGCCAAGAAAAATGCTTCAGTTCTAGTCTTGTTTGTCCGTGGCCACTGGAACAAGCTGCAATTTTCTTGTACAAAGCATTCAGAAATGTGCCTGCAGGAAATAGTCAGAGATGCCCCTGGGCTGGAGACTAAAACACAACATAACAGGATTTTTATTGCACTTTGTCTCCATCTGTTGCCTTCAGCAGGATTGTCCTCACACAAACCACTGCCTACCTCGTCATCTGCTACCTCAGAACACCATCTCCCTGATGTATGTCTCTGACTACCTGTCACTGTAGGAGCATCTCCAGGACTCAATCAGATGGTCTCGAATAAAGGAAAAAGATTATTAATAAGTTTGCAGAAATACAAAGCGGTGCAAAAAGAAAGAAAGAAATTAAAACTAAAGATGCTTGAAAGCAGTCAAGTTTTTCTTGTGCAATAATGATGCTTAGATTAGACCACTGAAACATCACCTGCAGTGCCGTAGAAAATCTACTCTCTTGTCACAGACTGGTCTCCTCTGCCAGCCTGTGTATTCAGTTTTCTATGGCCATTGGCAAGCAATAAACATCCCCTTATCCTGAAGGGTCTTCTGACATAAGAAGTTCATTTATTGAATCTCAGTTAACAGTGAAGGTCACTTTGCCTTCCAGATCACACTGAAATTGGAATTGAATTCTGTTGAAACATTGCAACAGTAAGACAGGGCACATTCTTCCTTAAGTGTCATTTCTGGAAAACAACATTTTTTTTTCCCAAACACATAAACACTTGAGCAATACTGTCAGATTAGGCACAGAGGACAAGTTAGGTTCTTACATGCAACTGCTCACTAAGAAAGGAGTCTTTATCCTTTTTCTCTATTTCCAATGCCATCTGTCATCCTTAATGATTTCCCCAGGACCATTTCTGTGCAGACACTATCATTAATAATGTGTCCTTTTAGCCTGCTTTACCAGGATGCAAACTCATCTAACTACAGATCATTAATATTAATATAGGACACCATATAGGTGCATAAAATTTTTGCTGAGCTGACTTTGGGCTTTCCATCTTTCAGTGACATATTGCATGAACCAGGCAATGGAGTATTTTATATTAGTACTTGCTCTATTTTGAGGAGAAAAAATATGTAGCATTCACATAATATTATGCTGTCTCATAACAGACTTTTAACAGTCCATTTTGCAGGACATTTTATTCTTTTATAATTTGATCTTGCACCCAGTTGCACATTTATTTGCCTGAAATCTTCATTGTGTTGACTATAATGAAGAAATTTCCTTTGGGGTTTTGGACTTTTTTTGATTAATTTAATCTAAATTGTTTAAGATATTTATTTTACAATCTTTGCAAATAACACGGCAAGTGTAAAACTTTCTTAGATACAGACGCCTATGCTTTTTCAATACAGAGACTCTGTCATAGTACAGTTCATGTAACATATAACCAACTTAATAATTTTTGCCTCCTTCCTGCAGTGTCCAAAGTTTACATCTCACACAGGGCAACAGCTATATTGTTCTTTCTTTCCATAATCTGTACATGTCTCTGTAAATAAAAATACATTTTTAGCAGATGCAACAACACAAATATACACAAATATACTTCCTGTTTACCGTATTTATTAGTGACAATTGACACAAAGCCACCATAATCCTAAAACCTAGTAAATGCTTTGAACAAGATAAACTTAGTTCCTGGTCTACCTGCTACAAGTCTTCATATCACTTTTTCTTTCTTATTACTACATTGTCATTTTCAACAAGTGTTTTTCCTCTTCTGCTCTGCAGACAACCCTAACAAACAGCAGTGAAAACTGAGTATGGATTAAATATTCTATCCATTACCATAAAGCTATTCCATAACTTGTGAATTGTTCCATCATACTTGGTTTTGAAGTATCTAGCCCTGAACAATGTTGGATAGAAACAAGTGGAAATGTGCTAGTTTCTGGAACAGAAGGAAAAGGGAGGTAAAGCCTTAACCCTTCTTCCTGGAAAGCACAGGTATAAATCATTCCCCAACACAGAAAAGGGAGGAAACCCCTTGGCATTCTAAACATAAGACTCATGAAATAGATCTAATCACTAGAGGTTAACTGTAAAACCACAGGGGTAAAAAACCCAACAGTGTGATTTTCAAATTAGTAAGAGATAGATGAGATATTAAAACAAAATCCATTGCTAAACACTTCTCAAGAGGTTTTGCTGCTTGGGAGCCAGGTGGGTTGTTTGAGAATATGAGACAACAATTATGGAATATGGATATTTTTTGACAGTGAATCTGGAACAGACCCAACTAAAAATAGTTAGCTGGGGGATTTGTACACAAAAATATAAAAGTATTGACATGCACTTCAAATGTCATCAATATAATTCAAAAAAGAAGATGATATTATTGGTAGACGAAGGTATTCACTAGTGCGAGAAGGAAATGCTACCATATAATTTTCCTTCAACAAATAAGCTGGAAACATGTAGGATGCAACTTTGCAGTGATGTGATAAAATCGTAAACATTTAGCTATATTATTACTTGTGCATTCTTGTTAACAGGTTCATTTTCAAGGCAGGGGAGAAAAGATATTACAACAAATTGACTGTCATATTTAAATGGTCTGAAAACACTGAAAATTATTGTCAGTTATGATTTTAGGTCAGATTTCCTCCTTTCATATGAAAAAAAAATATCTTTTACCTGGCTTTGCCACCAAATACATTATTTCTATAGGAACTTTTGGAGTGTTCAGAGGATCAAAGCTAGTCATAAAGCTCTGTGTTCCTGCAAATCTGATGAGTATAAGTTTTACTTTAGGCACATGAATTGTGATATAAAACTGACAAAAGGGATCATACACTCCACATTAAATATATGGACAGCAATGTATGTCCTTAGAGATTTCTATATGATAGTTATTAATATTTTTTTCTATTTAATAGTTTTTAGACTTTATCTTTTTCACAAATAAAATAATAATGTCATTCAACTAGTTGGAGCTAAAAATGTTTTGCAGCAAATTGATACAGTGGAATTGGATCAAAAAGTTAGCTTTCATATGAAATCCACTGTTTTATTCTTCTTTAATAGTATCTCTTAGTGTAAAAGCATCCAGAGCCACATGACAACAGAAATTAGGCAGAATTTTAAAAAGGAGTAAAATTTGGAATGAAATTGTCTTTTGAGAGTTGTTTCAATCTCAAACCTAAGCCCACTAACCCTGAAAGCCATAAGGAAATTGGCTGGTATTTTTGACCTTAGAATTGGAAAGCCTGTTAACCATGTGAAACACATAGGTTCAAGGTCTTGACGCTGCAAAGAAAACTATCAGGAAGATAACACTTGAAAGGCTCCTATTACTGAGACTATCAATTATTTTACTTAATTTCCTTAAAAGTTCTATTAGAAGATGAAACGTACTGTCTCCCAGATGACAAAGATTGCAGTAGGCCAAAGAGAACATTCCACTGAGAGGTGTTAGATTAACTCCCGTGTCTTCCTTTTAAGTTTGAAGCTTCTCAAAGCCCAGATTCCTCTAGAAACCTCTATCTCACCTTCTGACTCACTGAACTCCCATCCCTTCTCCTCTCATGACCTTTAGTGAGCTTGTAACTTCACTATCCTAAGTTACACAGTGATATAAATATACATATATTTGGCCAGATATTCCATAGCATAGGGGGGGTTTTAATCTTCTACAAAAGGACCAGATGCGGAACAACGCCAGAGACAAGACTCTGAATCAGGTAAACCTGATTCCCTGAGGTGAACAGGGAGCTCTCTTAGGTACATCTCTAGTATCACTTTCTGTTTCAGAAAAGATACTGGGTGATGGTCTTCCCAAAGCCTTCAACATCTAAGTGTCTGATTGCAATATTGCACCTAGATGAAAGAAGCAAAAGGAAAACCATAGGCAGAAAATGTTATGCAGGCCAGTTATGCACAGGAAGAGATGTAGAGACTGCCAAAGTGGCACTCACACCTCCAAAGAAGTGGGACTGTGTTTAATGGGAGGAATTTCAAAACTACCTCCTGAATGTTAGACACAATTTCCTTGCTGAGAGAGAACAGAGAGGAGACTGAATGTACATGAGATATCCAAATGACTTTGAGAAAAAAATTTGACTATGAAACCTCAAATATTCCACAAGCAAGGGCTGCTTTCTGAAGAGAATTGCTGACTACCTGCATCAATTTGTTCAAATCAAAGACACATTTTTGGGCCTTTATTCTGATACTAAATACCTGAGATTTTCCTACATACCTCAAGCCACATTTTTTAAAAATCTTTACCTGTATCGTCTCTTTCAAATATTCTGTTTTTGTCTTACTTACTACAGTTTGAGTTAAAGATAATGAGATAATACCAACTCCAACAATTCTTCAGCCAGTGGTATGGCAGATTTGAAACTGGGTGAAGTAGGACCTATTAAGTGTTCAGCTCCCCTTCACACCATCCTAAAAAGATTGTTCGAAAACATGGTAGCCTGTAACAGAATAACATTTGTACTGACTGATCATAGGGTTGGTATCCCAAGAGACATATGCAGAAAAAGATCAGCATCCAGTATTAGCCAAGGAAGTCTATGAGCACAAAGATTTGAATCACACCTCATCCTACAGACTTAGATGGAAAATTATATCAATTGAATTCTTGACACCAGGATGATGACTAGGTCTGATGCCATAGCACCATTTTTTTTCCAACTGAGGCTGTGAAAGGCTCTGTGGGAAAAGTTCTTCTGCCTCACAAATCACTGAGGAATATGGTGCTCACTTGGATTTCTGTCACTGCAGGAGCCTCAAATATTGTTCTTTCCTCCCTGAGTTAACCTCCTGCTCAGTCTGAAATTCTTTACACAAAGTGGTTGGACTTGAAAAGGGGTATTTGTATGAAGTGTATCTCCTGGAATAAATCAGAGATAGGGCAAAAGTATTTAAAATTTCCTTCTAAGCTGGAACTTTATGAAATCGAAGCTATCCACTATGAATACATGAGGCTACATTGAGCAGTAAGTCTCCTTATCTTCATTTTTCCAGGTTCCTGCCCAGCTGTGATCCTACTTCCATTCAGACATAGCATATTCCCAGTATCCTTGTTAGAAACTCTGAGATGGCAGAGTGTCAGATAAATAGCTTAAGTTGTTATTGCAGCAGATAGAAGGAAGAAATAGTCATGTCTATCAGTGGTTTAGAAATAAGAATGCGCTAATTTGGGAATGCAGCCTATGTGCCAGCACTTGCCACCAATACACCCTGTCTGAATGTTCTGGGTCAACTTATGTTGAAATAACATACATAATACTGCACAGTTAAAAAAAGAAGCTGTCTTGATAAAACCCTGCTAACTTAGAAAACCACAACAAACTAATGGACTTGCTCTCCCAGAGTGTTTGACAATGGAACAACTTCTGTGGAACTGATTTCTTAGATAGGATGGATGCTTTCCATTTCCTCAAAAACCCTGATGGCTTAATGGTTTAAACATTATCCATTTCTTTCTGGATTGGGCTGGTAACAGCCTAATAATGTGAAATTTATTAAGATTCCCCCAAAAAATCCTGGATTTTGCATTGTTTGAACTCTTAATTATGAACTCATTTGGGCTGAATAATATCCATGATATGCTTGGAGATTTTGATGTGGGAAACCCCATTAATAAAGAACAACATCTGAGACCTAGAAATATGCAGAGGGCTTTTTTTGCAATCCCCAGAGCACAGAAAGCCTTGAATGCTTACCAAAGAGGGTGATGCATGTCTATTCCATCTCCTAAAAGCACTTCCTCCTTCAGATTTACAGTCACTAAGAACACAGAGCAATTTTGATCAAAAGAAGCAGCAGCTGTAAGGGAAAAGTGTTCATTTCTGTTTGCCCCATCTGGAATAGAAGGGGGTAATAGAATAATTTTATTACACCAGATGCAGTGAAGGGCTTTATTTCATTTAATCTGGAGAACAGAGGAATTTGTCACATAGAGAAAATGAAAATAATCTTGTTGTTCTTGCCACCACCCAGGCATGATAGTTATTGGCTGAGTCCACAGAAGAAGCTGGAGTTTATGATGACTATTTACTAAATTTCTCCTGCATGACTGTCCTAAGAGAGCTGGCATTTTTCTACACTCCAGAGACATCTTCCGTTGAAAAGTTATTTTTGTTTGGTATTTGCTGGAAAGCATTTGGTTGGGGAATGTGAGCTTCTGGGATTTGTGGTAACCTCCAAGTTTCAACTTGCACCATAGCTTACTATTTTTTCCTTGGTACAGGCTTGATGTTTAAGTTGGAATTTATTAACACTTATTCTTAGAATCTTCTGTATGCTGAAGCCGTTCCTGACTGGCAATGTACACTGACAATAAACAACAGGCATGGATATTTGGTTTGGAGTTTTATTTTACTCAGTATCCTTTCACTAACAGAGCATGCACAATGCCATTTATTTGATTGAACAAGTTCTTAAGGTTGCATATTTTGTAATTATATGTACACAATTAATACAGTATTATGGCCCTGGGCAAAGTTGCTTTTGAGCAGGAGTTTTGAGCAAAGTTAATAGATGAGGATTCTTTTTTTTTTTTTTTTTTGACAAATAGATTTTAAATACCACTGCTTCTGACATGTTACAACATTGCAGGTTCTCAGGGCAAAGGGTAATATCTATAGAGAATGGAAAGCAGGGGAGGATCAAACCTGGTACTTATCAATGAAGGAAGGCTGGGCAAGATGTTAAGCCTGATCTAAAATATAGAAAAGGAAAAGCAAAAGTTATTCATTCCTTTCCCCCTAAAAGGAGAACAATAAACAATAATTTGTTATCAGTGGACCGGCAAGTTCATTAACATGTATTTCAACAACAGTGCAGCCAGGAAATTGGGATCCAGATCAAGTCCCTTCAAGTAGAGTGTCCAACATCATAATATCAGGCTGTCTCCATTCCAAGTCATTAGAGAGTACACAGGGGGCAAGTACTGCAAACTTAGATGCAAAACTGTAGTTGTGTGTCCCCAGTGCAGAAGTATCCAGACGGGAAGTCCCAGAAAAATCAAATCTTCTGACTTCGCTTGGCCATTTGTAAGATATTTGATATATTTCTGGGGGGAAAAGTCATGGTGATGAGCATACAGTGGCCTTAAATTGCTCGGGGAAAAAAGTAATTACACAATGCTAAAAGAGAAGAAGAAATATTTTGGCAGACAGGTTGTCTAGCAGTCAGGTTCTTGACTGAATTCAGCTCTGTCACCTATCAGTAGAGACCTTCTTACTACTTCTCATCATGTTTCTACTACCCATTTCTCCTGTTTTCTGGTGATTTGACTACATGACTAGAAACAAGCACTAGTGAAAGAAGTGACAGGGAAACCATGGGTAAAAATTTATTTGAAATACAAGAAAAAATATGCTCTCACACAGTCACAAAACATGGTTAAACACAATTCTTTCTAACACTCGTTTTATATTTTGATTTATAATCCTACGATGCTCTATTTATTGTATAGCTGGAGTCACCTTTGTTATGGCTAAAGGCATAGGAGTCACTTTATCTTTGGTATCTTTACAGCACTTACGTTCTTCCCAGTTTTCTTAGTTTCAAAGTCCACAGAGGTGAAGTATGACTACAGGGACTTTGCAAATACTCAGAACAGCACTAAGAGGGACATTTGATGGCCAGTCCTGTTGGTATTTTTGTCATTGACTCTGCATGCAAGTTATTTTTTTAGACCTCAGAAAGATAGGTCTTGTTTTCTCTTCACCTTTTTTTCATTGAAATATCTAATTTCATTCTCCTAGATCTTCTCTATTACCACTTACTGCTTCCCAACACTTATTACATTGGAAAGAAACAGAACATCTTTATAAAAAGATGGGAGGGGATTATCAAGCACTGGGAGGCAGTGGCTGCTAGTTCAAAGAAGCAAAGGCTAGTACCAAAAAAGTTTTTCTGAAATATGCATTCATGGTGCACAGTGTCCTATGCCTGAGGAATTGCATCAACTTTCTCCATTAGCTGCACAGAGCCACAGCCTATCAGTTCTGCATTATTAATGCTGCAAATCAAGCATTAGGGCCCTAAATATCAGAGTTGTCTAACTCTGGTTTAGTTTCTAGGGTAGGCAGTCAGTACAAAATCACTGCCAAAATCCTTGTGTCTGATAACGAGGGTAAAATGAAGTCATGCTGTGGCTATTGAACTGAAAATTAGCAGCATGTTCCTTCCTGAATTTCTTTTCTGCTTAGCACAGAAGAGCTGAATCACCTTTTCAGAAAGAGGAAAAACAAACAAGCAGAACAAAACCAAATAAAAAATACAAAAAGCATCAAAAGCAGACTGTAATTTAGTAATATTCTTGGCTTTTGTGTAAAAAGCACCAGCTGCTTCTGTTCATCCATAAGCTAGTTATTTCCTTGTGTAGATTTTATTCACATTTGTATCGGGTTTTTTGTTATATTTTAATGTATTTGTTAGGTATCCAGTTCCATATTCTGGAAGGGGCTTCTTGCTAAGAACAGTAATCATATCTGTTCCTGGATCATAGACATTCCAAGGAAATATACCCAAATATTCCTTATACCCAAACTAACTTCCCTGACGCCAAAACTTACTTTCTTCTTATTATTTATTCCTCGTCCCCCCTGTGTCGTGGACTATCACTCCGCTTTTAAATCACTTGTATTAGAAGGCAGTGATGTTACTGGAACACCTTCCCTCGCTTGGGTAGAGCCGGGAACAGGGCGAATCCCAGGGAGTTGAGCGCCACCTGCTGCGGCCGCGGAACAACGCGCGGCCCGCAAACAATGCGGGGCACCGGGCAGAGGTGAAACGCAGCTTCCCGCTCTGAATGCAGGAATGTCCCTATGGCCATGGAGTTGGAAAAGATAACCTACTGCGGGCTTGTCCAACTTAAATTATTTTTTCCATTCCAGGAACAAAGAGTCCAAGCAAAGGCATTCAAAGACAATTGAAGTTAACTCTATGCTGCAGATGCATTTTGTTTCCACTTGCATTTCAGATGAGAACCTGAATAAATCCAGTGAAAAAGATCCATTACAGAGTCAGAAAAACTGATGCCCATGAGCCTCAATGAAAAAAAGCAGAGTTACACAGAGCTTGTTGAAACACAGAAGCATCAGGCAGAAGGTACGTTCAAAGAAGACTGACAAGAAGAAGAGCAGTTCTTGCCTAGAAGGGACTCTGCTTGGAAGAGACTGTCCCAGAGTTGTGAGGTGCAGGTTCCCATTTCCTAATTAGCCATATCATCCAGGAAAAAAAAAGAAGTGAAACTGATTGACATTAGAGAGAGTAACAGGTAGAGTGGGATGGGATTTACAGTGGTTCTACAAGCAGAAGAAAGCAATTGATGATTAATTGTTTTAAGCACTGAGATAAACCTGGAAGAGGCAACCCATAAACTCATTTTGAATTTGCCAACTGACATTCTTATCATTCTCTAATTTGTGGTCAGCAGGCCTGAGCACAAGCACTGACTCATGACTGCTTCCCTGTAGGCAAGAGTAATACAGTAAGAGATGACCATGATATAAAAACTATTCCTACTCTGAAAGTCAGCATTCTGTCCCTTCACTTAAGGTTTCCACCACAGATCCTCTTCCGTGAGTAGAAGAATCCCATTCATCTTGTTTCAGTTCCCTACCCATGGATAAACTTCACACTGCCTTGAATATTTGCGTTATATCCTATGCATGTAGGAGCTGCCTTCATAGTTGCCTAAGAAAGAGTTGCTTGCCTTTCCCTTTAGGCTCCGAGGAAAATACCTCCTTGTCTGACTGGCCCCAAAAGATACACCCTCAGGCGTGAGCAGCAGTGACTCTGCCTAATGATAGCAGAGTGAGGAACAGGCTGTCCTACCTGCTGGAGGACTCATCCAGCCAACCACTCATGGCTACAGCAGATGCTAAAGCTTTACAGCCACATTTGTTCTGCCCTCCCTGCAGTGAGCTCACACAGCGTGGAAATGTGGAGAACAATGGGAGACTGATATATAGAGAGTGCAGAGGATACAATAAAGGATGTTCAAATGATTGCTACTGTGCTGTTCACCACCATGCTCAGCCCAACCTTCTGCACTCTCAGCAGCTTCATGGCTGCACAGAAAGGAAAGCAGCAAACCAAAGAAATGCAATTGTTGCTCCAGTTGCATACATAGTTTTGATTCATTTAATCAAGGAACTGAATCGCCATTACTGTTTTTCAGCATTGATGGTATTGTATGTTTCTGAAAATGCCTTTTAAACAATTGCAAAGTGACCTTCTGGTACTGATTGTGTGATTTCTGCAATCTTACACAACTTCACATTTTAAAGCTTTCCAAGACAGGTAGGTGGGAGAAGGTCCAAAAATGTAGACCCTGGTTTCAGTTGCAGAAAAAGAAAGTTCACAATTTCTGATGATATTTGAGTCGTTTGTTTCAGGTGGATTTGTATCTTTACAATTCACTTTCCATGGATATGGTGACAAAAACTTTAATGACAAAGTCACCAAAACAAAGATTTCTCAAAAAGGACTACAGAAATTGTGCCTGATGTATTTTAAAGTGGAAGTCCCAAATGTCAGTGCTGAAATATTTATTTTAAAGTTTGGTCTGAATACCACTGAGGTCTATGAATATCATTATGAAGGGTCTACAATCAAGCTAAAGGATTATCATAATTCATGCCATTATTAATTTGCATTACAGTAACACTCAGGAGCCTCATTTATGATCCATGAACTTTTTTGAGTAAGGGATCATACACAAAAAAACAAAACCTGACCCCCATATTGATGACAAATAACCTTTGTTTGAAGTCTATGTTGAATACTCACTACAAACTGCTTCTGAACAAGCTACAAGACAAACTACTCTGCAGACACTGTTCGGTAAATAATGCTGAATAATGAATAAATTCCTGAAAATTGCAAGCAGAAAGGCACAGCACAAACCAGATAATCTTTTCCTCATGCTTTGTTCATCCATCTCTCCTCGGCAGGTACTTCTGGGGCAAGTTGCCATGGGTGGTGTTGAATTGTTTGATTAATAAATGTCCATTCACTTACTAAGCAACAACTGAAATAAAGTTTCCCTGTAATAAAAGTATTTTATATATTATAGTAAATTAAATTGGGTCTTTTAATGCCTCAAGCAATAATGTATTTTTAGAAATCATGTTCCCATCACATAATTTTAGTGTAACTAGACCCATCTTCAAATAATTTCCAAAATAAAATGAGATAGAACTATAATGGGCTACAGCTGGTAAGAGAAAAAAATCTGCTCCTCACATATTAGGACAGTACTTTCAGGGCTTCAAGCATGATACAGGGCATACCCTGTATCAGCTAAGCATGATACAGAAGTCAAACCATAAATCCAGTGCAATAGGATGTTTTAGCATCAAAAGCACTTCCAGGTTTATTGTCCACCACACTCAGCTTTAGCAGTCACCTCAAAATTTTGCCCTTTAAAATGTTTTTCCAATAAAAATATAGTGGAATACCACAGACTAGAGATAAAAAACACACCAACATTTTAAAACAAAACATTTTAAAGAAAGAAAGTTGTATTGAAACTAATTTGCTACACATGTTTTACACATACAATACAAAATGAAGTTTCTACAACAACATATGGAAAGTATCTAAATCAGTAAGACAATGACCTTCATAAATCACTCCTGATTCCAACTTTAAATTATGTCATGTTCCCTTTCTCATGGGATATTCATTGCATCTCATACAAACTCGTGGTTGTGTGTGCACAGGATTCCTCACTTTATAGGGAATGATGTCATATCAACACATGGAGGGTATGTAAAATGGAGAGTAAACACAGTTGTCTTTGACTCTGACCAGATGAACCCACACACTCCATTCTATCACTTCCTTTTGGCTTAAGGATCTTTTCATTTTCTTTGTACATGATTTATTAAATGGACTCACCAAAATTTTGGGGGATCCTTCTTAGAGTTTAATTTTGCAGCAGCACAGTGGCCAAGAATAATGTGGGACAGAAATCCCATTTTCCTAACCTCAGGTACCTGAAGGTCTCAGGTTCACAAAAGACAAAATATAACTGCCCATGGCTACAATGAAGAAATATGGGATTTTGATCAAAAGCCTGTTACAATCCAGTTAAGAAGGCTGCTTGTGGCTAGTCTTACCTTTCCCTTCTTCACAGACATGTTTACTGGACAAATACAATTTTTAGTATCAGCCTTTTGTTTTGTCTTCAAAAGCTACAACTAGGCATATTCTGATCCTAAAAATAATGTAAAAAGAGAGTATATAATAGTAAATGCTCCAATTTTATCCCATTTTCAGTAAATTTCCACCTGTTTGTATGGTCTCAAGTGACCACCTCAAACTATCAGAACTTTGCCCAGTGGTTTTATATAATAGCAATGTAGCTTTAATATATTTCTATCAAATAATTCTTTAGTGAAGTTTTAGTGAATGCAAGATTTAATAAAAGCAGAAATTCACAGTGCTGGCCTTGAACATACATGATTTGAATAATGTATGATTTCAAAATTTTTATTGTTGAACATATAATTACATGAATATGATCTTTGAAAGGATGTTTCACCTACTAGTCCTACTCCTACTACTACTTTAGTTATCTGTGAACTAACTGAACTTGTTCTGGACTACTGGCAAAATCCTAAAACAGATCACATGAGGATCATACTTCAGTAGAAATCACATTTTTATATGTATAGTTCAGTTGTATGTGGTAAAAGAAAAGTTCCTTCTCCAGCCTTCTAACAAGAGATTCATGAATTAGTGGTGTCACTTATTTGCTTAAACATTTATATCTCTGTGGTTCAGACCTTCTTTGACTCCAGCAATCACAGATTGTTTAAAGTGATCAGACCAAAGTGCAGTAAGCTGCAATTCCAAGCGACAGCTGTGTGAAACAGTAAACAAAAATTGTCAAAGTTTGCTAGCATATAGCAGCAAACAAAAATGTATGCCAAGCAAATAGGTAGTGGTTACAATTTTACTAAAATGTTATTTGTTTATTCCAATGACCTGGATTTGAATAGATCTTCTATTTGCAGTTGTTACATAGTTGCCAGAACTTAAAGTGCAATAAATGAGCAGCCTAGAGATGATTCCAGGTTCTAACCTGAGACCAGAGGTTCCCATGAAGTAGCATTTGTCCTCTCTTTCAAAACCCAGGCAAAGTTAAGAACATCAAACCTCAGACAAAAAGAAAGCACAATATTCAGCTTTAAATTAAGATGTACTTTGCATGTACAGTAATAGGCAAAGCATAGACACACTGCAATAAAGGCAAATTAATAAACCACAGCTATATAGTGCAGGTAGCTGTGAAGAGAAAGAAAAAACCACCAGTGTTATTTCCTAAGCAAAATATGGTAGCTTTCACTTTACTGACAGTCATAAAATCAGATTCCTCCAGGAGTGGCAGAATCTGTCTCGTATTTTCAGAAATATAGATCAGCTTTCTGGAAGTAACCAACAGCTTCAGTGGAAATTTGAGGCCATCTCCCAACAGGAGTACACAGGTCAGTGGACAAACACTATGAACAGCTAGTGGACATAAAACCAGCCAGTTGGAAATAAAAAGTCTTGCTCATGCAGGTGCATATAAATTATGTTCTCAAGCATAGCTTTGAAATTCATGGTACAGGTCTGCCTCTCTGCTTTTTGTAGTGATGCCAAAGGGGTTTTGGTTTTTGATTTTTCACATTTTGTAGATTTTAGGAACACAGTAACTGTAGCTGTAGCAAATGTAGATTTAATGTGCTAGTATTCTGGCAGCCTAAGTTCATTGTTTATTAATCCTAACCCCTACCACAGAATAGTAGCTCAAATTCTTTTAGCTATTTAGGCTCTCTTCAAGGCAGAAAAGCTGAAGGCTATCAGAAAGGCCTGCAGAACAAGACCAAACACAAGCCAACAACCCTGAGTCTAAGAACACTGGAAGAACTCCAAAGCCAGAGGAAGAGGAGCTGATGAAGACAGAGGGTCTCGCCAACCCCAGCCTCAGTTTCAGGGGGGTTGGACCAGGGGTGGGACTGGGGCTGGACTGAGAGATGTGTAAAGTAATGATTGGGTGGGCAATATTATAAAAAACATGGAAACCTGTGTTCAGGGGTGCACAAAGATGTCAACATGTATTCCTAAAAGCCCTGAGCCTGGACATTAAAGAATGTACCCTTTTATCTTATCGCACATTAACTTGGCTTGGAGTCCTGTTTTTGGGTTCACTCACAGCATCAGTAGGCAGAGCCAAATTTAATGCCTTGGATAACTTCCTTTGCCCTCATTAAACTGTGCGAGTTTGCACCATAAAGAAGGAGGTGAGAAATAATTTTCCCCTTTTTAACATAACACAGATGAATTTTTCTATAGGTAGCACCACTCAGTTTAACATGTAACCTGATTAAGTATCTAAAATGTAGATGTTAGCTTTACATTTCTTAAAAGGTACACACATAAGAGACATATCAATTTTGCAATGCATGTAAATTAATGAAGGAGAAAACTCTTATTTAAGATTTGTCATGACTAAATTAAGTTGTTCTGGCTTTCTGATGTCTGTTTCCCTTCATTGAGACCTAGCCACATGAATGCTGCCAAATTTATCACTTCTTCTTGGAATGTCTCATTTGCATCCTTTACAGCTCAAGCATGTGCCAGAACAACTGGATGAGGACTTTCCTCACCAGCTTCTCCACTGCAGTCATCAAGTTTTCTGAGAAACATCACTTCCTCCCCTGAAGTGAAGGGACCAAAAAAATCCCCAAATGTAACAACTGTAAAGCCCCTTTTCAACACATTATAATGAGGCCATGCCAATAATTCCATAGTCAAAAGGTAAGAGTTTCCTCACCCCAGTATTGGATTCCTGTAACAGAAAGAAGGAAAGGCACTTTTCGATTTAAACTATCTCCTGTCTAGACTGTATCCAGAGGCTGACATTTATCACAAAACAATCAGACAAACAAATTTTTAATTATGAGACACTGAAAAATTTGAAAGTTTGGAATTGGAGGTGCTGTCTGAAAATTATACTCTCTCTTTTTTCTGCCATCCTCCCTCTTTTTCAAAGGCTAAGGAACTTAAGAGATTTAAAACTTTCCTGCAATGGGCACAAAGGGCTATTTCCACCAAAAATAATAATTTGGATATACATGAAATGATCGGCACAGTGTTCGAGAGCTTCCCTGCCATTACTGACAAAAATTATAGTCTTCGCCCTGCCTTATTTAATTTTTTCATACTTGTGTTTTATCTGTCTACATTTTATCTTTGCAAACATGTTTGCTTACAAAAACAGTAGTGCATTGTCTCAGTACAACTGTGGGGCAACTTCTGCATCACTTAAATCATGGGAACATTGTGGATGTTCAGTTTCTTTGAAAAAAATACTTCTGCTTTTATATTTAGGGCCTAACTTCAGGCAAGTGATCTGTTATCTTTCCATGATGGAAGTAAATTATGGTATACAATGAACGGCTCAACTTGTAAACCTGTCATTAGGTTTTTTCCCTCAAGAATCACAGATGGTTCAAGTGACCAAAACCAAATCTACTGCATGAAGTCTAAGATATTAGCCCAAGTTCTATAGTTTTTTTACAAACTTGAAGGACAGCTACCATATGTTTAGTATTCATTGAGCAGTGGGTATGATCAGAAGGACCTATACCCATGAACAGAAACCTCTTTCCCAGTGAGCATCAACCACCACTGCTAACAACTTCAGTGCCCCTGTCCTGTAGACCCGTTTTTCTCCTCCAATGTCACATGGGCTGTAGTGCTGCAGAGGACCAATGTCAAGTTTCAGACAATCACTCATTTTCTAACAACAACAATAAAAAAAGGCCAAAAATCCAAAGTTTTTCCTCTAAACACAACAACCCAAAACAATCAGAAGAAAGAGGTGGGAACTTGAAATGCTCTCACACACTCCATTACCTCTCTTAAAATAAATGTGAAACACAAAACATAACATTGCACATTCAAAAAATAACCTTCTTGACCTTGCATTTTTATACTACTCCAGGCTATTGACAAGCATTCTCATGAACCACCAAACACCAGGAGCATCTGGCAAGTTTTAAAGTTCTGTATTAAAATCAAGAAAGGGTTGATCAATTTACATGACACTTAAAAATAAATCTAATTCACCCAGGAATTAAAAGCACAATTTTTAGGTCAAAGACTTTTGCCAGCAAAGTTATACAGGATAAATACTGACAAATCAGATTTCCAATGAACCCCTGCTCCTAATTTTCATTATTGAAAAACAACCATATCTAAATACCACTGGTTTCCTTGAGTATCATAGAATCAAAAAGGATTTCTTCAATGCGTGGTTGCTTTAGGTATCCTAGACGAAATCTATTTTAGTCTCTTTTTAAGCCCAGGTTTTGCCAAGAAGTTAAAAGGCTCACTGGATAGGCATGGAACATGCTTATTGAAGTTGCAGGCTCTTAACAGGCTTCTTAAAGAGCTATCAATCTCAAGTGAAGTTCTGATGCAGCTGAGGTCTCAACTACATCTAGAAGTGCTAAATATTCAGTCATTTTTGCCACTTTAGTGCCTAAGTGGCATTTTAGTATAAATGAAGGTATTTCTTAACAAAAATGCTTAGGTAAAACAGAATTAAGGCTGGAAATACATTGTTCTTTAAAATACACACCCATTAAATATCTGGAAACTTGTAGTTAAGGTACTTATTTATCATCCTTATAACTTTGCTATTCTTCTGTTTCAAACTGTTTATGCCAGGTCTCTTTGCTATACAGACAAGACAACTTGTGTCCCCCAGTGTCTGAGTTCCACACTGGACAGCAGAATACTCTCCTTTGATGCCTTCATATATTGAAGGGAGCATGATGTCTGAAGGCAACTTGCACTGGTAGAACTAGTATGGATGGGAACAGACCAGAATTTGATACTGGACTGTTTGAAGACACAGGTTTCTGCTGAACTTCCTTAACTGCATGCATAATGCATTTTCAGAGATGAAGAGTAAATCTGCTCAAACTGTTTGGATATCTTGACCTACATGCCAAGAGATTTCAGAGCCAATAAGGAAAAACACGCCAGAGTTAAACTGAAATGAAACTGGCTACATTACTTGTGTAGCTTTTTCATTTCTCTCTCACTGTATTTGCTGCTGATTACTACCATTTGGTTTCAGCTGCCTTGGGCACTGCACTATCCAATTCAAAATTAATTCTCACGGTGGCCAAAATTCTTCTGCACTGGGGTCCCCAGACTGTTTTGAGAGATCCAATATGTTCAGATCATCATCTGTACTTCTTACTACTATCCAAACTAGAACAAACCTCTGGCTGGTGAAGGGACTGGAGCATAAGTCCTATGGGGAGAGGCTGAGAGAGCTGGGCTTTTTTAGCCTGGAGAAGAGGAGTCTCAGAGATGACCTCATCACTGTCTATAACTACCTGAAAGGAACTTATAGCCAGGTGGGGGTTGGTCTCTTCTCCCAGGCACTCAGCAATAGGACAAGGGGGCACGGGCTTAAGCT
>JAWWEV010000134.1:24663343-24674553 GCA_035583235.1 Hafferia zeledoni
ATGGACTGGAGTTGGACCAAGGGTTGGACTTGATGATCTCGGAGGTCTTTTCCAACCCAATCGATTCCATGATTCTACTATTCTATGATATTTTGAGATTCACTCATCACCACTATGATACTCCTTAGACACTCAGTGTTGCCAGTATAAATTAAAACAAACATCGTTACCTATAGCTATGGGTACGCATGAAACACAACATGAAGTGCAATTCAGAGAACACATCTGGAACTTTAGTTCCAGGTGTCTACAAAGTTTTGTTGGATTTGATGAACTCTAATTACATTGAAATATGCTTCCTCTTGTTCATCATCAGAACTCTTTCCTTCATGTGTCCTTAGGGGACAGAAGGTGGTTTATCGTTAAACTGCCTGTCTTTCCGAAGGGCTGGAAAATGGCTCATATCACATTGCAAACAGCAGTTGGACAGGAACATGGCGACCTCCTAGCCTAGTAGTAACATAACATTTACCTCTGGTTTCTCTGCTTTAAACATTAAATCCAAAGAAATTCAACAACAATCCCCACTTTTTCTATGATTTTCCCACACTGAGAACAACATTCTAGTTGACAGGTGGGACATGATACTATACAGATTCAGCAAGGAATGTTACATACATAAACACAAAGCAAAATGTGATCAGTAACTAAGACACAGATCACAGCGAAGCCAGATCTGGTATGGGGAAAGCACAACTGAACACTCAAGTTGCTCTTGTCTCAAAACCAGAACAAGAACCCTGAAGAGAGTATAGCTGTTAATTAACTCATTAAGCCAATCATCTTGTCTTGTCCCTACTAACGACTACACCTTTACCTTAGCTTGGGAAAATAAGACCAGGGGAAGAGAAAATGATGTCAAATAGGTAGGAACTCAGACACACTGAAACATGTTGCCCTAAAGCATGGCAGGCTGATCACCATCTGAAACCACTAAAATTGTCCTCTCATCAGTTTCTTTCTTGCATGTGGGAGCAAGGTGCACCTGGAGCAGCAGAGGTGCTAGTTTGTCCTGTCCCCTGCTGCTGCTGGGGCAGTTTGTGGAGTGCTGTGGGCAGCAAGACTGGGAGCCAGGCACACATGTTTAGGTCAGAGACCACCCACAAGCTTGTTCTCACAGTGCTGGCATGTAGAGAGCAGCCAATACACGCCATGGGCCTGAAGAACACTGCAGAAGTAAACCAGCAATTTAAAGAGGGATGGGAGCGAACTCTTTGGGGATAGGAGGTTTTTGTGTGATAGGTGGGTTGATGTTTGTTTACTTTTCATATAGAAAACAATGATTTCATACTCCTGTATTAAGTTAAATGGTCTAGATCTGTTGACTTCAAAGTAGCAGCATCAATTTACACTGACCAAAAATTACAGAAATCTGTTTTTATTAAAACTGTAATAGCTTGAGCTACAGAGTTCCTCATTTTTGCTGTGATCTTGCTCTAATTGCTCACTGCTGACTCATTTAGTGCGTTACCAGTCTGGAGTTTGTTAGTCTCTTTCTATTTCCAGCCAATACGATAAAATTAACCATAGCTGAAGAGATTATTTCTACAGTAAGTAAATGCAAAAGGCTCTGAAAGCATCTTAAAAAAAAAATCCTTATAAAAAGTGAGGTAGACACGTCTTTAACATTTAAATTTGACATAGTTTTATATGTTAGCTTATTGGATCAGACATGGAGGCTGTCGTTAAAGAAAGAGGAAGCAGGTTGTGGGATGGAATGTTGTAACTGCAGACATAAAAACTCATTTAACTCTCAATTAAGTTTGTGGCAGTGATTGGTTTGACCTTGAGGTGTTTCATGGACAGTAAAAGTGGACTGAAAGGAACTGAGATTGGTTTAGACCTAAAAACATTAGGAGATCTTCACTGGACCATAAAAAATAAACAAGTAGAAGACTGAACCTCATTGTAAATGGAAAGTAATGCAATTATAATTACCTCATGTTAACTTTATGCAGATTTTACAAACATTCCTTTCAAAATGCATTCCTTTTTCAGCAATATCAAATAAAAAATAAATGAAAATAGATATTTGAAGGTGCTTGCATTATCTCATGGAGCTATCCATTAACACCATTTAAAAAAAGACAACTTCTGGTTGCAATTCATCCTCTTGAAAGCAAAATTCAACAATTTATAGGCTTAGCATAGCTTTTTCTCAACATTTCATAAGATCAATGATAAAAATAACAATAGCAATAATAATAAAGCTTACCCTCATTTTCTCTTGCTCCTCCAAAATAAATGAAAGTATTACATTATCCTCCTCTTGAACTCTGTGGCTGGTGAAAATAGCCAGGACACGTCTCTAAAATTTCATTCCTTACAACTAGTGCACCAATAATACTTTTGTGGTAGTAATGCATTGTTTTGCCTGAGACAGTTTTAATAACAATAGATCTCCTTCCAATGTTATTGTGGATAGCATACAGAAAACCTCCCTCAGTCTATACATATTAGGGGGGGGTTATAATTAAGAAACCTAGGCCCCATAATAAAATAAAGAAATATTCCTTCACATACTCACAAGCCAAGGACATCCAAATAAAACTGGAAACACAACTATTTTTCAAATTTATTTATAGATAGAAATTAATGGGCACCATTTGAATTACTTATGCATTCTGTATGTTCTCTGTCTAATTTAAAACATAAAAACACTAGCACTTCAACTCAGCTCTTCTTTTCACGGAATGCAGTGTCCTGTTCAACTAGTCAGAAACTAAGGGACAAACAGTGACCCACCAGTGATTTCTAAGAGACACCTGGCAGAAAGCTTAAAATAAAAAATTACAACCAAAGTCATTGTCCAAGATAGATACAGGAATTCATTCACGATTGTTTCAGAATGTTGTGGTTCATACTAAACCTTCTTCACTCAAAGATTTGTCCCTATCCACCTTCTCTGGGAAAAACTCATTAGCACCAATAGTTTTTTCATAATATGTAATTATGTTAAAAACAAAGAAGAAAAACAAATCCCTAAGAAATACATTTTCCTTTCACAAAATGCAGAAAAGAAGTGAAAAACTCCTTCCAATTTTTTTTTCTTCAGCATGTGTGCAGTCTGCAAGAGAAATGATGTGGACTTGATTGTCTGAAGATTAGAAGAAAATTCAGTATCTTCTATGTGTCTCACATTGGAAATTTGCAGACTCTTAGCAAAGCATTCAAAATCACTAGTCACTTTGGGAAATCAAAAGCCTTTACAGTCAGCACTTTCAAAAGTCAAACCAGTAGAGAAGACAATGCAATGGCAACTAATCTGAGACATCATGATTTTTCTTTTTAGGTGCAACCCTTCCATTCAATTTCCTAACTGAGAATTATTCAGATGCCTGGATGCACTGATTTTTTCTGTGACTGGATGAAACAACCTGTCAAAGACTGCATGGTGGCCGCATCATCAAGTGTTTATCTGCAATACAATGATACAGAAACAATAGGTCTGTCTCTCTATGTCATAAGAGACGTAACAGACTCACTCACAGGAAATAAACAATAAATGAAATCCATTTTTGGCATTTGAATTTGGTTTTTAATTAATACTACTTTTTATTTATAGACATATATCCAGAGAAAATATTTAAAAACAGATAGTCACAAAGAATGCTGCACTCTATTTAACCAGTATATTCCAATAATAAACCTATAAAATTTAGAGAAACTGCAACAATGCCTCTTTAATAACTTCATGAGGGATTTGAACTAAAAAAATCACAGTTCTACCACTATTAACATACCTACTACAGACTAAATACCAAGCAATGAAAAAATGCCAGAAGTGAAGCTTTTCTTTTCCCCTACTCTTCATTGTAGAATGCTGTTTCACAGATCAAAAAATGGCTCATGGCACCATTTTAATCTGTAAATTAAATTAAGGACCTACATTATGCAGTTCATCTCATCTTCTAGAGACACACATTTTTTGTGCAAATAAAAAACATTATATAAAATTAACACGGTAGCCAAGAGTGCCAAGCAACCTCTGGGAGGTCGAAACTGGTATGGGACAAGGCAAAGCCCATCTTTGCTCCATTGCAGGAGAAGGCCAGTTTAGCTCTTCTCTCGCATGTCACACTTTATCGTTGTTATTTTATCCATGCTTCTATCTTTTTCCCAGTGCTGGATGAACATGGGTTACAAAAGCTTCAAGTTTTATGCCAGACAGAATTTTAGCCAGACCTAATGAAGGAACACCTGGGCAAGGCTGCCTTGTTTTTCTCACCTTTCTTATTCTCCCTCCCTCTCTCTCTTACAGTTATATTCCAAGCCTTTTTCAGGGCGTTTAATAAGGACCTAAGCAATTAAGTTTGGAGCTCTAGTGCAGGAATATCCTGTATTTTGTTTAGATTCATTTGCATTTTCTTTCCAACTGACCTTAGTAAAATTACAGTATCAAACTTCTTTTTCCTCAGACTCCATCTGAGTTTCCTAAGAATCTGTGGAAGGGCAGAGTCTTACATTAACAGGACATACCTAGCTGGATACGAAAGCAGGCGGAAGAAAAAAGTCAGCAAAAAGCAACATTGCAGATTTACATTAAGAAATTTTTATCTGTCTTCTCCATGTGGCTTCCAATCAGCACTTAATGTGTAACTTTGCATGGAAAAATAAAAGGTTTGTCAAAAAGTTTTGCTGATATTAAATGAGGTCTAACTTGCATCGCTGACAAATGGTTTTATTAGCATAACACTAGAAAGCCAAGAAAACCAACAGCAGCAAAAGAGCAAACTGTCCTGACAACTTCATTTTTGTTAATGACAAACAGAAAGTACTCTGTGATTATTGTCAAACAAGCTCTGGGGATGATTCAGCTCCATCTGATGTCTACTTAATTTCAGCATTTGACTTCAGGAAGATCATTACTGGGAGCCAAGTGTGTTGCATTGGCAGCTATTATACTTTAAAAAAACAAAACACTATCAGGTTAGTTGGCTGTGACCTACATTTGCTAAACCCATTTTGTACTTAATTCCATACTCCACTTACCTTCAGATTACCCTTTTCTTTGAAATGCTCTATTGGGTTTGTATGGCAAGGCCTCAGTAACAGGGGTACAGGGAGGTGTAGGACTACAGAGGTCACTCCTGAAAGAAGTTGCCAGAAGCTTCCCTGGTGTTCAGCAGAGCCAATGCCAGCTGACTCCAGGTCAGCTCCACTGCTGGTCAAGGCTGAGCCAATCCGTGATAGTGGCAGCACTGCTAGGATAAAGCATTTAGGAAGAAGGGAAGAAAAGTTATTTCACAGAAGTAATTACAGCCAGAGAAGAGAGGAATGAGAATACATGAGAGGAACAGCCCTGCAGACAAGGTCAGTGCAGAAGACAGGGAATGAGGCGCTCCAGGCACTGGAGCAGAGATTCCCCTGTGGCCGGTGGTGCAGACCGAGGTGAGGCAGGCTGTGCCCCTGGAGCAGAGATCCACCTGCAGCCCATGGAAGACAAATGTGTTCCAAAGTTCTGAATTATATTGCAATGAAGCTCATAATCATCCCAAGTTTCCTTTTTGTCTTGTCTTAAATATATATATGCTGAGATACTCTTGAGGGACAACCTGACTAGACAGATATACTTGTTATTGATACAAAAAAATTTAACACAAGCTTTTTCAGAACTCTGGAAATAAATAATCTTATTCTCCTTCTCATAGTTCATTAAGACCTGAGTTTCACTTTTCTTTCAATATGGGTCTTCTATATATACTTATTTTAATTTCTTTCTCACTTTTGTCTCTTTGTTTCATATGAACTTTTATGCAAACTAAGAAAAGTATACTCTTGGGAAACTCGCCTGTACTATCTCTTAATCTCCTTGTCTCACTCATTTACACAGATAGGCAGATGTGAGAGATTTATGACATGAGTAAAATGTAAGAGCAGCCATAAGGGGTCTCCAAAAGTGGTCAGATACATGACAAGGAAACAGTACAAGAGCCCAGCAAGCAGCTGGGGACACTGTTCCACAGAATGCTTTCAGCTGCTAATATTCCTCAGCTTCACAGACTTCACAGGCAGTATTTTCATATGTTACATTACGGTTTACAGCAAATAATGAAGACTCACTGACCCTGTTGACTAATGCAAGTAATTTGCTCTGTAACTATGCCAAGAAACATTTTGTCCTGAATTACTTACATAGTACAGACTTCACAGGCCTGTATTTGATGTAGGTTCTTCCCTTATAAAAGGGTAAGGTTACTCTCAGGACCATAACCATCGGCCTAAATGACGTTCTAAGCAAGTCTCTATTAGTAGAATCAGAAGATTCCAAGGAAAGAGAAGCAAAATAAAAACCACAACCACATAAAGTATCACATGGATAAGAATGCTTTATATCTCAATTTAATATTTAGTAATGTATTTATCTATGTATTTGCTAACAAAAACAACAACAACAATGGAATATTATATTGATCTGGGGCATGTTCTGAACTTCATTAAGCACAGGAAAATAATTTACAAAAAATCTGTCAGAGTTGTAAATGACAAAATGAATACAGAAGGGGGGAGAAGGATAGAAGCTACCTGGGTACAGCTGGAGAAAAAACCAAATTACAGCACCAACAGTCAACTGGAAGAAGAACGTATTGGCAAAGAGAGTTCATGTTATTGCGTATCTATATTGCAACACTGCCTGGAAGAGCTGTGAGAATATGGTCCTACTGTATTAGGAGTCACGTAAAAACAAAATAAAACAAAACAAAGCAAAATAAACTGCTTGAGTCCAGTCCCCAAAGACATGTTTCTCTGACAGCAAATCAGAAAAGCATGGCATAAAGCTACATCATGTCATGGTCCAAAGAGGTGGTCCTCTGCTGTTAATTATGTATAAAGTCACAGCTGCTAACAATATGCTCTTATACTGTGTCCTTTACAGTTAACACTACTAGAAAAATATAATGAAATGGGAAATTCAAATACAATAATTACACAAAATCAATAATAATTAAAATATTAAAAGTAGGGTATGATTAATACGTATTTTCGAATATTGACAGTGAAAACTCAGAAATATGAACTGAAAAAAATATCAGGTGTATTTTTCAAAGACAGAGAGAAAATAATTATGTATTATTAACAAGAATATAATGTCACCCTCAAGGCTAAATCTCTACAGTATTAGTGAAGCAATTGCATTGTTATTTCCTTGTATAACAAGATCAACTTCTTCATGTCCAAGAGTAGGAAATTATAAGCACTTTACTGGATAGATAGCACTTCTTCATATGACTTCATGATTGGGAAAAAGAAAAATCATCAAAATGTTACAGAATCTGCCTCAATCCTATATGACATTGAGCAGAAATTATGTTAATAGAAATTTACATTTTCCAAACCATACTATAGTTTCCTTTTATTCTGCTTATGTGTATTAAAGCAGGTATCAAGAAGCTCTGCTGTTAGTTGCCTATTATGCAAATGACACAGTATTGTTCAATGCTTAAGTAGTTTTGACTCACTTTGCAAAGGGGCATTTTGGTTTGTGAATACTGCTGATCATAGGTTTGGAAACTGGTTTAAAGAGAGATGTTTCCTTTAACTGCTGTGGTAGTTTTCACCCCTTTTAAACCAAGTCCTACTTTTTTTCTGCTAAAATGCACAATTACTTAATAACTAGCAGAGACTGACTGCAACTTGTATCCTCAGTATTGACTTCCCAAGGGGCTATAACAGACACTGGACAGTAATTAAACCAACAACATTGCAACAAGTAGGAAGGCTTGCTTATCTTGTACTTGTCAGCATCTACACAACACAGCTTGCCTCTCTGCCAGAAGCCCCTAAAGCTCTGAAAAATTGCAACCTCCTGCTTCAGCCGATTGGCAAATTGTTCTTGCGATACATCTGAGTGCAGGGGATTTTTTGGCTGCAGATACAGATTATTTTTACAAGATTTTTAAAACATGAACCACTGATGTAGAATTTTTTACACATACAGTTTTGTTGCACTGTTGACTAATTGAGTGTCTTTATGGGAAGTCCATTCCAAAAAAAAGGAGCATTGTTTACTCCAACTGTTTGGATCTGGACTGAATGAAAAAAAAAATAAACCAATCATGTTTATTTGCTGAATTGTCAATGATTCTAAATACTTCAGTGAGGTTCATACTCTGATTTAATCTTTCATGAATATTATGAATTATCCAACCAAAGCTGCCATGCTGTGCAGGCATATTTTTAAGAGGAACTTCTGTTACAGATAACTCTGAAGTCAACATAAAAGATTAGCAGAAGAGGTGGACTAGTGGCTACCCATTCTTTCAAGATACAGTCTAGTTCTTAATCATAAGAGAGCCCTTCTTTTGGGGGTTGAATTTACTATGTTTAGAGGAAGAGCAGTGTGCCAAAAACACTGAAACAAGAGTGAGACAGGACTGATAAGACATAGATGTGCTTCACCCCGCCTCCCGCCCTTGAAGCAGTCACAATTGCAGCCAAAAAGTTTGGGGCTCTTCTGTTTCAGGACTTTAGCTGGGGGGAAGTGGAGGTTGAAAGGCTAGGTGTGAGCTGTTGATTTGTTTTTTAACTAATGCATTTGTTCTGGAAGATTTCAAGCATTAAAAGGTACAAGTAATTTCCAGACTTTGCATTTCCTATACCAAAAATAAAAAAAATTATAGTCATTATCAATGAATAACCACATCAAGCAAATAAAGCACTGTGAAAGGTTTCGCTACATTTTAAGATGGTCTCAAGTTTTTTAAAAAAACAAATTAGTACTGTTAATGGTATTTTTCAATTGTTTTTCTATGTGAATACTTTCCAGGTTCCACCCAACATCAGGATCTGGCAAAGATATTGAAATAAAGCCAGAAAGACACTTTCATGCTCTTTCCAGCTCCCACTGAGCTTCTGGCATACGACTTGTTCAGCTGTCTGTGGGACGAGAAGAAAGAGGCAGTGAAAAGAGCACAGGCATGACAGCAGTGAGCCAAAGACAGCTCAACAAGCAGACCAACTATGACAATCAAAGCATTAGAAAGAAGTGGAAAAGAAAAGCACATGTTAACCCAGGGCAGTCATCCTAGGATGTGATCTTTCTGATACACCATGAACCTGCCAAAGACCTAAGCTTTAGGCTACTTTGTGCAATGATGTGTCCATAATTGAAATTTTGAAGACACATTAGCAAAGGTCCATCTCAGCTATATTCATACAGCTGATTCTACATGGCATGGAATGCTTTAGCCACTCTAGTCTTCATTGACAATCAAAAATCTCCAGTGTTGCTTTGGAGCAGATGCTCCTAAGACATGCCACAAAAAGAGCAGAGAAATTGGTTGAAAACTGGTAGTAATCTGATACAGCTGCCATAGAACAGCTCATTAGTGATTTCTGACTGCTCCGAGGAAAGATGGTAGATATTTATTTGGAATGGACACATATGGGAACAATAGAATCATAAAAAATGCTACAAGAAAAATTAAAAAATAAAACATTGTGCATACAGTTGTTCAACACAGTTGGGCTCTGGGACAAAACATACTTGATGTTCCCTTTCCAGTAAAAATAAGAATACAGGTGAAAGGTGTTACTTCCTGAATACAAGGAGTTTATAGTGGAAAAGAAGTAGCAAAATACGTGTTACCTCTTGACTTAGAGGTTCAGAAACTCATCTGTCCAACAAAAGAAGTAAATCCTCTTCAAATTCAGGCTCCTTTTTCTGCCCACAAATCAAATCACTGTACAGTGCCCTCTTGCAAGTCTTTCTTTACAGAAAAAGCTTATAATAAGAAACTGGATTTATGCCTAAACCTCATGTGACAGACAAGATTATTATTTTCTTTTATTTTTTTTCTACATTTCATTGTTCCTCTAAGAAATTAGGTGGATAACTTAAAGAGGAGGGTAAAAGACTGTGCTTGACAGACACAAGGTAAGATGTGTGGAAGAAAGCTGGAGGGATTACAAGATGCAGCAGGCCAGAGTTGCAGCACGAAGCTTCATACAGGGGACAGAGTCACTGAATTAACAATGGTAAGGATAAACCTGTAAAAATAGAGCAGACAGAAGAGCTAAGAGGGAGTGGGAGCAGGGAAATTTTTAAACCTGTAATGCCTCTTTTTATCAACAAAATTTCATTTACTTTACTCAAAAAATTACTCTTTTTTTTTATTGTAGTAAAACCTTGCTTAAAAGCATGTGAGTCCATTTTATAGAAATCATAGGAGGTCTAAGTCATGTTAATACTGAGCAATCTTTGGTCAAAAAGCCTTTACTTACATTTTGCAAAGATAACTTCCTTAAGTGAGAGGAAAACTACAGTGAGAAAACAATCAAGAAAGAGGTATTTTCCCCAAATTTTTCCTGAAGTTCACCTTTTCTTGTTTTCCCCTTTTTTTTTTTTGCCATTTGAAGATAAAGATTAATGAAGACATGGTAACTTCTATAGAACAGATGTTCCCCTACAGCTGAGGAAGGTGATGAAATACAAAGATAAATAATTTTCTTGACATATAAGATGGGGGGGGGAATCATCTGCCTCTTTTAGAACTAACAAAAGCAAGTATCTTTTCTAAAGCATGTCTCTCAAAATGTCCAGATTGTCTTCCATTGGTCACTTTTAAAATCACAACACACCATTTTCATCAGTGCCATAAGATTTTTTTTAAGGCTTTAGTTCTTCCCTTTTCTCTCCTAGGGTTCATAGAATTTAGAAATGACATCTGAGATTCATCTGATTCAACTCCTTGTTCAAAGCAGGTTACTCAGAACCTTGTCCAGTTCAGTTTTTAATATCCTCGAGGATGGATATTTCTCCCTCTTCTCTGGGAACTTTTTAAAATATTTTAATATTTCACTACCCCTTTTTTTCCTAATAACTAACAAATTAATTTGTTGTCACTTATGTCTGTTGCCTCTTATTTCTTGCTATGTACTTCCAAGAAGTGTTTGTCTTTATCTTCTCTAGATATTCCCATTAGATAACTGTAGACAGACACAAGGTCTCCCTTCAGCCTTCTCAGAGGCTGAACAAAGTCAGGTCTCTCACCCTACTCTTGTCCTTCATGTGCTTCAGTCCTCTGATGATAATGGTGGCCCTTCCCTGGGCTCACTCTAATATGTCAATGTATGGCCACACTTGCTTCATGTCCTTATTGTCCTCTAGGAATCCCAGGCCCTTTTCTGGCAAAGTTGTCACTTAAACTTACAGGAGAAAAAAAAAGGGGGGGGGGGGGGGAGGGGGGTTAATATTCATAATTTTAGGT
>JAWWEV010000134.1:24674653-24713173 GCA_035583235.1 Hafferia zeledoni
GGGGAGGAGGGAGGTTAATATTCATAATTTTAAGTAGGCATTCTGGTGGAAGATTCTACCGCTTTGCTTTACCAGAGTCTTAGATTTCCATCTTCCTGAAGAGCTTGTATCTGAGCGAGCTTAAATTGTGGAAAGATGATTGGGCAAAGATTCAGAGAGTCTTAAAAATGCCATTAAAATACAAACCCTACAATTACAGCACTCTTGCACCTGTTGGACTATTTGGACTATTCTATCTAAACTTGAATGATGAGTAATGAATCAGGTATCTTTATTTCTCAGTTCAATGTCATGTCTTAATAATCAAATTTCTATGGAAAATTGAATTGACTCAATGTGAGTAATAAATAAGAGCAATAATTTCATTTGTTTCATTTACAAATAACTTCAGGCTGAAACAAAACTATTTCAAATGTTGTTTTAAAAGGTCAGCTAACCAATATTTATTACAGCCAAGGGACTCTTAGCTTACATAATACCAAGACACACGAGGAATTTATAAAGAAACTCTTTTGAAAGAAAGGCTTTCTGGGAAAAGGATTAGGCTGTCCTCATCGTACATTAAAAAAACAGTTTCTATTATTCATTAAAATATTTAAGCAGCCTTTCTAGTGTATTTTTTAAACATTTTCATTCTATGAAGTTCAGAGAAACTACCTGTCTCAGAGAAACTACGTTTGCTTATTTAATTTTGCATGTTATAGACAAATAAGTTCTCCCAGTGTTAACTAACATACAAAACTATGCTATTTGCAGTAAAACTAATGGAGCCAGGTGGTGTTCATGTGTATCTCTGGACTCCTCCCACAATTGTAGCTAGCATTGCTTATCAAGATGAATCAAATCACCTCCTCAGGCCTAGTTCTGAGGGCAAGTGATAGTACAGTTTTCTTTTAAGCATGAAAAGGGAATAGAGGAATTGAAAGTTTTATAAATCTGAAATGTACTCTGTGTTTGTTTGTCATCACAAGATGCCTCATTACCATCATATTTTCTTATCTTGCAATGGTTTTTTCTTCTGTGATACTTAAAGGCTGTAAGTTCTGCAAGCAGACTGTTTCTCAGGTAACTCTAATACACAGTGTTCATTTTGGCAGGCATGTGCAATGTAAGCCAGCAATAAAACAGCCAATTGACATCTCTTTAATTCTCATCACCTTCAATAATTTGATGCAATAACAATACACTTTGTATGGTAAGATTTTAAGAAGTTATCCTCATTTCAGTCAATTTAAAAGCAAAAATAGTAATGATATCCCATACATCTGAATGGACTTTCCAGTATACTGAATACAGAAAAGAAGTGTATTAAGTTCTTGTATATCAAAAGTATGCAATAATTTATCTGCATTTTTATAGAGATTTTTAGAAAGATTTTATATAGATTCTTCTTTTTTCCAATATTTTAACACAGACATTTTATATGTATCCTGAAATTCTACATGTTTAAGATGGCAGATTATATTCTGTGGCAAAATAAGTTTGTTTTTCAGAATTAAAGCACATTTAAACATCTATAGTACTCTACACAGTACTGTTGATATCAATTTGTGTGTGAGACAACTGTCTAATGGTGACATCAAAATCCATACTTCAGAACTCTCAGACTTTTGATAAAGGGCTGTATCTGAGAATTTAGTCAAAGCATTAGGTTAGCGATGGAAATACTTCAATTCCGTGTAAACAAAGCTTGCAATGCAAAAAACATTCTTGCTTTAATCAGTCAGGGAAGGTATTCTGATCTTGGCAGGGACAGGAGTTATTTTATCACTCATCTCTGTTCTTGCACATACTTTATAATGTTACAATGCTCTGTAATAATATTACCCTGGCATAACAGAGCACATAAACCCATGCTTTTTACAGAAATATTGTTTACCTGCGACATGTTTTCCTGCCACTAGATAAGCTACCTTGTTAAGGGCTGGACTGTGTGGTTACAGCAGGTCTGCTACTCCAACAGATCCACAGATGTGAACACTCAACTTGGGTTGCTCCTTCTGAAAGAGAAGTAACTTACCATGAGGCAGTAGAATTAAAAACTCACAAACACAAGTGATTTCCAAGGGGCAGTTTGCTCTCTCTGTGATAAGAGCACTGCTTTCAGCTACCATCTATAAGCTCACACCATTGACCTCTGCAACTGAATCAACTCTTTCCTTTTGAAGACATTTTCTATCAAGCTGTCATGCAGCAGTTCCACATGAAAACATTAGTAAGAAGAGTATGTTAAGAGGATATTCACACTACTTGATATAAAGTATTCAAGGATTTGTATATGTTTTTCAGCCACAATGAAGAATAATTTGCAGCTTATGAGCAAGAATTTTCCAAAACCAAAGATTTCCAATGGTTTCCAAGCAACAAAAAAACAGCAATCAGGGATGGCAACTGGCATTCTAAATTTCAGCTGGGTAAAATTAGAAATGCCTCACACATGGGAGTTTAGGATTTGAATTTGACTAGCAAAAATGCAACAATTCTATGTGCAAACACTTTTGTTCTAATGTGTTTTCAAGTCACTCACTATCACAGATGTTTATTTCTACCTTTACAAACTACAATAAATTATTTTTTGTTTAAGGCCTACATTAATATTTTGTTACAAAAAATAGACTAACTGTCCTAAAGGGTTTTGTTTTGTGGTGTTTTTTTTTTTAATTTGCAAGTATGTCTTCTGTTAGGATTAGGTAAACATCCAAACTAGAATTACCTTTCATCTTCATACATTTCTTGCTGAAAAATTAAAGTATGCCTCTCCTAGGCTCTCGTGTTCATCTGATATTCACAGCAAATGGTTGCTGACACTGGTCACTGAAAATCAGCAAAACATACGGGTGACCAGCTCTCAAACACAAAGCCAAAGTGGTATATTAGAACCATCCATACATGTGCATTTCACACTTGCCAAACAGAAATGTAGAACGGGTATTACTGTTTAATAACACACACATTTTCAAACTTCTAATAAGCCATTACCAACAATGGTGGGTAGCAAAAATTCAAACTTAACAACAGTGAGCAGCATTGCCTTTTGAAAGAAAAAGAGCTAAAACACAGTTTAGCAGTTTTAACTATGAAATAAGTTCTCAATAAAATTGCCTGACTGCCTGCTGTTTACAGTTTCCATATTCCAAGAGTTTTTCTGTCATAAAGCCACAAAACCACCAGGCATTTACACTTACTGCCTTTTCTGGAGTTCAAAGATCCATGAAGCAGCATAAGCAGGAAATATGTTGTTCCTTTTGACATCATTATCCTGCCTATGTTCCCCTCAGCCTTATAAGGAAGAAGAATTTGGTCACATCTGAATGCTACTGCAAGATTTCTTCCTTTGTCACTGCAGTCAGAGTGACATATGCAATCTGGGATCTTCTCATTCAGGACCAATAGTAGCAGAGATGAATACAGTCTGTAGGGGCCTTCCTGTGGATCAAGTGTATGCCTTTGTATAGCTTCACCTCTTACCTACAGCATTTCACCTGGATACTCCCACATCATGCCCAGTTTTGTCCACAGCACCTTTGAAAGCCTTTTGGTTTTTATATGAAAAAATAGAAAGAGAAACCATCATGTCTCTAGGTAATTTGCTTCAACTCATAATCATGATAACTACAAAAGTACATCCTTATTTCTCATTTGAATTTCTTTGATCAGTTTTGAGATGCTGTTGCTGTTACTCTCTGTATCAAGGATCTCTGTTCCTCCCAATTTTAACACAACTTGAGCACTACTCAGTTTCTTTTTGAATAAATTGAATGAATGACAGAGCATTTAAAATGTATTTCCAGAAAATATTTGCCAGTTCTAAATTTATTTTGATCTTATTTTGATTTTTTTTTTTTTATTCTTCCCTCCTGCATTAACCTATGATAGAATCTGATGCCAGTCTTGGCATTGGAATGGCCTGCCCAGAGAGGGGGTGGATTCACCCTCCCTGGAGGTTTTTAAACTGAGATTGGACGTGGCACTGAGTGCCATGATCTGGTAAATGGACTGGAGTTGGACCAAGGGTTGGACTTGATGATCTTGGAGGTCTTTTCCAACCCAATTGATTCTATGATTCTTCCCAGTTCTGTGGAACAACAGAATCCTACATCCCTTCCTACTACTGCTCCTGGTGCCTGTTTATAACAATTAAGAAGTGCAGTAGCCAATATAGTTGCACTGCAAATAAAGTTGCAACATTTTTCTCACTACCTTTTAGTATTGGCACTGTACAGCATTTGCTTGCTATATTGATCTTCCCACTATTCGAACCACAGACCTTATGAGGGAAAAAAAGAGGAAAAAACAACAAACAAACTAACAAGGATAACCTCCATAATATGAGCCTCAGTGAATGTTTAGAGACAATTCGCTGCTTTTCCACTGAGCTTGGTAACTATCAAGGATGAAGCAGTAAGGACTACTAAAGAGTCATTTTCTGAGACATAAGAATCTTGCATTTTGTAATTGCTCTGTGGAGAAGGAAGGTCAGCTTTATTTTTTGAAAGTAAAAATCTAAACTGGGACTATGAAATAAATTACTAAAACTCACAGTTTTGCATTACCTTCTAAGGCTCACCTTGGAAATTATATCTCTTTTATTCTGAGAAACATATCTCTTCAAAAGCTCTCCAAGAAGTTACAAATACCTTGATACTAACACCAACTAAAAGCCAAACTACAGCAATGGTGTTTAAAAAGGAAACCCAAAACACTACACTCTTCAACTGCCTTCTACTGTAAGTTTTAGCAATAGGAATAGAATTAATATCTTTTAATCAGTTTCATATTCTGTTGTCTTGAGCAATACAGGTGCCCAAAATGCAGATGAAACTTAGAGTTCATACATGCTTTCAGAGGTCATGTGTTTTGGGGTTGTTCCTTTTTTTCTTCTTTCTAGTAAGCTACAAGGCTCCTGGCTATAAATTGCTCCTTCTAGCAACCACATGCCAGGGATTTTGCTGGCTATTTTTATTCATTAATACCAGCTGCTTCACAGTTCCTGGATGTAACAGCAGAAATATGTATATGTGTTTTAACCATATGGTAAAAACTGATGAAGGCCTTTCATGTAGGATAATCCATACACTCAGGGTATATGAATCGCTTATGCAAAGAACAGGCTAAAAGGCCTGTTCTCCACTTGAACCTTCAAGGACTCACTTCACTTGAAGTTTCTGAGCCAAATCCAAAAGTGTGTGTTTGTAATGCTCCCATGAAGTCAGCAGAATAATTCCCATTTCCATCAATGTGTACTTTCTACTTAAATGGAAAGCAAGCCTTTATTAGCCTTCTGCCCAGGGGCAGATTTCACCATTGTGCTTAAAGCTAAAAAAGCATAGGGCTCCTTCTAACAGCGATTAGACCTTGGAACACTTTGGTTCCAAAAATGTTCCATTGCCATGAGTGCTAAAAAGATAATATTCACTCTGAGATTATCTAGTTCCAAAGCTTAACATATAGATAAAAATTAAAATAGAGATGAGAGAGCCACAAACATAACACATTCAAAGGACACGTTCTAATAGTCTAAGGTATTAAACAACATCATGGACATTAAATGCCAGCACATAATCAAGTGCGGAACGCTTTGCTTCGGTACATAATAAGTTTGCACAAAATGTCAAGTTTTGTACCTCTTAATGACAATAGTCCTCAACACAGAATCATAGGAACACATCAGAACAAAACCACAAGGAGATAAAAATAGAGAGGCAAATGGATTAAACAGAAGAGTAACAACAAAAGATGATGGAAAGAGTCATGAATGGGTTTATCCAGAGGTACTATTAGGATACTAATCTAAACTAATACCAGGAAACTATATTGATTTCTTTTTCTAGAGGTTACAGACTTTTCTTTCCAGGATGACCTGCCATTTCAGTTAATGGATTATTTTCAATTCATGAACTTTCTGCTACATCACAATAGAACAGGCTTTCTTTGTATGCACAGATGCATATATTTATGAGTTTTCTTTCATATCTGTCTCCCATTTTCTCCTTTACTACTACTTCCAGGTATGAAATATTTTTTATTAATATAGCCAGCATATTCTCTAGCATAAGAGAAAAAGACAATCCAATCCTATGAAATCTTTAGCATTCATTTGTGCTGAAACAATTAAAAAACTGGACATGGAGAAAAATAGCCTTGTATCATCAGGGACACAATGTCTTCAAGATTTTCCATTTCTAAGCATGGGACAAAATTATACCTACTTGGAAAGTTAATTATGGAATCATAGAATCATTAAGATTGGAAAATACCTCCAAGACCATTGAGTCCAGCCGTTGACTGAACACCACCTTCAACTAGACCATAGCACTAAGAGCCACATCCAGTCATTTACTGAACAATTCCAGGAATGATGACTCCACCACTTGCCTGAGCAGCCCATTCCAATGCTTATTAACCACTTCAGCAAAGAGATTCTTGCAGAACTCCTCAATGTTATAGAGTAAAATTAATACCTTTAAATGACACCGAACTGAATTACAAGTGATTAAATGCAAGCTAACCATGGACTTTTTCCATACTATACTCTCAGTGAATAGGAAGCTAATTAAAACCAGAATTTTTCTATTCTGTGCATTACAAGAGAAAAATGTCAAGAGCTTTGCTTGAATCTAAAATGGCCTTTATGAAATCTTGAACAATAATAAAAGCTAATAGTGGTGAAATTATTTTTACTTTTGGCTTAGCAGAAAAACATTTCTCAGTGATATTAACTATTCTTTCTTTGTCATTGTACATGCATCATTAAGCTAAAACAAACTATTGAAAAATGGCATTGAGTGTGCTTCTCTGAGCTGAGAGAATGCAATCTTGAATCCTAAAAGGTTTCCCTCATGTGCCATTCTATTGACTTTGTTCTCTAATGACCACATTAAGAGGTCTAGGAGGTTTGTAAAGTAAACTTTGACAACTGAAATGAGTAAACTGAAAGTGCTTAAAACAATATTCTGCAAAATTCCTTAATCTCCAAGAAACATTCTAACAATGGAAAATATACTGTTTACCCTTCCTCACTGGTTTTCATACTACTCACTTTCATTAGCATAGTTGTATAGCAAACGTCTTTTTTCCCAACTGCCAGCAAAGAATAAGGGGATCTGAAAAATCATGTTGTATTATTTCTGCCAGAGGTTATGGCATCTGTCCTCTGCACAAAATAACTAGACTAACCAACCACTTGGCTGATTAAGCAATATGGCATCCAACTCCTTTCATAGCTGTGTTAGTCTGCAGTCCCAACAGGGATAATCAAGTGGCTTTGTCACTGAAGAAAACAGATGAATGTCAAGAGAAACATATGTTGTGGTTAAGACACTTTCTCTCTTTTCATGTATCTCTATATCTCTATACATGTATACACAAACACTGAAAAATATCTTGGTATCTCTTGAATGTGAACAACATGGAAGAAAAAAATTATGCCTCTCAATTGTCACTTCAAAAAAAAAATCTTTTTATTAGAGGCATATCTTGTATTTCCCATTATGTGATTCCTACTAAATAACACTTAACACTAGAATTCTACAGAACTAATTCTGTAAGCCAAAAAGCACCAGTAACAAACTCACCTCTTGATCATAAGTTAGGATAGAACTCTTCTAGTGACATGATTTCACCATACTGAGTACACCTTGCTCAGCCTTCAGGCATCTGATCCGGTGGAAACAGACTTTCGTGCATGATTCCAGTAAATGAGAAAATCATCAACACATGAAAAAATGAATGCAAATTTAGTTTGGAAAAAAAATGTTTCTAAAGATGGCTGAAGATTTATGTCTAGTTTTAGTGTTAATTGAAGTAAAACAGTTTGGTTCATGGGTGATAACTATCACTTAGCATAAATCCAGAGAAACAAATAACAAAAGTGACAGAAGTTAGAATCGGCAAGTTCTCATGAGAAACAATGAAAAGGCCTGTCAAAGTTTAGAAAGATTAATCTAGTCTGATTTATCCCTCTCATGCTCTGATGAATAAGAATTCTTAAGATGAAACTCAACCCTATAAAACTATATACCCTAGAAACTAAAATGCAAATATTTTTGTTTAGGACTTACATGAGAGAAAAATTAACAATTTAATTTCCTGTTTTCTTTATGACAGAAGGAGCCTGATCTCATTAAACTATATGCATGTTTCTGTCAGATGGAAACAAAACAAAACAAAACAAAACAAAACATAACAAAGCACACATCAGTGGCTAGATACCTCTTTCTTAAGAAGATAAAATGGAGAGCAGAAAGGAGCATGTTTCAAAAGTTCTATACAGATAAACACACCACAACTGTCACCATAAAACAAAGCTTAAATAAGCACATAATTAAATCCTATTCTGTTCCTGCTTTTTTACTTGGGCAAAAGATCAGAGTAAATGCAAATAAGTATGTCACATATGAACAACAGGTCTGCCTGGTATTTAATTTTGAGGAAGAGACCAATATAGTCCTGCTTGTTCAGCAGAACTCTGGAAAGGGCAGACTTTTATTCTTCTACACATTTGCAGAGAATGTTCAATCTTACAAAATAAGACAGAAGGATAAAAAGAAATCCTTCAGTAACCACTGAGTTTTCAACAATATACTAATCTTCAAACTAAGTTGTTCTAATATACAAGACAGCAAGGCCTATTCAGCAGCATCAGGAAAAGATCATGTATTGACTCCTGCAGTGAAACCGCAATGCCCTTTCCTTGCACTTACAAAATGACTTTTCCAGGGACAAGATTCACCTCTGAACATACGAGGGCATCTGCCAGCACTAATTGCCACAGAAAGAAAGTGCAAATGTCTTGAAAGTCTACCAAGGCATGAACATGCTGAAGCAGCTGTTCCCATAGTAGCCTGTTCTCTCAGAAATCTATGTAGCACTTTGCGCTTCACCCATTAAATGAATCCCAGACCATGAGGGGTAAGGGCAGATCAGCTGTTAACCCACTGGGAATACATCTTCTAATTATTGCAAGGTCAACAGGCCCACAGAGAGGCTCTGACAGAGCCCAGGGACATGCTCATGTGTAATAACCACCAATGTGGTTATATTTTCAAACTGGGCTGAAAACACTCATGGGTACCAGAGACAAAGGAAAAATCTAAAAATCAAGAAACTTGTCACTTTCCAAGTGCCCTTTTCTATCCTTCTACAATTTAAAAGTGCTGTTAATTAAAAACAAAATTTAGCAGGTCTTGGATAACTGAAAGTCAGTTTAAAACAAAAAAGGTGATGCTCAGTTCTTCGAAAAAGCTTAATATTGCAGCTTTTATGCACTCAGCTCTTTAATAAAGAAATCTGCTGAAGACCAATACTATGAAAACTACATTCCTCTTATATTTTGTCTGTGCTGACTTGAAATTTTGATGTTCTCCCATCCCCTGCCCTCACTGTAGGACTGGCATGTTTCTAGTTGAGAACAGCAGGCTTCTCTTTTGCTCTTTGTTTCCAATGAAGCCTGTAACAAATAAGTCTTTTCGAATATTTCCCAGGTTGTGCATCAGAACCATGGATGGTGGTAGAATAATTCTATGAACACTTTGCAAATGAAGTGCTACCAGATGCAGTTTAATTATGTCATAGTGCAAACAAAATGGCTTTCCTCATTATCATAATTATTTATCATTTACCTTGACATAGTGAGGAATCATGGCCTTTATGTCAGATTAGTAGCAAACAAGGTTTAATCTCTTAGATCTACGTTGCTCAACAGGGAAGTATCGGGGAGAACAAAGTAAAGAATAATGGAGAGATGAGGTCAAAAGATGAAGTATATGTTAGTAAGAGATATTAAGAGAAAGAGGTAATTCACAGCTTTTCACATTCTTCAGTTAGAGTTTCAGATGCTTCTATATCACTTAAGCTTGTACTGCTCTTCCTCATTTTTGAGGAGAAACCATACTGATTGTTGTACTAACAGTGTGATATATCATGGCAAGAATAAAAAGCCTCCTCCAAGTAAATGCAGTGCTCTACTTCCAGACATGGCACAAATTGCTTCAGTGAGATTCACAGGTACATTGCCACTTTATGTTCCACAGGTAGAAGCATATACAATTAGCGGCAGAAGCACATGGAGGCAGAGCAGTCACAAGTAGTTGCAACTGTCTTTACTGTCTGGCTACCTCAGAAGAGCAGTTTCTGCCGAACATGGAAATATCCCAGGATATCTGGAGCTGCAGCTCTTCCAACCTTCACAACTCTTGTGAAGAAACAAAGGTTTACTAGGTTTGGTTGGGATGGAAATAACTTCCTTTACATTTGGCCATATGACGCTGCCTTTTTTTGTAACTTAAACAGTGTTGGTAACACACTAACGTTCAGGCTGTTGCTGGATATTGTGTGCTTGCAGAATTCCAAGGCACTCTCTGTTTCTCAGCAAGTAGGCTGTTGACCAGAAGCTGTGACATAAAAAGCAGCAGAGGCACAGAGAGATGGTGAACTAGGACACTGGTTTATACTACAGTAACTGTTGTTTTCAGCTCCACATATATGAGGAGGAAAAAAGAGAAACCACATGCCCAAAACCACAGACCACGAAAACGTGCTCCAGAGATAATAAAAATAGCAAAGCTCACTGAAAATCATGCTCAGGAAACCCAAATATTCTGGCTGTGAAGGAGTTTGAGCATCAGCCACAAATAGGAAGCAGCTGACACCAAGGAGAACCAACTCCTGGAGCCCCACAACGATAGCCAAAGTCCAGGTAAACCCTAAGTATGAAAGGTCAAGGCTGTCAGGTTCAAGACCAATAATCTCAAAGCATCCAAGGTTAAGGTATAACCACATGGCAGACAATGCTTTTCTCTTCAGAAAAGCAAACAGAAGAACATTAATACTCTATATTTCTCCTTACACAGACAAGGTTCAACATACTGTGTACAAAAGATCAGTGTACATGAACATTCTACAAGAGAAAGTAGTGGTATTTTCCTTGACTCCAACTTGCTATCTAATGTACAAGAGATCCAATCCCAAAGTTTCAGGTCGCAGCTCCTTTCTACTCCACTTCTTTAACTGAAGGGCATTCCTTCAGATGTTTACCAAGGCGTGGTTGGCTCACAGCTGCTGTCTTAGCTTTCACTTGGTTCTTCTCTGCATTTGCTCAAACCCAGAGAGCCCTTATATACCAGCAAGTTTCCTGTATGTGACAGATGTAAAGTGAAGCTTGGCCTAAAGGTGAACATGCTACCCACTCAAATACTGCCTACTCCACTTAAAATATTTTATTTTTTCCTTTCATTTTTATTCTTGTTTCTTTGAATGCTTCTATGCTTTCTAATTTCATGTAGACAAAATTAATGAAAACTTGTTAACTGTTATTCTAGAGCAATGGTTTTGAACCTGCAAGCTGCACTTCCCAGAAAGGCTCAGACTACCATTAAAACACCCTCAGAAGATAACTACACAATAACAAGATGTCACGCTGAATAATGTCTACTAGAAAAAAAAAAACAAACACAAACCAAAACCAAACAAAAAACCCTGCACATCTGTAGGAGTCCGTAAACAAAAAAAAGAAGACTGTATGGTCCTGTTACATTGACCCTGACCAAAATCAGAAACTCCACTGTCACAGAACATTCTCCAGTCCCTTCTCTCACAGTTTGCACAGCTGACTGATGAATTTGTAAACTACATGAGTTCCTTTTCAGACTGCGATGTTCCCATCAGAAAATCCAAGAAGAGAAAATCTTCAGCCTGAAACAACAATAGTTTTTACGAGAAAAGTAAGAAGATGATACAACAGGAGAATATATGATGTTACGATATCATATGAATGTACGATATTTTATTAAAACCGCACATGGAGGTTGAGCAGACATTGAAAATTCCACAGGAACCATGAAATGCATAATAAATTCATACTGCAAAAAATCTTCTTCAGTGGTGGAATTCTTCACATTAATGGTAATCTCCCTGGGGAGTATACACAGGCACAAAACTCTGGGTTTTACCGGGCAGACCATCTTTAATTTGTATGATCACTTTGTAAGCCACATTTTTGTCTTTATTTGGCTAGTTAAGATAAGTCTGTTTCTTCAGAAAACCCAATTGTGTCACACTTGAAAAAAAACAGTGGCTTACTCCTTTTCTGTCAAAATAAAAGGCTCTGTGTAGTTTAACATTCTGTCACAGACTGAAAGAGCGAAGAGTTAGTGCACACTCTGAAGGCTTTCAATGCAATCAGACTAATTTCTCCACAGGCAGAGAAATTGTTCTTCAAGATCACATTGATGCACATCAGAGTTAAAGACAAAAAAGCAAAATGGAAAGTAGTAGTTTCAAGATCCACAGATGTGTAGGATATTAATGAAACAGGAATGGGCAGAGAGGCTAAATTTTCTTTGATTAGTTACACGGTTATGTAGAAAAATTTCAAATGAGGAGTTATTGCAAGTTACACACAGGTGAAAAATGTCAGTTAGGTGTGTCTAAATGATAACATGAGTCAGTTTGTTTGAAGCTGTCTCTTGTAGAATTGGTATAGATCCACCAGGATTTTCAGTTCCTTTCCAATATTCATTCAGCAAGTCCCCAAACTGAATGCAATGCAACTGGTTAAATAAGAGAAAACACATTGATCCCCTATCAAGACACGTATTTAAGCATAGAAATTGAAGCATCAGGACACTTTAATTTTTCAAGCACACTAAAAATGTGAAAAGGAAGCTGCTTTCCCCCCTGCCCCAAAAACTGAGTAAGAATATTCATTGATATTGTGCTCAATGGCTCTCTACTCATGTGGAGCCCAGTGACAAATGGGGCCTGTCTTGGGACTGGTGCTCTGTAATACCTTTATCAATGGCACAGACACAAGATGAAGCGCACCCTCAGCAAGTTTGCAGATGACACTGTCTTGGGTTGAGCTGGCAAAATGCCAACTGCTCAATACAAAGTCAAAGCCTCCCTCCCCCCGCCGAGAAAAGAGAGGAAAGAAAAGAAAAAACCTCAAAACAATTATATATATTTATACAGAAAGGAGAAAATTAAAACTACCATATAACACACACACAAGTTAGATATAACAGCAATTTTCCACCTCCCAAGGAAAACAGATTTCATTACCTAGATTCATAAAGCACTTCAAAAGACACCCAGCAAAGCAAAAGAAAGAGAATAACAATAAAATGTTTCTACTTCGCTGAACTAAAACAAAATGTGAAGTAGCGGCAGCCGCAGCAAAGCCCAGCACAGCAGGACAGCTGCAACATGTCCTGCCTCTACTGCAGACATGATGCCAACTGAGAGAACACTCCTATTCTATAGTATTTATATCTCAGGTTTGCGTCATCTGGTATGAAATATTTCTTTGGTTACTTAAGTCAGGTGATAACCTGTTTCTCCTAAACTACGTGGATTCTCTGAGCCTGCTAAATTGGGGCCTAGCTAAAACTATAGCCAAAACTACCACAGACAAGAAGCAGAGCAGTGCAGCTGACACAACAGACAGGAGGCCAGACAGGGGGCATGGACAAGCTTAAGACGTGGGCCCACAAGAACCTCATGAAGTTAAAACAAGTCCAAGTGCAAGGTGCTGCACCTGGGTCAGGGCAATGGCAGACATGAGTCTAGACTGGGGGAAAATCTCATTGAGAGCAGCCCTGCAGAGAAGCACTTGGGTGTTCTGGTGGATTAAAAGCTGGATAGGAACCGAAAATGTGTGCTTGCAACTCCAAATGCCAAAATTATCCTTGGCTGCATCAAAAGAAGTGAAGTCAGCAAGGTTGAGGGAGGTGATCCTCCCCCTCTACTCTGCCCTTGTTAGACCCCACCTGTAGTGCTGCATCCAGCTCTGAAACCCCCAGAACAAGAAAGATGTGGACCTCTTGGAATAATTCCAGAGGAGGGCCACCAAGTTGATCAGAGGGCTGGAGCAACTCTCCTACGCAGACAGGCCGCAAGAGTTAGGGTTGTTCAGCCTGGAGAAGAGAAGGCTCCAGGAAGAACTTACTGTGGCACTTCAGTACCTGAAAAGGACATACAAAAATTAGGAAGAGTGACTTTTAACATGAGCACAGTTTTAAACTAAAAGAGAAGAGATATAGGTAAGATGTTAGAAAGAAATTCTTTATTGTGAGGGTGATAAGGCACTGGCACAGGCCCCATCCCTGGAAGTGTTCCAGGTCAGGCTGGATGGGGCATTGAGCAACCTGATGTTGTGGGTGGTGTGCCTGCCCCTGGCAGAGGTTGGAACTGGATGATCTTTAAGGTCCCTTTCAACCAAAAACATTCTAGGTTTCCATTATTTCTTTCTGCACATCTTTTAGGTAGAACATGCTGCTTTAAATTTGCATTTTCACCCTAATTATGACTCTAGAAAAGGCACAATATTCTCTTAAAGGTACGCTGGTTTTGCTGGGAGGTAATTTCCTTCACAGTAGCTAGTATGGGGCTATGTTTTGGGTATGTGCTGAAAACAGTTCCGACAACAGAGAGATGTTTTCATTATTTTGCTCAGTAGTGCTTACACAGTGCCAAGGCCTTTTCTGCCTCTCACACCACCTCACCTGCAGGCAGACTGTGGTTACACAAAAACCTATGGGCAGGCACAACTTGGACAGATGAGCCCAGCTGACCCAAGGGATATCCCATAGCACATGTCAGCATGCTTAGCATAAAAAGCTGGGGGAAGAAAAAGGAAGTTTAGATTTGGAGTGATGGTGTTTGTCTTCCAAGTACCCATTACACATGACAGAGCTCAGCTTTCCTAGAGACAGCTGAACACCTGCCTGCCCATGACAAGTGGCGAATGAATTTTCTTTTCTTGCATGTGCAGCTTTTGCTTTAGCTATTAAACTGTCTGTATCTCAACCCATGAGTTTTCTCACTTTTACCCTTCTGATTCTCTCCCACATCCCAGCTTGGGGGGAGTGAGCAAGCAGCTGTGTGGAGCTTAGTTGCCAGCTGGGGTTAAACCACATATTACAAGATGTGGTTTTTCATTGTCAGTGCTTGAATGAGACTATCCTGAAATTCTCCACCATCAAATCACTGTCTTTAAATACACTTTTCTTCAGCCCATAAAGTATTTGACAAGAAATCCTCATAACAGGAATGAAGCACTTCCCTGAACCAAAGGACTGTATGAAAAAGAACCAAGTTAATGTTATTTTAATAGTTGATGAAAATTTTGTGCCCAATCTCTACATAAGATTGATGTTTACAAGACAACTTCTTTGTACAGAGGGGAAAATGATCAAACTACAATAAGCAAAATAGCCAAGAACATTTATAAAGAAGAACTTAAAACTGAAATGTTCTTTGCAAAGCCATTTTGTGGTAGAGCTCAGAAGTGTGCATCTATTTAAAAATACTCACAGCAGATCAGAAAAACTATGAAGAGTCACTGCTATTCAGAGTGTCTCTAACTACCAAGTAAGGCATAAACATTTTCAGTTTTCAGAAAGCAGTATTTTTCCTTGAAGAAATAATGAACAAAGGAGTTATAAATAACTGTCTGTAATGAAGAAGTGTCAATAATAAAGTGTATTTTGCACTGTATTTACAATGTTGACTCTGCTGTCACATAATATGATAGGAAATTTTTGCTCATATAATCATAACACTGGATCTTTCAGACAGTTTATATTTAAACTAGGATACAGTAATAGCACTAAACTTTTTCCTAGTGGAAAGCTATACTTAAACATGATCCTGTATCATAATTGCCTTCATTGTCTGGAAACAATTGAATCAAATTATTAAAATATTGTTTTTCACAGGTCCCAGATGATCTACAAACAAGGCAGAACTCAATGTCACATGAGTAATCCTGCAAATAACCTTCCAACTGCAGTTTTCCATTGTACAGCAAGCAACCCTGTTTAAAGGTCAAAGTCTCTTCTCCTTCCACTTGTCTATGAGAAAGCTGTCAATGAAATCAAATTAATAATACAAAAGCCTAAACATTTTCTCATTCTCTGAGGAGTACTCTTGAAATCAGAGAAATGCTTCCATATTGGAGTGTGTTTGCCCTCCAGAAGAAAATGTCGTGTTTTGTAATAAATAAAATGTATCAATGATGTTCAGGGACTATAAACACATGGATACTGGCATATCTCATCTTAATCATCACAATTACTGCAACAAACTTTGCTATCAATCATTACAGAAATAATTTAGACAACAACAATTCAGACACAAGTCATCTTGGTGGAAAGCCTGGAGATCTGCAAGTGTCCAGCAAAAACTGAAAACTCACAGCTTAGACTGCAATCAGAATATTGCTGTTGTGAGATGAAAATAAGCAGATATGGCCAAAATGTTTGTATTCTTTTCATACAATGCAATTTAGAGTTATGAACGTAGGAAGCCACTGACAAAACAGCTTTGCTTGCAGAGGATAAACGCAAGATTTGGGCACTATTTCCAGCCCACTAAAGCTTATACTGGAACTGATCTTTTTTCCTCTTTTTATACATAGACAGGTATCATTCTGACTACAATCATACTTCAAAGCATTGTGTAGATGGATTTTAACATGAGAGTCGGGTGACTACCCTTATACTGAATCCAAGGCTTCTTGAGTTTTATGGCATATAAAATCTCTGTATTCTCTAAGTTGGAGCCACTAACAGTCTTAAGAATTCCAGATGTGTCTTTAGAGCTGTGTTTTCTAGCTTTCAGTATAGTTGCCTTTCCCTCTCTACTTCAAAATTATATCAAGATGAGGTTTCTAGGGCAAACAGCTCTGGAAATATTGAAGGCATGATTCTGGCTCATGTGCATGTGTAAGCTCCATAGAGAACAAAAAAGTGATTTTAATAAAAACTAAATAATGAAAAGGGATACAGGTAAAAAAAATCCTAATACCACAAGAGCACACACAGTTTGCAGGAGACACAAAGAAAACGCTTCAATGGACACCTCAACATCCTAGTAAAAATCCAGCAATATGCATAAGCAAAAAAGTTCTTTGTGAATGAGAAAGCAAATTTAAAAGAGGCACTGGCATTCCAGCCCTCAGGCTTTATTCAAGGTAAAACAACACAAAGGAGAAAAACCTCTGCAGAGTCTTCTTTTAAATCACGTGTTTACCTGACACCTACTTGGCTGCTGACAAGAAAATCTCATATCCAATGAATTTGCCATTGAAGACTTTAAATTTCCCCTTAGCAATCTAACTTCTCAGCTCTAACTTTAAAAAAACTAAACATGAAAAAACAAATGGAACCAGTGTCACTCTTCTCTTTAACAGCATCTAAACTGAGAATTTTGGTAAGCAAGTTTTCAAGACCAATTCATGAAGAACAACAAAATACTAATTCTTAGCTATAGTTGCTTTCATTCTAGCATTTAGTTTGGCCACATCACTCCAGGCTGAGGTCCCCTTTTTTTATGGGTGATGGTGATTTTGTCAGGTTTGATGAGTAGAATACCATCCCTACACATTTCCTACTAGAGTTCCAGTATGACAGTAAATCTTGCTCCTATAGATGGATAAACAGACATACATGCAAAGTCAAATGAATATTCTGTTTCCATCTTATTTTTTTCCCATCAATTCTCCTGTATTAAGCGAAGGAATAGTTTTTCCTTTCCCTTTTTGGAGATGGTGCCTTAGATGCACTAGACTGATCTTCTAAGTCACAGGGAAGCAGAGATGAGAGCTTTTTTGTGTTCCTACAATGCCTGGCACAAAATCTTAAATGTTCATGACCAGATACAAGGAATGATGAGTGTGGGAAAGTCTCATACACACATACACACACACACTTGATTTTGAAGCTGTCAACGTGTACAGGGAATGGGAATAATACACTGATTAGCACCTAAACTGCTGGGAAGGGAAAAGAATCTGGACTTCATCATCAGTATTTGTTTAGGATGCTCAAAGCAGCTTCTTTTTCTAGGATGGAAAAACAGTAAGTTTAACCTTCTGTATGACCCACTTGGGAAACTTTTTGAAATTAAGGAAATATGAAATGCAAGGGAGGTCCAAATTCAGGCAAATTGCGGTATTGGTTGCACAGGTCATGGTAGCCTTGTTCTGTGTCCACCACCATCATGCCAAGGTAGCCCCTCATTTCCTCTCACTCCTGACTTCTACCAGATATAGAAGTTTGATTAGCTTCAACTGCATCTATAAAAAGACCTGTGACCTAGTTTACATTCCTCATTTTGCATCTCTGATGCATTACTGAGTTTCTGATGCTCAAATTCCCTGTTGAAAGAAAAACATCAGCCAGAAGTCATCAGCCTCCTCAGTATTTATCTTTACATCACAATCTGAAGATCCTTACTTGAAAAGTTACCCTGCATATTCATATTAGTCAAAAAATGGCATACAGGAACTCACATAGGAAAAGATGAATTCTCAACCATGAGATTCTTTACAAAAAGTTTCCATTTCCTTAAGTTGCTCAAAGGTACTGCAGGAATCATTTCACCTAAGAGATGCAGCAGTTTTGTACCATTTATTTAAGGATTAGCGTCTGGTAATCTCCACCTACCTCATTAATCGTGTAATTTGAAAAGCTGGGTCCAGATTGTCTTTGTATCAGCCATGCAGTTTGAGGGTGTTACTACTTCCATACATCAGAGGTCCCCTCATCACAACCTTCCTGTCAGCCAAAAAAATCTAAACAAACACATGCTTCATCCAGTAGCAACATTCTAATAAAAATTTTTAGTTAGTTCCTCCTATATACACTGTTTAACAAAAAAAAAAGTTTCTATGGCAAAGATATGAGATAGTTTCTCATATAGAGAGGTTATGACTAAGAGAGGTTTTGACTGTTCCACTGGTTAAGGGTAAATGCTTCAAACTATCCCAGCAGGTCAGTGTTACTTTACACTTAAAGAAGTGGGGGTTTTTTTTATATTTTCCTTTAGCCGTTAATGTTTGGGATTTTTGAAGAATCCTAGAACAACATGTGCTTTGTCTTTCAAGCAAAACCGACTCAAAAGAAGAAGGTTACTCTTCGGAGACCTTGAAAAATAGCCAGAAAATTAATTTCTGAACTAAGCATTTGTACCACAGGAAATGCCAACATCTAAGGATTTTTTTTATTGCAATAATTAAACATGAATTTAAGTTTGGTCTGTCATGCTTTTTTTAAAGTTGTAGTAGGCTGAACAAGTTTACCTAGAACCAAAAACTGGCAAGCTATACCAAATGAAATAAAGCATTCCCTATTGACACCTATGGCAGCAAGCATATATAAAAACAATACCTGAAATTGTTAATAATTCAAAGTGAAAACTTGGTATTTTATTTTATTCATTACTTGGCCATCTTTACAGGTCCACAGCAGAAGAGAATCACCACACAACTCAATGAACTTCAAAATTAAACAAAGAAAGCAAAATTTTAATTATGCTACATAAAAAAATACCCTTCTGCTTTTTGGTTACATATAATGAGAAATGAATCTTAAGTGCTTCTGGAGATGATGATGAGATAAAGATGAGGACACTTTTACAGATGTTTTGAAACTTACTTTACTTTTTTGATTTATAGATAATCTATCCATAGTTAAGGGACTAACCGTTACATTTTCTCCTACAAACTACTAAAACCAGACGTTAGCCAGCAGTTTAAATAACATATGAAAGAGCTGCATCTATTTAACAGCTGCAGAACTCAGGACAGAGGCAGTAAAATATAAAAAAAAAATACAAGAGTTAAAAATCCTACTGCAAGAATATCAACTGTAATAAAAGAAAAGACATTAAAACCAGCAGCTAGTTAGGTGCCAGGACATAATAGAACCCATAAGGATAGGCAAAGAATGATGCTAAGTTAGGAAGAAAGAGTCTGTTTTCAGAGAACTTCCTGACAGACACCACAACAAAGTAACATGAATGGTGACTGTGTGGTCCCCTTCTCGTAAATAAATCAGGCGTCAAAGGTTGATCTGCAGTTAATAAGAGGCCTAAGCCTTCTCCAAGGATTTGTAGTACTCTGTCAGCACGGTCCAAGCCTTAGGAGCCATGAAGCCTTCCGGCGGGTTTTGTCCTTCCCGAGCCAGCTTGCGCATGCGGGTCCCCGATATAAATTCATAGTCTTCATGGCTGAGACAGCAGGAATGGGGGCAAAAGAAGGGGGAAAAAAAAAAAGAACATACTTTAAAAGCAGGCAAAGTTGCTCATATTCCTTCTGCTTTCTTGATACTTTATACATTTTTTGGGGGGAGTATAATGCTGTATAGCAACTGTAATTTCCAGACACCTGGCCAGCAATGCCAGTAGATCTCAAGAATATACATCCTCTACAATAATCAGCTTAGGTAACTCCTGAGGCTTAGCAGCATGGCCCAACAGAACTCCTGTGGATTGAATTCAGTCCGTCCTTCCACTGAGCTCGGCTTGTCCTCTGTAAGGAAAGGGAATTCCTGTTGAGGGAGAACCATCTACTCTACCTACAGTCTCAGCCCTCTGCCAAAGCAACAGCAGTCATCCTGTCTTGTACTTTGCCTTGCCATGGCAGGTAACCAGCCCTATCAGCTGGCTGAATGTTCCTGTGCTGGTTGAAGAAGGTCATTTCAGTGCCACTAGGGAATGTGTAAAAAGCAACATTGAACAAAATCTTAGTGAGGGACGATTTGCAGAACAGAGAAAGTAAAAGCCTCAAAATATGCAGGCAAGCTCCAGAGCTGGGCCATTGCAAGACACTGAGCAGAGATATACATATATATGCATATCAATAATGTGGCACATACAGTTCAAAATCAAGGAAAAAAGCAGGGGAATAATAAAAATACTTTCTCCTGAAGATGTTTTTCCCTAAAAAACAGAATTCAGTTGGACAAATGCACAGATAAACACAGATCAGGATTGTTTACCATTCTTAACATAACAATCTAAATTATTATTAACTTCTCAGGTATGTGGTCATAAGGAGCTAAAGCTCCACAAGTTAAATTACTTCCCACAGGACTGAAACAGTAAAAGCAAGACAAGAATGTCAGAGTTCTATCAAATGCTAAAAAGGAAAAAATTATGTATTCTTAAATTAAACAGCAATTTTACTTACGCCATTTGCTCCATTTGCAACATGTATGCATTACTCATTCCTTACTTGTCTGTTTGAAATAAAAACCAAGTATTGATCTCAGATGCACATGCCTTAGACAGAAACAAGAGCCAAGCATGCACATCAGAGGGCAGAACTTGGCTCTAAGTGTTGGTCTACGCTCAGTAGGGTATGAAGTTAGCAAGATGCAGAAAGCATTCCACAGCTCCCTTTCAGAACACCACTAGGCCCATAACTTTTTGATTTATGTTGTATATATTTACACAGCAGCACTTCCATACATGCTTTTTTTTAAATTTGGGACTGTGGATTCCTGAAATGTCACAAAACAAAAAATCCCTTCTGTGCTTCAATCCTGCAAAATATATATTATACAAAAATGAAAACTTAAAGCTGATGCAATTCCATGGGAGAACAAGTTGTCACTGCTATTTACAACATCTGAAAATTTTGTCCTTAGCAGAGAGATGTCTGCCTTTTGCTCACACTGCCTGAAGGTAACTTGTGTTCTTTGCAAAGAATTATTGCTACAAAATATATGTGGGGAAGTAATAAGTCTGGTTAATTCTGTCAAAAAACCACCAAGTTTTAATGATCAGTGCTTCCCACCCCTAGTGGCACAAAAAACATCTTAGGAATTGGAGATATCAAGAAAGAGAGAAATATGAAAAGAAGTTAAGGAGATCTACAGAAACTGTAAGAAAATGAAAGAAGGAAAATGAATGAATATAATTTCAGAAACAGTACATTCAGTATCTCCTAAGATTTACAGAAATTTTTCCACAATACTATTAAAAACTTCAAAAGTACTAATGATATCCACTCATTATCCTGAACTTCTGTTTTGAATGGGGTTTTCTTTATTGAAGAAATTACCTTAATTAGTAATCCTAAAGTGACTCCAATGTAGCTTTGGTAAAGCACAGTGTATGTATTTTTTGCTGTTGCAAAAATTACCACATTGACAATTTTCAAGTTTAATCTCTGCTTTCATCCATAAAACAGAGTATTTGAATAACCACTCAATACTCCTTGTCTTTACTAATAGTAAAAGTCAGACCTCTTGAATATCAGAAACTGAGATTTCTGCTAAGCAGAAAAACCTTATCAGTACTGTCACCACTGTAGTGTGATGTGAACCACAAGCATTTTGAAATACAATATATCAGTACGAGCCATTTGCTTTAGCAGAAACACAAAACAAAAAGAGTCATCAAGTAATTTTGTTCATAGTGAATTTTGAGGATATTAAGACTTACTCTGTATAAAATAGATTTGAGTGGAACACGAGAGGGGGAAACATTTGCCCATTAACAATGCTATGAAATATAAATGCCAAAGCCATACAAATTCCTTTCTCAAATCAGATTTGAAATGACTCTCAATAAACTTAATCAAAGCCTTTTCTGAGGATGGGATTTAAGCACTTTTAGAATTTTTACTCAGTGGCTGCTGGAATTAGCTTTCTTTGAGCCACGCTGTATGCTAGTAAATGCTTGTAACGTGGATTTGACATTTTACTAACAATTGAGTTTGAAGAGTACTGACATAATACTTTGTACCAATGCAATTAAAAGCATTCTGGTAAGAAAGGCAGAAAGAAATCCACAACAAAAATTTGTCAATAGAAAAACAGTCTTGGAACATACTACCTTGAGGACTGGTATTTCCTTCCTGCCACAGTGTACTAGAATTCTACGATACTCGCAGTGTGGAAAAAGCCTTACCTACATATACAGAAATTTCCTTTACTTATGGAGCACAGCGTCATGGCCAAAGTAGAAATAAGTCTGCTGAGCTCTCATACATCTAGCAAGAGGGGAAAAGGAATCTTTTCTTAAACTTCAGATTTTGCCCTCCTTCCATACAGATAGTATGTATATGAACAGGCACAGACAGGTGCATAAGATAGTATTTTATATTTGAAAAGCAGTAAGGGATTTATTCAAAAGAACATAGGAACAAATTTGTGCTGTTAATTAGTCTTCAAACTGTTCACAATAACTGAGCAAAGGGCTCAAAGAACACAACAAACCACACACAGATTAAGAATTCACAGACCAGTTCTTTCCTTTCTTTCATTTATAAAGACTAATGTTTTAATCTCTTAAATGAATTTCCCTTTTTTTAATGTGCATTTGGTAGTTATTTTACCATAATACCACAAGTGACCCCAGCAGCCATCACAGCTCTTTATGCTTTGTTACAAGCTCAAACATGCTAAGGGCAGTGTGTGAGGCTATGATTTCAGAGACCTCAGAGTTCTTGTGCCAAGCAGGAAACAACTGCATGAAGATCTCCACAGTGCTACAGGAAACCTCCTCAGCTGTACCCCTGAGGTGTGAATACAGTACCTTGATACAGTGACTGAAGAGAATAGTTATTCCACTTCAACCTAATGCCCTATAGGTTTACCTAAATATAGAACATACTACATAATAGATTTTTCGTTCGGGAGCACTAAAGATCAGTCCTAATCTTGTGAACCCAACCTTCTGTTAGGGTATTTGGCACTGCGCAAATTACCTTCTTGGAATTCCCATTCTCTGTGGAGGGCAATGTCTGGTGCTCTCAAGGTCTTAAGAAACTACTCTTAAATACAAGACACATGATACAAATACAGACCCATTCATTCATAGTTTTGCCTACTAATTATGGGGTTTTTTTAAACAAGCATATGGAAATAAAACAATAGCATGATTTATTCACCATGGTCTGGCTTCAAAACAAATGTCATGTTCTATACAGTTGGTAAACTCCAGATCCAGCAAATTTCTGGGACAATTCACAGCCTCCTTATCTGGGGTCCAATTCTAACCTTAAACCCCTATTAGAAGGATTTTCTCTGAATTTAAACTTGCCTTTGCAGCATCCAGTCATGACTTACACCACAACCCCTACAGGAACAGAATGTTGCCCCTTACAGTGTCAAGTCTTTGATACATCAATCTGTATTATGCCTTGGGAATGAATGCCTCATGATGCTGAAATAACCAGCTAAGTTCAAACCCTAGCTGGTCATGAACAAACTCTGTGGAATTAGAACATAGCAATGTGATTAATATCAACATACACAAAACAAATCCTTTACCTGCTGTGAATGAAATTCCTTTCTAACTGGCAGGAGGGTTTATGTCTCCTGAGGTGCTGTAGTGTTATAGTGTATTCTAAATTATGTACTAATGGCTATTGAGAAACCATATTTCACATAACTAAATTGAGAGGTCAAGTGTGCTTATCTCAGCTCCTTACTATCACTTTAAAAATAAAAAAAAATTGAGAACAATATGTACTTAGTTGGAGCAGTTATCCTGGAAGTGTGATTTCATAGCATTAAAGCAGTTATGGCAACCATATTAAAGGTCCATGTAAAGTTACAATCTCTCTTCTTCACAGATACCCATGCTTCATTCACATTTTACAGAAAGCATGAACTATCTTCTCCAGTCACCTCACTTATGGCTGTCTTTTAGCCAAAATGTTCTCATCAGTTTTCTTTCAAAAAGAAAAATAATAATTTCTTTCCAGACACTGCTGTGGCTTTTTTAATTGCCAGACTAATTTCCTTTCTTAATTGAATTTTGTCTCAGCAGCAGTCTGTGGCTGAATTTTATAGGACTGATCCTCCATAAAGAATTGGGAATTTCTGCTTACAAAACCAGCTACTATTATTAAGCAACCAATCCAAAATTACACTTGTCTGTAGTAACTGTTTATGAGGACTTTTTGGCTGAAAAAACACACTAACTGTTTTTCTGAAGGGATTTTGGCATTGGGTAGGGATTTTTGGGGGAGTGGTAGTATTATTAGTTGGTTGCTTGGGTCTTCCGTTGTTTTCTTTGCCCTTCACTCTAACAGTGATTTACACGTCAGTCATTCTTTTAGAATTTGTCCATTTTAACTACAATTCTTCCCATAAATTTTTCCAAAACATGTTTGGACATATTAAATTATAGGTCCAAAATTCTATGAAATCTAAAACTGTGAAAGCTTTGATAAGGACTGCAACTCATACTAGGTTTTCTATCTATTACTTCTTCAGAATTCTATGCAAGTGTAAATGCTCAAGCTTCCCACTGAAACTTAGATTAGGCTTGCTATTTGACTTCAGCAACAGCAAAAAGGGCATTTTTTTTTATCATCATCATGTAGACCAAAGGGAAAATAAAATGAAATTATCTCTACCTGTGCTGCTACAAATCACTTCAAATGCATCCCTCAAATCCCTTTCCTAGACCTTATTTTAGACAGATCTTTTTCAAAAGTATGTTTCAAGACCTCAGTTTCCTGAGGTACTAAAACTAGTTCTAAAATGTCCAAGAAACAAAACTTGTGCTGGCTTCACGTGGTAAAACATAAATATAATTTCAAGTCATTGGTTATTCACGTGTCCTAATATTCTAAAGTATAACTTTATTTAAACAATTTCTACAAGTTAAATTTCATACATCTGCCAAGTACAATTGCAGTGCAGCTATTGTAAAGGATTTTACATCACTCTTTTCTTACCCCCTTTCCTCACATACCATGCTCCATGATTATCCCTGCATGCAACCAGGATGCTTCTGCCTTTCCTTCCTGACAGGGGCAAATGTAGATATATCTGCTGCCCAGTGACTTCAGCTTCAACACAGCACCACAGCAGCTCAACACTGCTAACCAGAAGCATGAGGTCCTGACACTCAAACTCAATAGGTATGTTCTCCAGACTGTATCCAAGCAGATACAGGGTCTACTGAAACTCTGGATATCTGGAGGTTATCAACAGAAGTGAGAAACAAACTGAACGTTTACATGAACTCCAAAAAACTGCACTTGTATGGACACCTTTGGGAGCTGGAGGCCTTAAGCACAATAACTTCTTGGAATCACAGGCAGCACATCAGAGAGGTTAAGGACCTTTGTCACTAATTTGGAAGCAGGGCCAGTATAGGCTTTTTGGTGCTGCCCAGGCTTATCACCACAGCTGAGCAGCTCAGCCACAGCAAGGTATCACACAAGTGCCCTTATCTTCTGGTATAGAGCTGACCAGTGCCGACCCAGCATGTGAACACCTACCACCACAGGCACCCAAGGCATCCTGAGCATGAATGTTTAGAGATGTCACAGGCAAAGTAACTCTCTACCACTAATAATTCTGCAGCCCCAACTTCTGGCAGCTGGACCAAGTCTTGGGTAACCACTAGCCAAAGCTTCATCCTTCACCATCCCCTCAGCTTGGGATTGCCTTCAGGAGGAGAAAGTTAATTCACTAATATCAGCAAAGAAACCAACTGCAATAACCTCTGCATGTCTTTGCTGCCAAGCCAGGTCTGCTGCAACTCTGCCAAAGCAGTGATACACTCAAGATAACAGATGGTGTGTATTATGGTTTCTCAAAGACACCTTCCCAAATACAGGAGTCTAGGAGACCTGAAAGAAGAGATGACAACATGGGGAAAGAATAACTAATAATCCAATAATAATAGTCCAGCAGCTAAGACACACAGCTCAGCTACAGCTGAATCCAAGGGAAACCCACTTGCCATAACCTTTCCTGCACTCATGAGTGATGTAAATTCTGGAATTGCCTAGTCTCCAAGCCTCGAAGAACTGAGAAAGGTGCAATAAAAATCAAGTTACCCATTTCTAAAACAAATCACAGCAATGCTCCTATGCATACAACCCTCTTCCCCATATTTTCATGCTGTCTTTTGTACCAGGTAAGCGGCGAGCTCAGGAAGTACTTCCACAAACATTACTATTTCACATCTTAGGGTCTTTCACCAGTACTGATCCTCTCATATTTCCAGGCAATCCTCTCTTTCCTGCCATCCTCCTTACAGAGTCAAGCACCACATGGTCCAGGAGTCTGCCACATTTTCAGCATTACACAGATTATCTTGAAACAAAGCCAGCTGCACCCACCCACCCAAGCTCTAACTCTGTCTGGAGCCTACCACAGTGTTCTTTCTGTCTCTGGCAAGCAGGAGCAGTAATGGAGCTCTTTCCAGGCAGCCTACATGTGTCTGCATTGCCATCTAGAGGATTGCTGCCACACTCCAGTCCACCTACAAACTGTGTAGGGAAGGACAGGACAAATTCTGACAGCAGCAGGACAGAAGTGCACACTAGTAGCAGCATGGTCTGTTTTTCATGATGGTTACAGAAACAGGAAAAAAAAAGTGCTCCAGACCAAGGCCTCACAGGCACAGTGAAAGGATAAAAGGATGCACATGATGCAGTCTGAAAACCCTGGGACACACAATGGTTTTAGGGCATCATTTTGCATTATTATTAAACAGAGAAAAATAGCTATTTGTCAGCCCTGCTTGTACACTTTCTGCTCCATGCTGCACACTCTCACTGCTTCTCTTGTCTCTTTTTTGATGCACACCTGACACCTGAGAAGTATATTTAGAAAAATAAAGCATCAAAAAGCTAATATTAACATTATAAGAAATAGTAATATTTTTCTCTGGATTTAACAATCTGTGCCACTATGTTCCAGAATAAGAGAAATCCCAGCACCTGAGAGAGGGGAGCCTTCATGTATGAGCTAAAGTTAGATCAGGTAGTTGCACTGTGAAACAAATCATGCTGAAATCAAACTGTACTCATGATCTAAAACCACTTCTAAGCACTGCCATTTTGACCAATACAAAATTAATTATAAGCAATCCTTTATGTGGGCCTAAAAGGCAGCTATTGCTCAAAATTTTCTTAAAATGAAAATACAACTTACTGATCAGAGTCATAATAATCCATGCACTTCTTTTTTTTATTATAAGCTGCAACCCTGAAGGGTACAATTTCCAGTGCTCGGAGGCCTGGAGCCATTGTCAACACTTTGGCACCATGAGTTGGTTCATACAGATCTTTCCCAGTGTCAGGGTGTGGCATCCCTGCTGGATCTCGCCCTACGATGTAGAAGTTGGCTCCTGCAACCATCCGTGATCTGCAGTGCCACTGAACCTACAAAAAAGACAAAGGGAAACAGGTAACAGAAGAAAAGGCTCAAAATATGACCCTTAAAACATGCATGTATTACGACATTTTCCCTAATCAGACATGACTTTTTCTATGGAGCCATAAAAAAATGACAAACCAGTATTGTGAATCGCCATCAAACTTACAGCTGAAACATACTATTCCCCTGTTTCATTTGTACAGTAGATGCTCAAAAAGTTACTTCAGCACAGTGGAACATCAGGGCAAGAAAGATGGAGCTCATCCGTTTCTTAGTTCAGTTCTTCCTGATGTCACCCTCCATCCCTTTCCTTTTATATAAAGCAAATGTAATGGCTTTGGGAATCTTAATGGAATCTAGCTTTATATTGCTCTAGTTTAATCACAGTAACTTCTCTAAAAGGACATCCTGACCAATAGATAGCTAACAAATATGGGAAGAAAGACATAACAGGCTACTTAAACACATTGTTCATGAGTAATCTAATCAACTGACCTACACACTCAAAAAGAAAAATTACCCATGCTCAGCATCAACTCATAAATGTGGCAACCATGGTGTCCAAGGCAGAACTTAAACACTTAGTCTGCATCAATATAAAGACCCAACGGACTTATAAACTAGGTACATATTGCACATGAATGCTTGAGATAGGCTTTCAGCATATTGACTATTTATACCGCAAGCATGCAAGATGAGAACTGAAAAACCAACTCCAGCTTTGGTAACTATTTAGTAATTTTTCCACAATCACTTTGACATATTTGATTCTAACACTTCAGTATGATGTGGAGGAACCAATGTCAAATTCAGAAACTTTAGTCTTCCTGAATTTTGGCTTAGATGCACCAACTCACTGCCACCTCATATTACAAGTACTGTAAATATTGAGAAACAATTTTCCCATATTACTTGGCTGCATGTTTCAAAATGAGTGGTTTCATAATTAGCAACTTGGGGTTTACTTTTTTTTTTCTCCCTTATAGTTCAGTCACTACTGAAGGTAAAAAAATATGTACTTCAAAGAAAATTCTGCACACAGACTCATGAGCACCCCACAATCAAAGAAGTGCTTTTAAATTATTTAGAAATGCATTTATTTTACTAAATAAGGTGAGAGGACTTTTTTCTGCTAAAGACTACTTCAAGTATTTACCAGATATGACTGATAGAGATGTTACACTTATGACAGCGTTTAGACATATCATGTCACAAGATGTTGCTGAATTTTCTTAATTTTTTTATGTAGTATTTTCAGAATACAAAATTTACCTGTAGAATACAGGAAAAGCAAAATAACTATTACGTTACTTTAGGTAACACTCGACTTTGACAAATGTCAATATGCTCTCATACTGGGAAGTATTCTCCTAAAAGAATTGTCATACTATCTATATGGCTTAGTATCTGCCAAAGGATACTCAGAGAAGAGTAAGTATGTAATGGTGGTTTCTTACATGTGCAGCCCTACCTTCACACAAAACTGAAGGGCCTACCCAGCAACTACATAATGTAAAACAGCTTCACAAGTTGAACAATACTAAGTATCTGTCAAAACATCTGGCAAGCACTAAAGCAGCTGTCTGAGCTACCCGTTCCAGTGCTCAGTTACCTGCACAGTACAGAAGCTCTTCCTCATATTCAGGTGGAACTTCCTGTGCATCAGTTTCTGCCCACTGCCTCTTGTCCTATTGCTGGGCACCACCAAGAGCAGTCTGGATCCACCCTCTTGACAACCTCCCTTCAGACACTTAGAGACATTGACACGGTCCCCTCTCACTCATCTCATCTCAAGGCTAACAGGCCCAGCTCTCTCAGCCTTTCCTCATAAGAGATGGTCCAGTCCCCTCATCATCCTTGCTCTCCACTGGACCTGCTGCAGGAGCTCCACATCTCTCTTGTGCTGAGGTGCCCAGAACTGGGCACAGCACTCCAGATGTGGCCTTGCCAGAGCTGAGGAAAAGGGCAGGATCATCTTCCTCAGCCTGCTGGCAATGCTAATCCTAATGCACCTCAGGATACCACTGGCCTTCTAGGCTACAAGGGCACACTGCTCTTGTCCCATTTCTGTACATTCACACTACTTCAGAAGGTATTTATTTTCCTAAGCAGATTAATGTATTGCATTTTGACACAGAGTTTTCCTTTAAAGAACTTTTTCTTTTCTTCCAATGCAATTATCAGGAATGTTAAAAATACAAAAATGCTAAATTGATGCTCCTGAAACATGTCCATTAAGGCCTTTACAGACTGGAAAGCCACATCCACCTTGTAGGTAACCACATTAACAGCTGCTTGTTGTTCTGTAAAGCACTTGTGCTACAAAAACAAATCTAGTACCAATGTCTTTTAAATTAGCTATGGAAAATTATTTAAGGAAGAATCTCTTGAATTACTTGAACAAACATTACTGTCAGGATGTACTCTGAGGTCACTGAAAATGCCATGTAAGTTATGAGAAAACTTTTACTCTGTTCAGAATAGGGATTGTGGATTTTGCTTCCCCTCATGAATACAAGAATGAAGTAGAAAATTTCTGTTAATTCTCACAAAAGGTCTGTGGGGAACAGCACAAGATTTCCCCACAGCAACTCACTCACATGCTTCAACTAGATCTGGACTGCAGTTTTTCTCTGGATGGAAAGGCAGCGCAAGCTCTGTGTGACCAGTCAACTGGTCAGCAGATAGTAAGTGACACCTGTCTAATTTAATTTCACTAGTAAGTCTCCTATCTACCAAAAACCTACGACAGAGTTAAGCTCTGAGCCTGGCTGGAACCTGAACTTCTGTTACTCAAGGTGATAAGGAGGGGAAAGGGAAAAAAAAAACAAAAAACAAACCACAATGGAGAATCAATACCCCCCAGAGGAACAGACCTCAAATGAGAACATTTATTCTTTCTGAGGTTTCCCACAAACCTCTAGGGATTCCAGCCAAAGACCTGGCTCCTAAATAAAGTGCTGCCAAATAATTATTTCATACAAAAGTCTTGAAACAATTCTCTCTGAATTAAGTTTGCCAAAAAACCAAACAAATACTGGTGTTGTTTAATTTGTGCACAGCCCTCCAATATACAAACTTTTTACTTAGCGGTGATAAAACTTAAGTATCTTAACATTGAGGACAACCATTTGATATGTTAACAGATCTTATAAATCCTTCTGAAAAAGACTATAAAAAAGGAGGAAGGATTAATTTACTATCACGCCCTTGTAAGTGTAAGAAAGGAGCACATAAACCCAATATTTTCTCCCACCATTTCCAGCAAAATCCTCCACAGAAGTTTCTTCGTAAAAAAATGTTTTGGTTGATGACAGAAAAGGATGACAACCTAGTTTCCCAAGGAAAATTATAGTCTCCTTTCTCTCCATTAAAAAACCCAAAAGATACAAACATCAAGCATAGCACTAAATATTTAAGTGCACTATCAAAAGGGTTGTGTTTTGTTTTGAACTCTTGATGCATTTACCTCAGTTGGTCCAGCATACATCATGGGGGAAGGGAATATAGCTACCACTGTTGTTTCTGGATTCAGGATTCCCTCCTCCAGCACTGCGGCGTGTTGCCTCATGCGCCACATCAGAGGAACATCATCCTCCTTTGTCCAGCCTCCAAGTGGATGCAGGAGTAAAACTGGGCGCCGGTAGCCACGTTCCAAAAGCTGCTTGTGAGTATCCTGCATTAGAAGAGCATGCCCATTGTGCACTGGGTTTCGTAACTGGAATGCAAAGACAGCATCTGTGGAGAAAAAACAAGACAAAAGATATAAGAAAAGCAAGTTATTTTATCAGGAGTTGCACGGCCACAGAAGAATCAACAGCATAGTAGATTTTATGCACAGAGCATAGCACTAGTGATATGGAAAGATAAAATTCAGAACCTTGGGCATTCACAGCTTCTATTATGTATTTAGGCAATGCAATGCCTAAGTTCATAAAAATTCCCAGTAAAAAGCAAAGAATGCCACCTAAGAGAGCATTCAAAATTCTCATCCCTGAAACAATGCTCAGTGGTGACAGCAGACATTTGGGTAAGTCTGCAGGAAGACACAAAACAAGAAAAATTAACTCACCAGCATTCATTTCCTTGAATTTCTGCCTTAGTTCAGCTGGAGTGAGACGATATTGATCAAGTCCATCATTCCAATAAATACGATCAAGGACCTGTAGATCTCCACCTACAAGCCAGTTCCCTTGCTCCATAACCATCTAAGAAAAGAAAGAAAATTCCTTGTTAGGCTTGTCAGCTTCTCCTGAGAATCTATTACATGGCAATGGGAACACATCTTTACCAAAGGAAGTGTTCCAGGCTAATTTCATTCAACAGTCCCAAGTCAAGCATCAATATTAAAAAAAATTTTTAAAAATCATGGGAACATAGTCCAGACATGTCATACCATGATGTAGGAGAAATACAAAAATCTTCAATAGGCATATCTCTTCCTTTCAAAACTAAGGATTTTTTTTAATACACAGAAATGCAAGTAGCCAGTATTCTTAACCAACATTATTACATGACAAACAAAGGTGGTGTCTGGAAAGCCTTGTGTATTACAATGTTATTTAGTTACAACATATTTTTCATTTAACTACAAGATATTAATCCAATGAAGTTGGTACACTTTATAATTACTGGTCAAAGAAATGCAGCTGCAGTATCACCCTGTAGTTTACAAGATCCTGGTCAGCAATTACATAACAAGTAAACAGTTCTGATTAACTACTCACCCACTTTAACTTAGGAATAAAGTCAGAATCTTGGAACTAGAATAGCTGTTGGATTTGTTTCATGGTAGCACTTTATGGAAGCAACACATGTTGTACACATTCACACTGCAATTCTTTTTTTATCTTTAAGTAACACCTCACCCTTTATCAAAAAATAATTACGGCAAGCTGCTTAACATACTCTAGCAGTGGCCATAGAAATCACTCAGAAATTTCTGAGGATGCATTTGTTTTTGAACATGGAAACACAAAAAACTTCCAAGTTCTATACACATTTCTGATAAATTTTTTAGCCTTATGTAATTTAAAGATGACAACAAGTGTTGATATAGCAGAAGACACTACAAACTACACCCAGAAAACAACTAAGTGTGGATTTTTCAATTTATTTTTGTTTGAGATAATGGGCCTGCTGGAATTAAATGATACTACAGTAACCATTCCCTTCCCAAAGAAAATGCCAGACTTTGATGTCTTACCAAGGTGGAGGGAAGGAATGATGTTACAAAGGTGAGAAAATTCTGCACTACCAAAACTCTCAGGTATCCAAATATTTCTGATTAATTAAAAAGAGAGACCAAATTGTTGTGCTGTCATGATATTACTATACATCCCAGTACGGACATAAGGACATAGTTCCTCATCTTCTATGCTAGTTTCAGCTGTGACATTATTGCATTATAATATGACAATCAAATCTTGACTGCATCAGATTTTCTTAGAATTTCTTAAATTTCTTTAAAGTTTTTAATAAAAGGGTAATCTTATGTTCCTCACCACAGAAGACATCAAGGCCTTTGAAAATCTTTTATTAGTCATACAGATACTTTCAGAACATATCAGAGGCTTTCCATTTTCAAGACCAAGCTCATAATTTGAGGTTTGTTTGATTTCTTTCTAAATAATTTTAAGATATATCTGTAAACAAAAAGATACTACAGAGAAAAATAGGTAAAGCAACATATTTTGGATCTGCAGAGCTAAGATGCAACATAACGAACACATAGGATGGGAAATTACTCTGCAGAAAGTTAAATGATGAACTCTCCAAGAACAGGGGCTGTTTCAAAAACATCTAAACCAGGCAGGTCTCACGTGCTCCATATGCAGGCAGAATAGAAGTTTTCTGTCCTTCACAATGCATATATCCACTGATTAAGGACCTTTGATGATCCATCTGGCTCCACAGAGGGATGTGTTTCCTCGGCACACTGGAGGGCAGGGCAAAGTTCCCTCTTCTGTAGCACAGATTCTACAGTACATTCTAAATTCATTTCATGTGTACAACTGACATGAGATTAGCACACCAGAAGCAGACTATTCAATAGCTCCATAGGAAAAAAAACCAAAACCTTTGCTCCTGCTCAAATATTGTCATTAATTTTCCAAGTAGTTTTGTTGTCAAAGTACATCAGTCACAGACATGAGCTTCACTTAATTTGCAGTTCCACAACAGTAACAGCTCACTGGATTAGATTTTGAACTTTTAAACACACACCTTGATATAGGGATGTTCCTTGCATGTGGTTCCCCATTGCCTAGCACAGCGTTCCTCTTTCCTGTGCTCATAGAATTCGGGATTACGGAGAATGGCAACGCGGCGACCTTCATAAACCAGCGCAATTGCTGTACACCCGTCCAGTCTCTCTTTGTCTTCTTGAGTAGCTGTTAGCACTATAGGCACTGACAGATTAATAACTCCACCTGCAGAGAGGTAAAAAAAAAACCTCGTATCATGAAAATCTACCAAATTTAACAGGTTAATTTTAAGGCAGTAAGTGTATCCCACAACAGGAAGTTCAAGCAGTTATTGTAAGATGGGTTAAAAGCAACTTTTAGAATGAACTCTTGCATAAGATACATGTGCTGTAAAATTGAGCAAACACTGAGGTTTGAGAAAGAGCAAATACAGTATTGAAAATAGTGAGTACTTACAGCTGCACACAAGTATTTAGACTGTAAGGATAGCACTTTTTGGGAATATCAAATTAACATCTTGCTCAAGAATATACATAGAAGGCAGAAATATATAAATAGCATTCTTAAAGAGATCATCTAAAACATTAGGCAAGATTGCTACCTGGGGTGGATAATTAGTAAAAAGTAAATAGCATTCTCAGTAGCCATACATTCAGTTCATAAGAAAAATTCAATGTGATAGAAGCAGACAAATGCACCCACGTAGTTGGCATACATAATTCAACTATTTCAAAAGGTGATTTTTGCTACTTACTTAAAACTGTATTCAGATTCAAGCATAGATATTTAAGAAAAAAACCTGTAGAGTCAGGTAAATATTTTGCAGTTTGTTCAGCTGAAAGCTTACCAGCTACTTTAAGTCTAAAATTAAGCTAAAATATATCTGAATTTTAAGGTTATGTGTCATCCTCATTTTTAAGCATCTACTTCACTACCAGATCCTGGAAGTCTTGTTTTTCTTGACTACAAGAGCGAGATTTGAGAAACCCAGTGGAGTAAATACTTTAAGTCTCGTACAAAGCCTTGAACTGTAATGAGCACACTCTTGCTGAATGAGTGAAAAACCTTTGGGTGGCCTCCAAGAGAAAAGTCATGGACCCGTTAAAGTTAATGGATGTTTTGCTGTTTGCCAAGACTCTAAATAAGGCTAATTTCACGATTATTTAAACAATACATATTCTATAAGGAAATTAAATTTGTTAGGAAATTAAAAATTAGGAAGTTGGATGAAAAGATTATGAGAAAAATAGGTCCCCCTTTCGTCATAATGCAAAATGCATAATTCATGCTGTGCTCCTCCTCAGTTTAGTCTTGGTGCTGAGAGTTATTTTCAAAGCAACTAGGTCATAAAATTGAGTTTGGTAGTAGTCACAGAGAAAGCAGTTTGACACTCCAAAATTGATAATTTTAAAAAACACTTTGCTTTGAAAACACGTAAATAAGTATTTCAAACTAGGAAGCGATCTCAAATCTGTTCATTATTAAAATTCTGTCCATGACTAGTAATAAATACATAAATCTCTTACATTTTTCCTCAGCCACTGTACAAATAAGAAACTGAAGATGTGTTCAGTTACAGATAAGCACAGTGTTAGGATGAGATTTTTTCAGGTAACTTAAGCTTTAAAGGGTTCTTTCACCTAGATCAATGTACAGAAGGCAAATGGAATGAAAACAAAACTAGCAGCCCAAAATGGCACTTTAAACTTTACACATTTCAAACTAACAGGATGGCAATATGTTGCCTAGGAAAACATCTGAGAGACTTACAGAAAAAGCAATTAGAAAATATAGGAGGGACAACAGACATTTTTATCAAAGAACGCAAAGACAAATTACATCTTTTTTTCTGCTATTTTGTCGCTAGCAAGAGAAGACTAGTGCAAAAGGAAGTGTGGAGACAGGAGGAAGGCTGGAGTAAAACAGACCCTTCCAAGAGGAATAAATGAAAAATGTCAGAGGATCACAATCAAAATTCCAAAACCTAAGAATGTCACTTATTCACTACTTAAGCCTTGTTCTTAGCCAACTGGTAACGCAAAATAAAAGATACTCATTTAAATCATCACAGAATAATTACTAAGTCATAGTAATTCAATTACATGTGACAATTGTTCATCCTCAAGCCACATCCTCAAATTCTGATTTTACACTTGCGACAGCTCCAGCACTCAAGTCAGTTTGCTGTCCTTTCCTTCCTTACCAATATGGAACAAATCTTTTGGCATACAGAGCTAAGCAGCAAATAAATTGCAATTCTGAGTTCTAAAATATATTTCTTCAAAACAAATTAGAAAGGGGGATTTTAGAATTAAACATTTTTCAAAAATCAAAACATTTGAAAAAGTAGAATTTGTAAAGGCAAAACACAAGACATTAAAATTCTAACACAACGGTAGGTATAAAAAAGATAAAACCATCATGTTTAAAACTGATTATTATAATATTCTGTTCTCTTATCCCAGATCTCCCAGGTTGTGCACAACCCTAATAATGTGTTCTCACACCTCTACTAAGAAGCAAAGCATCAACAGTATTTTACAAGTAGAATTAGGTTGGTTGATTTAACAAATGGTGGGTTTTTTTACCCTACCGTCAAGGAGACAGTCAAAGTGAAGGCACTGTAGGTATTCTCTCTCTCTCATAAAGCCATTCAGGGGTGTTGCCCAACCTTCTGCCAGCACTTGCACCCACTGCATATCCACCTTGTAAAGAAATGGAGAAATAGACTTAGAGCACTTAAAAGTTGTTGCTTAACTACTGACATCAGGTATTAATCATAACTGATCATTATTTAATCCTCAAATGCCGAACAGGATAAATGCAAGATTTCTCAATATTACAGTTTTTAATTACAAATACTTCAAAGTTTCTACAAGTAAGGAAAAAATAGTAACTTGCTCCCCACTGTTTACATTTTTGTCTATTTCCAGTCCTTACACTGGATCAAATTTCCACCTGTTAAAAAACAAACCAACAAACATACAACAACAAACTTTATTTGTATACGTTTGATAAAGTTCATCTTAAGAAAACTAGAGAGCCCCACTTGCCTTTATTTTTTAACAAAGTAAGATAACCAAAAGATGAAAAAAAGAAACAAAGAAAAAAAGAAAAACAGGTGTAGCTTCCACAGAAGTATCAGAATTATTCGTGTGAATATTAAAGACACCTAATCTTAAAACAAATTAATTTTTTTTTTTGCATAAACGAGTGAGACAATCCAGAAGTAAAATTCTCTCTGAACTAGTACATAATTTAGTTTAAGAGGTATGAGTTTACAGAGAATTTCTCCTTTCTTAGCACTTAAACTGTCACACTACAACTTACTGTGTGACCTCTGATATTTCTGCATGTCTGTTACTAAGACTTGGTCAGGTCTTTGACAAGGACAGGCTTTGCTTGTGCAAATCTCTTTTGCAAAGATCATGACTGATGTTATTACTCTGTTTAATTTATGCTGAGGCAAGTACAAAACACAGTTGCGTCCCAAGCTTATGTTATATGCTTGCTTGCTATTAAAGAAGCCACTGGTGGAGGGAGAAATTACTTGTTTCTCTAGATAGGGAGGAATTTAGAATGGGACACTACAGAAATTTAGTAATGATGACCTTAATATTTATTGCTCATCAAAGCAATTAATAGTTTACAGACACATACATGAAAGGAACCTAGTAGAATGTGGTGAAAGGAAGCATTAGTATTTAGCAGTATTAGAAGATGAAGCAAATTTTAAAACTGTTTAGTTCAGTGCTAAGTTTGCCATCTCAATCCTAAGTTTATTGCTCAGCTCTGAGCTTAGTTAGCTCTAGACCTAATGCCTAACTTTAAGTCAAAAAGCCAGTGTGAAAACTCATGCATTGTATCTGTGTTTAGGCTTAGATCTTCAGAAACAGGAATGAGGTAGAAGAGAAACACAGCCAGAAGCAGCTTCATCTAACTTATCTGAATTGAAAAATAATACATTTAACCAAAATAAGGACAGGGTTGACCAAGTGGATCCATGCTTTTCCACATTCTCTCTGCTGGAAACCAGAAAAGTAGCATGAATATGTTCTAGTCAGAAAAAAACCCAATAAAGTAGATCTGATCATCTCTCCATAGGCTTGTGTTTGCAATTGTTTGAGCTTGTTGTGTGTGCATATATATATATATATGTATATGTGTATATATATATATATATATATATACACATATGTGTGTATGTGTGTGTGTGTGTATGTGTACATATATATGTGTGTATATATATATGTGTGTATATATATATGTGTGTATATATATATGTGTGTATATATATATGTGTGTATATATATATATAAAAAATAAAAGGTTACTGTATATATATAAAAATATATATATATATATAAAAATATATATATATATTAAAAATATAT
>JAWWEV010000134.1:24713273-24751933 GCA_035583235.1 Hafferia zeledoni
GTATATATATATGTGTGTATATATATATGTGTGTATATATATATGTGTGTATATATGTATGTGTGTATATATATATGTGTGTATATATATATATATAAAATAAAAGGTTACTGTATATATATAAAAATATATATATATATATATATAAAAAATATATATATATTAAAAATATATATATATATATAAAAATAAAAGGTTACTGTTGTTCAGCTGAAGGTTACCAACAAGAACAATCAAGAAGCAATAACTGATTTCCTTCACAATTCTAGGGAATTATAAATCAAAATAAAATGGTTTGTGTAAGTAAACTGAAAAAAAAAGAGCTAGCAATCTTTCTAGAAACAACTACTCATACAAGACATGCCAGGCATAGTTTGGTCCATGGATGAGGGTGGGGAGTGGGAGGAAGTCACTGTAAATTTAATGTCCAAAGTTGGGATATTAGATACTATTAATGAAATTAGGAAGATTCAATCACCCCTAGTAAGTGATCAAAGAAACCACAGATGCTGTGCATTCTCTCAAGAAAAGAGGGAAAAGGTGTATCTAGGTCTATTCTGTAAACAGCACAGGTATTTCAACTATATCTACTTACACTAAGCAGCAGATTAGACTGTCTTTCAACTTTGGCAATGGAACAACTGAGCACACAATACCTTATTTATTTCCAAGGTTAACAGAGACTCAGCATCTGTTTTGGCCAACTGTAGTTTGTTTTCTGGCACATAAAGCTCTTTCACCTCATAAGAGGCATCCACTGGTACAATATCCTGTACAAAAGGAAGTAACAGAACTTAATGTTTGCTCAGAATGTTTCCTGGACACTGAACACACAATCAAGAAGGAAAATTCTAATGCTGCACTACACAGTAGCAAGAGTTTATACATTATGCAGTTTTTACTCATTTAAAAGTCAGCACTGATCCAAGATTACTACACATAGCCAGCTACTGAAGCCAGCGGATTGGCTAAAGTGACATTCTAACGAGATTTTTTTTCTAAACCTTAAGTAACCAATATAACACTTACCTAGTAAATATTTAACTATCGGATTGAGTACCATTTTTATGATTTATTAATGCCTACATTATCCACAACAGAAACTAAGCTCTGCTGTTATACATGCTGAAGGAGTAAAAAAAAGATTTAGAGACTGAGCATCTATAAATTTAAGGCATTCACTATACAAGATACATTAGATATGGTAACATGAAGGTAAAAAAATAAAGCTCCTTCTCAACTGAAAATTAATACAGAAGTACAAATTAAATGTATTTCTTACAGCTAATGATAACAGCAGTATTCTAATCTATATGCTGACATTTGGAATATTTAATTGTGAAGGCATCTGTGCATATATACACAATGAACTAAAATCTAGTTTTATAACCAGAACATCAATTTTTTATTTAAAAAAAAAAAAAAAATCAATGTTTCCTCCATGCATATTAAACAAGACATTCTCACTCCACAGTGCTCAAGATCTTAAGTTTATCATAAGATATGAACACAAGGATAAAACCATAATTAAAAAAAAGTAGGCAGTCATCATGATAAAACTGTAAACAGTCTCCTCCAACAACAAATCGTGTAATATGTCAAAACCCAGTCAAAGGTTCCAGTGACGTTCAAGAGCAAAAAATCAGAGAAAAAAGGCTGACAGTTCTTTTTAAAACATATTTTTCAGTATTTTTGAAACCTTTGTAAAGTAATGCTTTACTTTTTGAGAAAAAAAAGCTCACCTTTACAGCAGAGTACATACTGATCCCAAACAACAATAAATACATTACTTTTCCAGTATATGCAGCCCAAAATAAATAGGTATGCTTGTAGGAAACACACAGATCAGGAATTTTAAAGTATTTATCAGACATTAGGCACCACCTCCATGGAAAGTAAAACAAAGGGAGTGGCATGATGAAAGTAAAACAGAGGGAGATAAAATGACCGCAAGAGTAAAAAGATGTGGTGAGTCTCACTGGCTGTTAAATAATTCATATCTCCAAAAACAAATAAAAGGAGAACAAATTAAACTAGCATTTAGAAAAAGTGTTTTAAAAGGAAAAGCTCTGTTATATATCAGATACAATTTTGGAGGCAGATACTATTAGACAGTAAGACAGCCCAGAAGAGCTGCAGCAGGTTCCTGCCACAGCAACAAGCCCAGAATCAAATGAAGGTATTGCCTCCTGCACGAACAGTGTAATAACCAAGTACACATTCTGCTGCTTCACAGAAGATTTCCCTCTGGAGCCTAGTTCATTCCCATGCTAGAATGTCCTAATTTTACAAACCATCAACAGCTTAAAATAAATGTGCCTATTGAAAAGATCTCTTCAGATATTATCATGGGTTTAGTGTCACACTAAAGGGCAAAACAAAGGTTTCACAATGCAGATTCCATTAACAACCTACTTATTCTACAAACCTAAACAGCTTGAAGACAGTTTTAGCAACACTGTGCCTGATTTAAAGAACTTCAAGGATTAGTAAACCTAGACTCCCTTGCACATATGAAACGGGTATTTAAAACAACAACTTAGATTTTTAAAAAAACCAAAACCTGCAGGAAAAGGAATCCATAGGTTTTTAAACTGCATGAACTTTAGGAAAATGCTAGGCTAGCAAGCCATCTAGTGACCATTTGGAGGCAGCAATTTTACTTAAAGCTTAATTCTACCAAAGGACAAGTTACACAGTATTTCTCAATTATTTCTCAGTGCATCTATATAATAATGGCAAAATAATGAGAATCACAGAATATGCTGAGTTGGAAGGGACCCACAAGGATCATCAAGTCCAACTCCTGGCCCTGCACAGGACCATCCCCAGGAGTCACACCACATGACTGGGAGTATCACCCAAATGCTTCTTGAATTCTGTCAGACTTGGTGCTGTTACCACTTCCATGGGGAGCCTGTTCCAGTGCCCAACCACCCTCTGGGTGAAGAACCTTTTTCTAATGTCCAACCTAAACCTTCCCTGACACAACTTCAGGCCATTCCCTTGGGTCCTGTCACTGGTCACCACAGAGAAGAGATCCGTGCCTGCCTCTCCTCTTTCCCTCATAAGGAATTTGCAACTGCAATGAGGTCTCCCCTCAGTCTTCTCTTCTCCAGGCTGAACAGACCAAGTGCCCTCAGCCACTCTTCATATGGCTTCTCCTGAAGGTCCTTCACCATCTTTGTTGCTCTCCTCTGGATGCTCCCTAATAGGTGAATACCTTTCTTTTATTGTGGTGCCCAAAACTGCACACGATATCCAAGGTGAGGCCCCCACAGTGCAGAGCAGAGTGGGACAACCCCCTCCCTCCACCAGCTGGCGATGCTGTGCCTGATGCCCCCCAGGACACGATTGGCTCTCCTGGCTCTATGCTGGCTACATGATGAGATCTTTTGATAGTATCAAGTGCAACACTTGGTGGAGCTTTATTCAAGCTACTGTCTATACCCTAATGTTCCAGAATATCCACCTTGAAAAAAAACAACAACAACAAAAGAACCCCAAAAGGCACAAATAATTGTCTGAAAGAGTATCTCAATTAAAACAGTCCTCTAAAATTTTATCCCACTACCCACTGACTATACCTAAGAATGTAAAGAGACACAAGACACATTTCTCCTATGTGAGGATTAGCAAATTCTGGGTATACGGTTTCAAGAGGATAAAGCCATCTCATGACTGCCTTCACTTGTAAGGGTGGGTTTGGGGGTTTTTGTCTGTTTTGTTTTCTGTGCTGGATTTGTTGGGAGTGGGCTTTTTTAGGTTGACTAATGAGCTGAATCCATTTATCAGAAAACAGGAGAAGGCCCAGAGACTTCAAAAGAGATGGTGTAGACTGCAGGCATGAACAAGGAAGGAGACCTACCTTTTCAGAAGCTATGAACCATACACTCAATTCAGCTATCAAGAAGATCAGTTTCCTGAACCGGTCATGACAGAATTGCAGGACCATTTTTACTAGTGCAAGAAAAGGAGTGGAAACAAGAGAAACCAGACACAAGCACAGCAGTCCCTATTTAAGTTAGTTCAAATTACTATAAGTGCATCCCTGCCTCTTCATACCTACAGTATTTATTAATTTCTATGCTACAGAGACAAAGTAAAAAAATTCAGACTCTTTAAAATTGCTAGCATTTGTAAGTCAGCATGCATAGTTGGTTCTGTAACAACTTAAACCTCCTTCTCTCTTGTCCAGTTATCAGTAATGACAATTATTATAAATTTGTTTTCCACTTGTCCTAATCTTATTTTGCTTAGAGATCAAAGTTGTTGCAATCTTCATATTTAAAAAGGAAACCAGCAATTGGACAAGTTTAAAAGCTACAATTGAACGATGTATAGGCCTTCAACTCACAAATGCCTTTGCTTTTCCCAGCACATACATTCAGACTCAAAAAAAAAGTTACTAAGATAGGTCTCCATTTCTGCTCACCCTCTCTTGAAGAAGTTCCACAACTTGTTGTATACAATCATTGACATCACAGGAATCAGTTTTCAGCACAAGCTCTGGGGCTTCCGGTTTTTCATACTCGGAGTCAATCCCAGTAAAACCTGAAGACCACAAGACAAAAATCTTTGGTGACATCTTCCTGAAGATGACTCCATTTTAACACTGTTCACAGATAGTTTTTTAGATATAAATCAACACAACAGCAAGAGTACAGAGTTTTAGCTTCCTTAATATAGGGTGTTGCAGGGAAATCAACAGGTTTTTCTTTATCAAACTATCAGCTAATCCTACTATCTGACTGCATTAAACTTCAGCACATACATAGCACATTTTGGTTGGTGAAGCTATTTGGTTTATACTGTCAATAAAAAAGGAGCACTGGCAGAAGAATTGTGCACATCAACCCACAATTAGTCATCCATCCACTGTCCTTCATCATTAGCTGTCATTGTTGCAGAAATAATAAAAAATATTATGAACACCCAGTATATATGTAATTTTACACTCATACCACCAAGTAGTACTCTGAAGAAAGGAATTCCAACACCTACTATATTAGTTTACCTAACAAACTCATCTCAAGCTAGCTGCTAATGTAAGATTGAGGAGTATGTTTATTATAATAACTCTCACAGGCTGTACAAGCTACCAGTGACACTTGTTCTGACCTACTTAGCCAGCAATCTGCTCCAAAATAGTGGAGATTCTGACCATCCATGCATACACAAGGAGAAAAAACTCAAGTCTAAAGGCAAAGACTGTAAGCACTACAAGTCAGGTCTGCAGCAGGAGTACCAGCTGGGCTACAGCAACTGAACATCTGCATCCTCCACAAGTGCAAATACCAAGATTAAAACTTGAGTTTTTCACTTAAGATTTAAATACCCTCAAGATTAGTAGTTTAATTCCCCATTTCAGAAAAATATCAATTGCTACAGTACCCCATGTACTGAGCTGGTAAAGAAAGGCTGGTATCTTCCAAAAAAATGTATACTTTAGGAGGATCTGATTATTGAAGGAGTGGGACTGGGAGGCGAAGAAAGTGTCCCATTACCATTGACAAAGAAAATTAAGGTAACAGTTGCTGACATTCCTTGGGAATTGCCAAGTTCATTTAATTTCCATCCTTCATGTATCAGAGGGGTCGTAAGATATAGCCACTGCCAGACCCACTTGTAGCTTACTCAGGGGCACTGCATACTTCACTACTGTGTCTACAGTTAATACAATTCCATTATGGGGCTTGTAAAATTAACAAAATATTAAGGATGTTCTACAGCACAAACCAGGACTCTGTACTGAAATGTATCTCTGTATCATGCCAGTTAAGCCATCTTGCTTTGATTCTGAACAAACCTTATTATATCAGCCTTATTTATTTCCACAGTACTAGAAGTATCAAGCAACCACTCAGTGGAATGCCTTAGACTTCCTGAATTTTATATCACTTTTGATTAACAGTAACATCATTACAGGATCTGCAAATTCCACCCTGAAAGCAATTACTTTAAAAACTGCTTTGCTGCTAAATATGGGTTAAAAGCTACCTTCAACTCCTGCAAAATATAATGCAACACAGAGCAAAGAAGCACTTGAAATAATACTTGCAATGAATGATTGCATAGTTAAGCTTTTTTTATTACAAGTTATACTTAAACCTTGACCCGAGGCTGGGAATATGAGATCATTTCCATGGGCACTAGAATAAAGCCCCAATTTCAAAGTAAAAGTTCGCCTCTTCAGAAGTGTTCTTAATAGTCTTTACAGGGAGACAGTGATCATGCTTTACTTTTAAGAAGAAACTAGCAACCCTTATTAATGTAATACTTCATAGACTTTAGAGAGAATTGGGCTTTTTTTTAACCAGTCAGTGGACACACAAAGGAGACAGATTAATCCTCAATCATAACAAGTTGCAACAGAAACTATGTAATCTGCTTGAGGTTTTTCAGTGTGAGGACAGACACTTTTACCCTTTTACTATCCTACATATTTAACTAGTCAGGTCTGTGAGTAAGAAGTTGATCCCAATTATCTTCTCAGTCCTGTCCCAAGTCCATGCTGTTTTTAAGGGTGATACACTCACAGACTGGAGCACACCACTTATGTTGAGTCAAATTACACCAATGTTTCACTTATGTAGAAAGGATATAACTACATCTAGGTTTACCTTTAATTTCTCCAGCCCTGGCTTTTTTATAGAGTCCTTTAACATCTCTCTGCTCACAGACATGCAATGGAGCATCCACAAATACTTCAAAAAAAGGCAAACTTGCCCCTTCATGAATTCGTCTGGCATTATTACGATCCTGAAAGAAAACAGAACAAAAATCCTCAAAGGCTGCACCCCCATATTATTACTGTCTTTATGCTTTCAAAGTTCATTTTAAAGAAACAGACAGCAAAATGTAAACAAGCTTTCCAAATGTGAAAAAGGAAACATGATTTGATCAACTGATGCCCTGCAAGCTCTGTCAGTTTGGCTACAGGATATCGAATGGTAAAAGCTGACATGAAGGATATTTTCATTAACTTCATTTATTAAAAACCTCAAACCAAACCCAGGCATAGAGTGCAGGATTTTCCACACATATCTATCGATCTATCTATCTAGTTCCACAAATTATTATCAGAAGAACTGTTTGCACCACTATAACCAAAGAAATAACACATGCTGTGAAACATCTAAGTCTAAAGCCCCTGGGTCACTCTTCAAGATACTTGGGTGTTCACAAATCCTTTTTGTCTTTCCCATCTATGCTCTCATACACAGATGAAAACAGTCTTCACAAAACAACGTGAACATGGATTCAAGCTAATTTTTAGTATTGCATAATGCCATGTTGTAAAAGAAGTACAGGCAATTAAAATATTTTTCCCTTAAACCACTTGCTAAGAATAAAGTTCACACCATTCATTCACTAAAGGAGAAACTGCTTTAAAAAACAATTTAACTGAGTCTTCAAGCTGAATGTATACCTAACCTTCAAATTTATAAAGTACTAAGTACTAGAATCTACATGGATCAAATAAGATAATTGCAATTTTAAGAGTCTTTCTTGGAGCATCACTTGGGCTTGTTCCTAATATTAGAGTAGTAATTCTGCTTTAATAGATTTAAGGACAGTTTTAGTTACAGAAGTAATGTAAACTTTGTTTACATTTAAGATTAATGTTTCTGAGTTGAGTAATCATCTACATAAAGCACAAACGTCACCAAAAAACCCAGTCAAGTATTTGATTCTGGCTAATTTCACAGAGCGATTTCTGTAACTAAAATTCCAAGTGATATTTTGTACTTTGTATTTTCCCTACCCTTCATCCAGAAGTTTTTCCCATTGTTTTTTACATTTACCTGAGTATAAGGAGAGATGAAACTAGTAATGCACACCAAACCAGCATCTGCAAACAATTTAGCAACTTCAGCGATACGACGGACATTTTCTTCTCTATCTTCTGGTGTGAAACCCAGATTCTTATTAAGGCCTTGGCGAATATTGTCACCATCCAAGGTGTAGCATGGAATACCATGGCACACTAAATACTCCTCCAGTGCCATGCTCACCGTAGTCTTCCCAGCACCAGACAGACCTAAAATATTCAATAACAGTATAAATATATGTTATAAACATAGAAACAATTTAAGGCCAGTTGTAGTACACATATTGTTGCTAGCATGAAAACCCCAAAGTGACAGGCAACAGCAGCAACGCCTTTCAGATATGCTTATCTGGAATATAAGGCAAAGCTTTTACACAGACAATTGGTATAGGAGAGAGTAAAGCACAAAGTGTGCAATGTGAAGCAGGTCAAAGAGTCTGGCCTTGGAGCTGCTGCTGCTTATAGAGGTCATGCACTTTCTGTGGTGCTGCTACTGGCAATTGTTACTACCTGAGCAAACTAAATTCAGAAACCAAACATAGTTAGGATGTTATATTTACATGAGAAGAGGAAGATCTCATACTGAAGTGAATTTAGTCAACAAAGGAAATGGAATCAGGCCAAAACCACACTGTTCTTACTCCCTGCAGAATAACAGCACTGAATTAGACACCGCAGACAAAACCAAGCTCACTCAGTCAAAACTCACACAGCAGTCATGCTCCACTAACTGGTGTGTGTTAGTAACAAGTGAGGAAAATTATAATATCAAACTCCAGTCCAAATCAGTATCTTTGGCAACAAATGTTTAAATAATTGAGAAGTCTCAATGGCCCTAGAATGTCTACTATTTGCTTTAAGTTGGAAATTTATTTAAATAATTTTTGGACTAGATTTCAGTTTAGCTGGAGCACATGTTACAGCTTATACCAAAAAGCCAATTCCTAAATGGAACACAAACTCAGATCTTCATAAAATGACATTTAGTCTTTGAGCAAGAAAAAAAAGAGAATGGTAGCACAAAAAACGTAGCACTAGTGGGCGAAAAAAAATGGTTTTATCTTTATTAGCACTGATTAAGATTTATTCTAACTTCCAAAGAAAGAAGAAAAAAAAAATCACAAACAAACCAGCAGTTTGGTATTACTTCCATGCTAACAAGCATGTTCTAACAAAACAAAAAGGAAACCTTAACAGCTTAAGGTGTTCAGGGTAATTTGTAGAAAGGGAGTCATTGTACTGTTTTCTCTGGTGTCCATTACTACCATTAACCAACCCAGTTTGCTAGACTTCCCCCCTCTCCTGTATTTTTTCTCTTGTTTTTCTTTTTTTTTTCCATTTTATGTGTGCGGGGGGAAGCTGTGGTAAGCTGACTGATGATTTAGCAAACTGAATCAGCTCAGGGATTGGTTGGGCAAGCACAGCTTATGCAAGGCAAGAGTCGGAACACAAGGCAGGAAACAGAACAGTCTTCTTTTGGCATCAGTTAAGTACACCCCCCTCACAGAACATAGGCATGACACTCCAAAATAAGATTTCAGCAACTTCATCATTTACTCCTCATTGATGCAGTCTTTGACTTGCCATTTTTGTCCTCACACCTAGCTTGCTATTCACTCAAATGCTCTAGTACTTCACACCTCATTTGGTCTCCAACATGTAATGAAATCCAAAAGTTAAGGTTATATATTAACAAATTTTAAAAACAGTCTTTGAGCTGACAAGTCTTTAAAATAACTTACATTCTCAAAATTGCATATTATTTTGCACATGAAAATAGAGGTTTTCCATATTTTTGATACATTCCTGAGGATTTTGTTTACCAGGACCCACTGACTCAACATTCATTAGAATCAAGCTCTCAAATAAAGGTTAGCTTGAAAATTAAAATCAATCCCTGAAAGAACTTGCTATACACTCCCACTCCATGAGTGCTGACAAGGTGAGAGAATCTTGGAGTACACCAACATTTCAGCTGTTATTCCAATACCTTGCAGAGTTTGGAAGACTCCGGTTTGCACCATTCTAGAATGGTTAATATTGCTTACATGTCTACAGTTCTTTTCACTCCCTCACATTTTCAATAACCTAAGCTGCCCACACACACTCCTAATACCTTACCACCACCCTTCTTCCTGAAGAAAAAGAAATGGAGCATTAAGATTACATTTGTTTTAAAGGAACGTTGATGGGAAAATGTTGCCATGTAGATAACTGAGGAAACATTTTTATCATGACTTTTTTCAAAGTTACATTAATGAATTACCAGGAGAAACAGAAAGGCAGCCAACCAGCTCATTCAAGCATTGAGAGATAGCCTGGAGCTATGTGATAGAAACAGGAACAGAAAGAACCCCATTCTTTTACCAAAGAAATAGATGACAGCAAGTTACTATACCAAATCTGTTTGGAACGACCCTCAGCAATTTGTTATCAACTACTGCTTCATATTTCACACATTTACTAATGCTAGTGGAAACAAATTTTATTTAATCTACCAAGTGCTTCTAATACTCTGGCAAGATCTTTTGTGCTGCAATACAACAGTTCTTTAAAACGTTTACAGATCAATTAAATCACACATTTTGTTATATTTGGTTTTTTATTTTCAGTTTTAATTAAAAATAACTTTAAAGGAAATATGTTAAAGCTTCCAAGAACTTTGAAAGACAGAACAAAAAAAATTCCCTCGCAGTTATGAAATAAAACTGTCCTCCAGAATTATTTACCCACTCTTCTTACAATCAAAACAATTCAGTGAAAAACCCCACAGAGCTGATTTCAAAAATAACTCCCAGTATGCACTGCCTCAACAATTGCTGCCCCAAAACATAGGTTTATATTGAAATGTTATTTCAACCCAAGGAGACAAGAACATTCCAAAGAGAAGAGGCCTTTGAAAAAATGAATCAGAAATACAGACTCTTACTAAAAAAAAAGTTAGGTTTCATTTGTTAATAATAGACAGTACAAATAGCCAGAGTTGGTTAAAACAAAGCAAATAATAAAAATAAACAAAGCAAAACACATACACAGAAAAAAGAAAAGGAAAAAAACCCCCATCCATTCCAAAATTCAACGAGAATTAAGCAGCAGACAGTACCAAACAAAAACAACTCTCCCAATGCACTGAACAAAATACATTCTCAAGCTACTATCTGTCCCAAAGCAATTTCCTGCTAGTCCGCCTAAAAATAATAATAAAATTGCATCAAATTTCACAAACATCTGGCTTTTTATGCAAACAGGAGCTACAGCTAAGTAGCTTTTCAGAAGAGTAACGAAAACAAAAGGATCCTCAGAAATCCATGACCATACCTGTTAACCAGACTGTGCATCCACGAAAACCACTTCTGGTTCCTACCACTTGGCCTCTCTTATTCCTGCTGACATGATGAGCTTGGTAGGTAACATTGGTTGCCCTTTGCATTCCCTGTAAAAGAAATTTATTAGATCTTAACCTCTAAAGGGTGAGTTGGCAAAGCATACTGAAACTTACAGGCACAAATAAATACTTGGAGACAGGCAAATGGAAGTAAAACCAATACCCATCCCATCAGCTGCAGCACTGGTCAAAGGAGACACAGGAAATTAGAGAAGTCGCTCGTAGCAAACCACATCCTTTGTGCTCTTTCTTTGAAGTTTGGGATTGGCAGGTTCATCAACTACTACTTTCAAAGACAACTTGTTTAAGAAAAATAAACTATAAAAAAGACAGATGAACTGTTAGAGCTGCTAGATTTGACTTCCACCCAAGTAATTTCAGGGATCTGCTTGATATAGCACCATGGGATAAAGCCCTGGCTGGAGGAGGGGCCCAAGAAAACTGGTTGATATTCAAGGATCACCTCTTCCAAGCTCAGGAGTGGTGCATCCCAACAAAGAGGAAGTCAGGCAAACAAAGCCAAGAGACCTGCATGAATGAAGAGGGAACTCTCGGACAAACTGAAACACAAAAATTCTGCAGAGGATGGAAAAAGGGACATGTAGCCTGGGAGAAATACAGAGAAACTGCCTGAGCAGCCAGAGATCAGGTTAGGAAAGTTAAAGTCCTGACAGAATTAAATCTGTCCAGGTACGTTAAGGGCATAAAGAAAAGCTCCTATAATGGCACCCTGGTGATAAAAGGAAGACTAGGAAAAAGGTGGACCCTGTCCAGAAGGAAAGGGGAGACCCTGTTACCCAAGACAGAGAGAAGGCTGAGGTACTCAACAACTTTTTTGCCTCAGTCTTCACTGACAAGTGCTCCAGCCACACTGCCCAAGTCACAGGAGGCAAAGGCACAGACTGGGAGAATGAAGAACTGTTGCCCGTGATAAGAAAAGATCAGGTTCAAGACCACCTAAGGAATCTGAAGGTGCACAAGTCCATGGGACCTGATGAGATGCAGCCGCTGCTCCTGAGTGAACTGGCAAAGGAAGTGGCTAAACCACAATCCAACACATTCGAGAAGTCACAGCAGTCTGGTTCGAAAAGAAGGAACATAACCTCATTTTTAAAAAGGGAAGTAAGGGGAAGACCTGGGGAAACAAAAACCCATCAGTCCACCTTCTCCACCCACCAAGATCAAGGAGCAGAAGCTCCTGGAAACTATGCTAAGACACACAAAAAGTAAGGAGGTGATTTGTAAATGGCTTCAGCAAGGGCAAATCATGCCTGACAAATCTTTGTTACAGTGTAGGTGGATAACAGAAGAGTAACTGATATCTACTTGGACTTGTGTAAAGCATATGACACTGTCCTGTATGACATCCTTGTCTCTAAACTGGAGAGACACTAATTTGATGGATGGAACATTTAGTGCCTAAGGAATTGCCTGTACGGTCACATTCTAAGAGCTGTGGTCAATGGCTCGATGTCCAAGTGCAGACCAGTGATGAGTGGCATTTCTCAGGGGTTGGTATTGGGACTGACACTGTTTAACAACTTTGTCGTGTCAGGGACAGTGGGATGGAGTGCTCCCTCAGCAAGACTGCTGACAACACCAAGCTGTGCAGTGCAGCTGACACGCTGGAGGGAAGGGATGCCATCCAGAAGGACCTGGAGAGGCTTCAGAGACAGGCCAGTTTGAACCTCATGAAGTTGAACAAGGCCAAGTGTGACGTCCTGCCCCTGGGTTTGGGCAATCCCAAGCACAAACACAGTCTGGGTGGAGAATGGATTAAGAGTAGCTCTGGGCAGAAGGACTTGGGGATGATAAGCAGCTAGACTTGACCCAGAAATGTGCATGTGCAGCCCAGAAAGCCACCTGAATCTGGGGCTGCATCAAAAAAAGCAGGAGCAGCACATCAAGTGAAGTGGTTCTGACCTTCTATTCTGCTCTTGAGAGCCCTCCTCTTAGATGTGGCAACAAGCACTGCAGCCACCAACAAAAGAAGCACATGCAGCTCTTGGAGCAACTCCAGAGGAGGGCACAAAGATGCTCAAAGGAGCACCTCTCCTGTGAGGACAGACTGAAAGAGTTAAGAGTTGTTCAGACTGAAGAAGAGAAGGCTCCAGGGAGACCTTATAGCACCTTTCAGTACCTAAAGAGGGCCTATAAGAGACCTGGAGAGGGACTTCTTACAAGAGTATGTAGGGACAGGACAAGGGGGAATAGCTTTAAACTGACAGAAGGTAGTTCAGATTAGATAATATAGAAATTCCTTACTGTGAGGGTGGTGAAGCACTGGAAAAGGTTTCCCAAAGAGGTTGTGGATGCCCCATCCCTGAAAGTGTTGAAGGCCAGTTTGGATGTGGCTTTGAGCAATCCGGTCCAGTGAGAGGTGTCCCTGCCCATGGCAGGGGGATTGGAACAAGATGATCTTTAAGGGCCCTTCTAACCCAAACCACTCTAAAAGTCTGTTTTTATGAATTTATATCTAAGAAGATCAGGTGAATTCTCCCTTTTTCAGAGCTAAAGGTTTCTGACATAAAACAGCCAAACACTGGCTCCTTTTTAACTCTCAAGAGGCCTTTTCATTGCAAACTGGACATGTCTGTTCCAATTTTCAGTTCAGCAGACACCTCCAAACTGGTCTGCCTTTATATGTGATATCTTCAGTCTCCAGAAGAGAGAAAGTTACCATAGATTCTAAATGTTATTAAAGAATTTACTTTAAAAGATAGATTTTTTTGTAACATAATTTTTTAAAAAGATGGTTACAGAGTTTCTTAAAACAATATTAATCATAATGACCTGCTCTACAAATATGTTCAGTAAGATGACACTGCTGTCAAACACGTTTCACAACCTAAAGTCAGGGAGCTGACAAGAAGATCAGCCTTGGCATTCCCTTAGGCTTTAATGGTATTTAACTACATGAACTTTGTAAAAGATCAAGACCTTAGATAGCCAAACATAGCATGAACAACCACATAAAAGAGAAGGCTTAAAAAAAGGGGGGAATATGTGGATGAGGGATGAGAGGGATTAGTGGTATGCGTAAGGTTGTTTTGACTTCTCTTGCTTACAAACATATTGCAAGGTATTTGCACTATCTTCTTCTTCATCATTGTATCAGTGCTAGCTGAAAATGAAAACACATAGTATATTTAATATAAAAGGAAGAAGAGAGTACATTTCTCTATGGAGTACTAACAGAGAGCTGTTTAGAAACACCACAAAACAGAATTAAGAGAAAAATGGTATCTACCTGTGGCTTCAAGGACTGCTGCTACATCATTCTTCTATCTAAAAGTTTATCTATAACTTAATTGGAAGTTACAAATTTGTGTGACTGTATGTTCCCACTTACACACACAGTTGGGCTCATAGTCAATACAAACAGAAATTCAACATAAGAATCAATGTTCAAGGTTTAAATAACTAATTCAGTCATGGTAGTCCAGCATCCATAAGAAACCATGACCTGCAAACAGGTTATAAACATACAAAATGAAGCGACATTTGCTGATCATGTTATCTTCAAAGAATTTATCTCCCAAAAGAAAGCTGTTTCGTGCAGAAAGTCATTGCAATATGGCTAACTAAAACCAAAAGTCAAAAAATCAAATTCTTTCTTCTTACAGTAGAAAGAATTACATGCTACACAGAATTGGAGATCTCAGTGAGCAGATACATATTTTGCAGAATTAAAAACAACAAAAATAATTTAAGTGCTTCAATTAAAAGATATACATAATGAATGTACATAGTCATTACACAGTAAAAGCAACATTCTTTCTCATTAATTCCAATTGTACTGCATTGTACCAGGCACTGCACAAACAGCAAACAGCCTCAAAGCTCCCATGCCACTGTCTCATTAAGCTCTCTTACATTAAGACATAAAACCACACGAGCCTTGCTTCTGACTCCTGACAATGAGTCTGTTATCAGACTCACACTTTGGAGGTCAAGCATCTCATCCAAGGAGACCTCTTCCAGTCCATTCCACAAGTTATTTCAGTTTTCTCTGTTTTCCAGAACTAACAAAGCAGTTACAAAACTGATCAGGGTACTACATTAGGTTTACAAAACACAGGAAACCCTGAGGAAGCAGGCCAGAGCAATTCTTAAAATGAAAAAGACACAACTTTAAAAAAAAGAGGTAGTAATAACTACTTAACAGAGATGACAAATCACAGGAAGGAGAAGGCCAACAAATTGCTAGAGGACAAGGCACACAAGTGCAACAATAATCCATCTGTGCTTCAGAAGCAAGCACCTCAGACTAAAGTGCCCAAACAGTCTGCATGCATTCAAAAACACACCTGCCATTGCCAGCCACCCCCTCTTCTGTATCTGCATGTGCACACAAACAAGACTGCTCAGTACTGGTCCTGGGCAAAGCAGGACCAAAATCCCTCTTATCTTCCAAGAGAAAATCACATTTTATAGCGGTGCTCTAAAAAGTTAATGATTTAGCAAGCCATTCTCTGTTTCTGAAAAAAAAGGAAAAAAAAAGAAAAAAAAAGCAGCTCCCTAATCATGTCCACTTTGCTAGTAAATGGGTTTGCTACCAAACCATTTGCTACCACCACAGGGCAACAAAAGCTGAACAAGCTGAACACTGGATCTTCAACAATATAAGTTGCTAATTACTATGCCTGACATATACACTTACTACGAATATTGATGTGGCACAATTCACTGGCTCATATTGGTTGTGCTCTTAAATTATTTAGCTAATCTTCAAATTCAACTACTCAACTGACGAAATTAAACAGTCATCCAAAATGATACCAAAAATAAAGAACTGTCATTTCCTTTTACACACTATCAGACCATCTTGGAGATCTGTATTATCAATGTAAAAAGAAATGAAATACAAAGAAATTTGTAATAGACAAACCCATTGTAATGATCCAGTGCTCTTTGAAAAGGCTATTTTAAAATTCTTAGCCTAATTACATTCACTACAATAGTCACTGCTGAACGGATACACCACATTTTTGTAAAGGGGCTAGTGAAAAAAGGGCATTAATCACAAATGTTTTCTGCTTTTTTTACAACCATTGGAAATCTCCTCTCTGACACGCCCACAAAAATATGTCTTCCACGTTGTGAGACACACTAAGTGCATCTACGTTTCTTAGACAAATATTGCATGTTAATATTTTCCCTCCTACTCCCCATGTTAAACAGAAATAATGCTTCAGTCCACTGTGATTCATTACAGCCGAGAATGCTGCCATATCCTTCCTTTCTTCTCCCCCTCTATGCTAGTTTGTTTCTCACATGAAATCTGAATTGCTGTAACAGGCCAGTATCTGTACTGAAGTAACAAAAGGAGTATTAAAGACACAACCCTTTCATAGGTGTGCACTGGAGAGCTGCAATGATAAGAAAGCAAAGAAGGATGACTCTGCAGTTTCCTTTTTCTGGCATAAAGGCAAAAGTTTAGCTTTGCAGGTAGTTGTCCAGGGAAATGAATTCAGACATCTAAGAACTACAGGAATAAAAGAAAGAAAGACGATGGAGTCAAAAGGAAATACTAACTCTGTCAATTCCTCTATGGACAGATTTGCTGAGATAGATGACCCACTGTTTTTTTGTTATCTTTCTTGATACTTTCCCAAGTTGCATCTGTAATTTTTCTTTGCAAAGCCAAATCAACCTATCAGTGCCTAACACCTTTGATGTAACAACTCAGATAGACCTCTAGATGAAGAAAAGCAAACCCAAGTGGCCATGCCAAGATCAAAAGATAGCCAAGAGAATATTGCTTAATTGTTTCATAGTTAACAGACAGATGGCATATACACTGGCAGAAACAGCATTTAATCTTCATTACTTCAGAGCAACAATGAAACACTGTGCTTCTACGGTCACTTCACATCAAATTTGAACTTTTCAGAAAGACCCTGGGAAGGAAGTAAATCTTTCCATGGCAAGCAGAGGTACCCCAAGCTACAGCACCCATCTGAGACAGCTTTGAGGTTGGAAGTATCAGGAAAGAACCGTGTAAAGAAGAGATATGGTTTTCATACGAACTGTATATACTGAAGAAGCTGTGACTAATTCCATATCCTTCTCCTCTAAGAGGACAGTGTTGGTTCCCTAAGCTAAGAACTCCCATAAACTCACAAAAGCAACAGATGCAGCCTCACCTCTGAACTGCAGTCCTACTTTTAATGCCTTTCTCATTTCCCAATCATCGCAGAATTTTTTTAGGCTCTTTGCCAACTTGCTTACCATGTGCCTTTTGTATCAGGGTATCAGGGATACCTGATAACTCATTTTTATGACGTTTATTCTTCAGCTCTGATAACTCAACCAAAACTTTTTCTCCCTCCAAACTGCTCTGCCAATAGCCAAACAGCCACTCAAGCAGATGGAGCATTTCCCATTTTCTTTGTCTACATACAAACACAAGCAAGGAGAACAGACATGGTTCCAAGATAAAAATTCAGCTACCACTGAGGCTAAAGCCACATATTTAGATGAGGTTTCAGGATCTGCTCATCAAAAGATCTGCCAGAAATACCTTCCAATAGTTTCTTTCTCAAATTCAAGCTTGAAAATTTGTGGTTTGATTTGGACAATTGTGCTTGGGAAAGAAGGGCAAGCCCAGAAATTATATCTGAGCAGTAAGATGTAAGATCTCTTAGTCTTTTGAAAACTTAACAATTTCCCAATGCACATTCTGCCATAGCCTACAGCACTACGTTTTCCCCCACTAACAACAAAAGTTCTTACTTTGATCCTTACAACTGCTCACCAGAAAGCAGATTGCCAGAGTGATACTGATACAAGAAAGCATCTAAACACCTTTGCATGTAGCACCACCCAATCTGCCAAATGCATCCCCTCCTGCCACTTGCACAACTCACCTACGTCAGATGCTCTAAAGCTGGGACAGTTACAAAAATCCCAGCAGTAGAAATCAGCCAGAATCTTCTACAGTGTATAGAAGCAACTCAGTGCTGACCATACTATAAGGAGTGTATCTTCACTTGCCACCTGCTGCAGTAACAGCATGACCAAAGGCAGACAGTCTATTCACTTCATTGGTGGACTCACCCACTGGCATCAGAAGAGATGGACAAACAACAAAGCCAGAAATTACTCCACTGCATATGCTTTCAGAAACAAGAACTGGATCGAGTTCTCATTAGGAGTTACCTGCAAAATGACGCAACACCTCAGTCGTGTTAGGAATTCAAGCCACTCTAAAGAAAGCATTCCACACGCCTTCCTATCAAGCCTGTGGCTACGCTGTGTGCTGCTGTGTAACTGGGGAGTTTGCTGTGCTCAGAGGTGGGCTGGAAAGGGCATTTCCACAGACGGAGGTTTGTTCTGAATGGCGCTGGACACAGAGAAATTTCAGAAGACAAGGCTCTGCCTACCCTCCTAGGGCCTGCTGATTCCATCAGGGTGTCATAGGTTTCTTTGACTTTGCTCTGAGCTTAACAGACACAGAGTCAGAAGTGCCAGAACATTTGTCTGTGGAGCATGTGAATCAGCAGCACTTTTGTTCCTGGTGAAGCTTATTGGTTTACAAAGAGCATTTCAGCTGAAGTCTTCTGAAGAAAAAGGGAGAAGCGGAAGACTTCCTCTGCTGCCACGTAACACAGAGGGGTTTGCTAACCTCAGCTGAACTCAGAAAATACTTAATGTCTGTTAACGTATTTCCCTGGTTTGGACAAATCCATCTTGGCTTTGCTTATGACAAAAAAAATAACATAAGGTAACTTTTGAATACACTCTGTTACCTGCACTCAGACATTGCCTATTTCACTGTCTTCTAAACATCTGATTTTGCTTTTTCCTTGTGGAAATTTAAAGAATGTAACTTGCCAATTACTCTCTTATGTAAACAAGTTTGAACTTGGCCACAGTGGAGGAGGCTTGGACAGGCACATCTGTGGAACAGTTTTTAATAAGATACCAATACCAACTTCTCCGTTTTTCAAGCGAGAGTTCCTTTTACTAGAAAAGGTGTGGCCTGTACTACTCACAGCAAGGCTTCAGACTGATTTACACCGTTATGTTCATATCAAATGTTTTCTGGATCTTATCTCCTGCCTGTTTTAGCTCAGCATTGGTTGAAAGAAATCATACTTTCTTTTTTTTTCCACTTGTCTTGCATCATCAAAAGTATCAAATGTTCTCCAAGGCCTGCAGCGTATCTTCTAAATAGCTGCATTTTGCTCTTTGCTGTAAACCGATCTTCTCCCATCTTTACGAACAAGAATGAAGGCTTTGGTTAGAATTTTTAAGCCCTGTCTCGACAGTTTTCCACATAACACCCGCTATACAAAGAGCCTCAGTCTGGCCAACCCAGGTTTATGAATGGCCACATTGTACATCGCATTCTTAAGCCTTCCTTCTTCCAAAATGCTGGAAGCCGAGGGCTCACGGCGGAAGAGCCAGGGATGAGCCCTCCAGATGCGCGGTCCCCTCCGGAGCGGCTCCTGCCCCTCCGCACGGGCAGCGCCGACGGGCACGGGCTGCGGGGCCGGGATGGTGCGGACCGGGATGGTGCGGGGGCCGGCACGGGCTGCGGGGCCGGGATGGTGCGGGGGCCGGGATGGTGCGGGAGCCGGGATGGTGCGGGAGCCGGGATGGTGCGGGAGCCGGCACGGGCTGCGGGGCCGGAATGGTGCGGGGGCCAGGATGGTGCGGGGCCAACCCCGCTGGGCCCCACGGCCGGGCCGCCGCTCCGCCACCGCGCTCGGGCCCCGACGCTCTCCGCCCGCATCCCTCCCTGCCCCGGGCGGGCGGCAGGGAGCGGGGCAGGGAGCGGGGCAGGGAGCCCCCCTTGCCGGCTGCCGCCCACTGCCACATCATCAGGGAGCTCGGCCGCTTCTTCCTTCCTTCCTTCCCGCTCCTCTCCCCCCACACGCCCACCTGCCCACCGGCGCGCCGCCCGCCCGCTCACTCACCCAGCTCGGCACCCTGTTACTCAGTTTCACTTTCTTGCACTGGCTCTCAGGCAGCTCCATGGCCGCGGGGGCAGCGAAAGGAGGAGGAGGAGGAGGAGGAGGAGGAGGAGAACGCGCCTTCCTGACTGATGCTCGGCGCGGATGAAGCCGCTGCCGCCGAGGAACTGTGCCGTCTGCGCACACCCACGGCTCGGCCAAAGGTGGTGCAGGGAGGAGCCGCGGCCCGGCGGCAGGGAGGGAGGGAAGGAGGGAGGGAGGGAGAGAAGGAAGGAGGGAAGGAGGGAGATGGGGAGGGAGATGAAGAGGGAGGGGATGGAAGGAGAAGAAGGTGGGCGGCAGGAGCCCAACGCGCGCGTGCGCCGTGACGTCGGGGGGCGGGGCCGCGGGAGGTGCCACTTCCGCCGCAGCGGCGGGTCCGTCTGCCCGTGTCTGTGTCCCTGTCCCTGTTACTGTCCGTGTCCGTGCCTCCCCATGCCGCTGCCCGTGTCCCTGTCACTGTCCCTCTCTATGCCGCTGGCCGTGTCCGTGCCTCTCCATGCCTCTCTATGCCGCTACCTGTGTCACTGTCCCTGTCCACGTCTCTCCATGCCGCTGCCCGTGCCCGTGTCCCTGTCCCTGCCGCTGCCCGGGCCCCGGCCCTGCGCCCACCAAAGCACCTCGTTTATTCGAGGGGACATAGTGTTAAAATGCGTCAGGCTGGACATTAGGAAGAATTTCTTCACTGAAAGGGTGATTGGGGATTTGAATGGGCTGCCCAGGGAGATGGTGGAGTCACCGTCCCTAAAGGCATTTAAGGAAAGACCGGACGTGGCACTTGGTTGGCAGGGTGGTGGTCGGTCACAGGTTGGACTCGATGGCCTCAGAGGTCTTTTCCAGCCTCTTCGATCCTGTTTCCCAGCCGCTCTCCTCGCACCTGTCCTCTCCTGCCCGTGGCGCTCCCCGCCCTCTCCAGTGCCGCGCAGGGCAGGGGCTGTTCGTCCCTCGGGGCAGCGTGAGAAGTGGCTGTCGCATTACTCTGTGACAGGGCAAATGAAGACACAGCCAAAAGCCCTTGAAGAAGGACGGGGCTTTGCTGCAAACCCTTAGCTGGGAGGTGATGAAACTGAGGTGCAGCAGAGTGGGCACCAGTGGTGGTGGTGCCATCATGAGTGACTCGAAAGGCAAGGACTGTTTCAATTAAATTTCCCCAGCAAACAAAGCTAATCCCGTGCTGTACTCTAGGCAATGTCTCTTTTTGTGAATTTAGAACCAGAAGTTCTTGGGTTCTTATTTCCAGATCTGAACTGCTATAGCAGTCGGGTGCTAATCTCGAAGTGGAGATAATGCTGTGCTAACAGGAGCGGCATTTACTGTATAAATATTAGTCCATTTGTGTTCCTTCAAGAAAGGAAATGCTTTAGTATTGAAGTGCTTAAGGTGAAAATGGTGCTGTAATCACAGGAGTGGCATCTACTGTAAAACATAATCTGTCTGTATCGTGTTTGTTCTCTGATGGTTTAAACAGAAAATAAAAAGGTCCTCTTTGTAGATCAGTGTTTACTCCTGCTATATCAGAAAGACATCCTTCCAAAGAAACTAAGGTGTTCATTTAGAAGCATGTATTGATATTCTGATTAAAAGCTTTAAAGGTGTTCCTTTAAAAGCATGTATTGATATTCTGATTAAAAGCTTAAAAGTCCTTATACAAGGTAGACGATGTCTCTGAAATCAAGAAAAAATAGTTAGAAATGCTCTCAGGCAATTTGAAGTTCAGATGGAATTAATAAAATGTAACTAAGAAATTTAAAAACTGCAGTTACTTACTTAGGTTTGACTAGAACGTTATACCACAGGTTGTCCTGCAAGTAACTGTTCAACAGATGGTCACTGGATGTATTTGGGCCATGACAAACAGTGACAGAGCCAGGGCTTGGATTTTAATCAGGAAAATGTCCCACACAATGCTCTCCCAAGCACGGAAAGACAACCAGCACACTGATGTGGAACAGTGAGTTGGGAGCTTCCCCCTGTTGACTAAGTAGTTATGTCTGGGGTGTGCTTGGTTAGCTGTGCTTTGCACAACATTGTTTTACATGGCTTAAGAGTAAATCTCAGTTATTTGCATGTCACACTCTTTTTAAAATTCTACTGTTATTTTATTCTAATTGTATTGATCTAGATAGGTACTGTTCATTCTGCAGTCTGAGACAATAGTGGGAAGACAGTAGTTTGCAAGAGTTGTAAATTAAATCCAAAAGTAAATGCAGCCCACCTAGTGCAGCAGTGACTTCTTACATGTCCATCTGGCTCTGTGTCTAGGAGCGAATTGCTTTGGATTTTTTCAAATGGTCTGCATAGGAGTTTTGCTTTGGTCAGCTGTTTGCCAGCAAGGAGTCCCTTCCCATCAGGGCATCCTTTTTTGCCACGTACTTTCTAAAGAAACGTTATTGGATTCTGATTTGAAGGTTGAGAAAACAAGGCTTTAAGCACATATGAAGTTTTAGGCAATGGTGTTTACTGTTTGAAAAATCACAAGAAAATGCAGTTTTATTAATCAGCATGTATGCATAATACTGTCCAAACAGACTGAAGGCAGGATCTGCCTTCCAGAAAATGTTGAAAAAAACCTGATGATCAGACCATATACCACTGAAATGTGAAGTCCATCTGCAAATATAGGCACTAGTGGTCAGACGGATGACATAACCTTAGAGGTGATAAAAAACCTATTTCTGAACAGCAGTTCCTAAAACAGAACACCTTTTATGATTTCACTAAAATTCTAAAATAATGTATGCCTATATAGTATGCTAAAATATTATAATAAAGCCACACATGTAGATGAGGTACATCACAGAATGGAAGGAACCACCAGTGGGCTCATCTGGTCCAACCTCCCAGCTCAAGCAGGGTCATCCTAGAACACACTGCACGGGATTGTGTCCAGGCAGTTCTTGAATGTCTCCAGTGAGGGAGACTCCACAGCCTCTCTGGGCAACCTCCTCCAGTGTTCAGTCACTCACACAGTAAAGAATTTCTTCCTTCATAGAATCAGAATCATAGAATGGCTTGGGTTGGAAGGGACCCAAAAGATGATCTGTTTCCTAGCCCCCTGCCTTTGGGGGCACCTTTCACTAGACCAGGTTACTCATATTCCAGTAGAACTTCCTGTGCATCAGTTTCTGCCCATTGCCTCTCATGCTATTGCTGGGCACCACTGGCCTGTCTCTGTCCTCTTGGCACCCTCCCTTCAGATACTGACAGACATCGATGAGGTCTCCTCTTAGTTATCCCTTCTCCAGGTTGAACAGCTCCACCTCTCCCAGCCTGTCTCGTAAGAGACATGTTCCCATCCCCTAATGATCCTTGTTGCCCTCTGCCAAACCTGCTCCAGGAGCTCCATGTCTCTCTTGTACTGAGGAGCCCAGAACTGGACAGAGCACTCCAGATGTGGCCTCACCAGAACTGAGCAGAGGGGCAGAATCACCTCCCTCAACCTGCTGGCAGTGCTCTTCCCAATGCAATTTATCAGGCAATAATCAACATTTCTGTGTTTTACACAGGCTAATGACAAAAGCATGGGTCATATTTCATCAGTTCTTGTCAACGCTGTTTCAGTGTAAATGTAGATATAATTTTGTTGTACAGAAGTTTGACATGTAAGTCCATCCAGAGCTGCTCATGCATTTTGCCTCTTCAATTTCTTAAATTCCTTGAACTATTAAAGTGGGAGATGAGAAGAGCATTCTTTAAACATGGGAAGCAAATATATGTTGATTTATATGAAGATCTGGGGAAAATGAATAGCCTATGAATTCTTTCTGAGTTAGTGTGTAAGTTCTGCAGGAATATTAAGGGGTAAGTTCCGATTCCACCTTCCTGAAATCTTTCATGAATGGATTGATTTTGATATCCAAGTAAGATGTTTTCTGAACTTCAAAAGCAAATTTCTGTGTAAGCACTTAGTGAAATTCAAATCAATATGAATTGCTGTTATTTCTTAATCTGCTTCCAAGCTGAGTTCAAAAACTGTTCTCAGGTGCTCTTGCAACCCCCTTCTATGGAGCTAATAGAGCTATGGACCTAAGGCCTGTGCCCTTGCTAAATGTTGCAGTCTGGTCACAGAATGAAGGCAGAATTGATCTAAAAGACTATGAGCTAAATCTTTGGGTAGTCTGAACCCCCCAAAAGAAGTCTCACTCAGTCTCTGAAAGAACCTCCAGGATTTAGTATCCTTGAGTTAATTGTGATGCTGAATACTCCTAAGAGCTACTCTGTTAAATGATGATAATAAAATTGTATTTGGTGTTCTTGCAGGAGCAATAAAAACAAAATATCCACTACTGTTGGGTTTAATTTCAAAAACAGAAATTATATAAAAATGAATTTTTTTTTTAAAGGAAGTACTGGAGGGCATAGGCAGCAGAGGGACTAGTTAAAGAAACTGTGTTAGATTGACTTGAAGGTTGGGCAAAAACAGTCTTTGAGCACAGATGAAGTTTTAGGCAAAGCCCCCTACATCTACATAATACCACTAAAGAAGGACTCAGCCCAGGGCAAATTATACATATGGACACACGGACTTGCTGACCAGACCAACCCAGAGAAATTCTTTCAGGTTTCTATAGGGGTAATGACACAGAAAAAATTCTCTGCTGAGTTGGCTTCTGCATAGCCAGTTACATTATCTAATACCAATCAATCCCAAACATATAATAAGACAATGTGCATTATTTAGCATTATCAAGCAGAGAGACACATGGTACTATATAGTTTCAAACTCCAGTAAAATCTGAGCTACTGATCATACTGGGAAAAAAGCTAAAAAGATTTTATCTTGGATTATATTCCAAAGAAATGTACAAATTTTCAGGAGAAAAATAAGCTTTTTGAAGAAAAACATTTTTAATTATAATATTAAAAATTATGATGTCTGGTTTTTAGTTTTTTACTGCAGTGTTTCACCAGACAATTTGTCCCCAAATGTCAATTGAAATAACAGAGATAAATCAAGCTTTAGGATGTTCGAAAATATTGGATAGTAGGAAAAAATTCTTCACTGAAAGGCTGCTCAGAGAAGTGGTGGAATCACCATCCCTGGAAGTGTTAAAAAATGTGTAGATGTGTCACTTGGTGACATGGTTTAGTGGTGCTAAATGGCATGGCAGTGTTGAGCTAACAGCCAGACTTGATGATCGTACAGGTCTTTTCCAATCTCAATGATTCTGTGATTCTTTAAGATTATTTTTAATAGCTTCTAGATATCAATTATAACATAAAAGAAATGTCTAAATTAGACTTGACTACAGACTAGAGGTGAAGTATTCTCTAATAATTTGGTTTAATAGTTAATGGTTGAAGACTGACCACCTACTTGTATATGACTGATATACAAACCCAGAAATGTCTTATCTATAAATATTACCTTTAAGATGCATGTTCTCTTATGTTTAGGAAGAAAAACAGTATTAATGAATCCTTCTCTAGAATATACACTTACAATAAAATGAATGAGAAATTAGAGGAGAAATTCCTTTAATATTGGAATTGCTCCTCTGGTAAGCATTCTGATCAAATTCTGTTGGCATGTCATGCTCATGTAAAGATGCATCTTTGCATTTTGTTGGTGTTGTTGTTGAAAAATATAATTTTCAATGTAGATTACACTGCCTACATAGAAAAGGCTGATCACTGTTCTTTCAGCATAGTTTCCAGACTTTATTTCCCATATAAATAATTCTTTTTTGATGCCATTCTAGTAAGCAAGAACTTCAGAATGCCTTTTAAACACATTAAACATCTTTTTCAAGTTCCTCTCAAGTATCTCTCAACACCAGAAGTAGGATCATGAAGCCACCTCTAATAGCTTTTAACCATAAAATTCTTATTCACTGGTCTCCTGTCAGAGGTGCTATTTTCCCACTGTCACCAGGTTTGTGTAGTGGAAAAGATGACTGTCAATAGCTACCTGGGATTAACACAATGGTCCTGTGGATACTTCCCCTGTAATGCAGCTTGGGTTGCAGATATGACAGGCCAGCTACATACAAAATAAAATATAGGAAGTCCTGTACAACTCCCATAGCTGAGAAAGACAGGAATAGAGAGGATATTTCTGGGAACTTATTTTCTGTCTTTAGCAAAAGTTTTAATAAATTTTTTAATGTTTGGACTAATATGTATGTCCAGCAGAAAAATGTGGCCCATCTGTTTAAAGAAGCCACAAAGAAAGATCAGCAGAAATACTGATAAAAACCCTGAGTGATGAGAATACCACATGTTTTCTGACATATTTGCTGAATGTTTAACTCGGACTTCATGTCCCACAATACCGAGGATTAGAGCTCTTTTCTCAATTATGTTGCAAGTATTGCATCTGCTGAGTTTGCTCTTTAGACATATAAACTCACTCCGTGGGCCATCAGTGTTCAGAGTGAAGTGGTCTGTTTTGGCCAGCAGTGAGAGATGATGGTTGGCAGCCAGTTTCAGGTACTACAGTGATGTTATGAGAAGCTGAGCAGATGCCATGAGGGTAACAGGATATACTCAAGGCTCTGTTGGACAATGGAAGGATGTCTCTGACAAAGTTCAAAGAGGTAGACTGAGGAAGGTACTGCCTAGCAAGGAGAAACAGCAAGGGGGAACACCAGTGCTACAACTCTGGCTTAAAAATTCTGCAGAGTTCTCAGGGCACACACACTGTAAGGTGAAATAAAATATTATTTTAAAAGTGACAGAGGTAGAGCAAAATTTCATAGTGCACAATTTTGAAAAAAAATTGATCTTTATGCTCCATATTTTGCAAAAATCTCCTTTATCATGTTCCGAGCTTGGCATTTCAATTGGTGTAAAAGCTGTGAGGAATGACCACTAGAGGTCATTCAATGAATAAGAAATAATTCAGGCTTTCGAAAAGTTGAGTGGTTTGCTGACTTGTTTATTTATTTTGTTCTTTGTCACTAACATCATAAAGAGTGAACTTTATAAGAGAGCTAAGTGCTAGATTTCTGAAGATAAGTGACTATCCATGTTCTTCACAGGTACTCAGTGATTGTAGGGAGCCCTGTGTGACTGCTGACATTTTCAGGAGTGCTAGTGAATTTGACTGGGAACTAGACATACACCAAGAAACCTGAATACTTTGCTGTGTTCTTCTCTGTGTATTTAATTAATTAACCCCCTAAAAAATCTGGTTCTAATTCCAATGTTCAAAACTTCAAAAATATTTATCTGCATGACAAATGTCTATTTTTCATATAACTATTTTAAATTTAGGTACATATTGTTTCACCTTGTCTTTGGCAGGTAAAAGAAAGGACAGGTGTACTGTTTATTTAAGCATTAAGAGGAAAACTGATAAACTCTGGACAGAGGGACCTCTAGTGAAGTAGAACTAAAGACAAAAACTCTGAAAGCTTTTTTCCTCTCTATTCCTACTAAAGCCTTTGTTCAACATCTGAAGAAAACTACTTTTTTTAATTTTTTTTTCCACTTCTCTGCATGTGACATTATGTGGGGGGGAAAAAATCTCATGGCAAACCCATAAATAAGCTGAACCTGGTGGGATTTCTGAAGTAGGAATGGAACAGAAGAAGGTTATCAGGCAGAAAGATCAGAAGAAAACTAGGAGAAGGAAGAGCAGTTACACCTCCTGTCAGAGGAGCAAAAGATGAAGAAGTTATATGCAACAGTTCTTATCCTAAAGCCAAAGCAGGACCAGCACTTCTTAGCTATGATCCTAACAGGAGAGACAAGTTGAGAATGAAAGTGAATGTGAACCAACAGTTTGTTTTCTTAGGGATGCAGACATATAAAGGGCTTTTGGTCTTGTCAACAATCTCAGGATATAATGTCCCTAGGGCTGTTTTTGCCAAAATAAAACTGTTGAAAAGGAAGTTCCTTCCAAGAGTATATACTTTTCAGTTGAAATAAATACACAGTACATAAAGATTTGCAAAGTGATTTCTAATGTCACTGTACTATGGAGTTGCTTTCTCACCAGCTACAAGTATTCTCCCACTTTGTTTGCTACTCACTACATACATCATTTATCTTAATGATAGAATTCAAAGGAATATTCTTTAATGGAGAAGGCCCTTTCTCAGAAATATTTGTAATACAATTTCTTCTTTTGGCATTTGATTTGTTACAAATGGAAAGTGAGCCACTAGAGTGCTTTTGAATAATTTATTGCTCTCCACATGCAAATCCACCTCCTATGAATAACATGTTTAGGAGGAAAAGTACCTACCTTGAACACTAAACAGACTGCTAAATACCACACATGTACCCAGCTGCTGGAAACAGCTGTAGCACTCCCACTGTCTGATTGCCAGTGCAAGCTCGGCACATTTTGAGAATCTAACGGATGTTTACCCCAGGAATTATTTCTTCTAAAGAAATCTTTAGAAAAGTTAGTTAGTTAGTTTAGTTAGCAGTTGGTTTAGTTTGCAGTTTTGGCAAATACACCCAGTTTAAAGCTCTATTTTTTTCTAAACAGAATTAGCAAGTTCTGAGATAATTTTTAAATAGGATGTTGTCCACAACTTTAAAAGATGGGAAAAACATTCTGTATGAAAGTGTTTAAGTGTAGTAGTACACATGGATACTAAAACATAGATCAGTGAGTTGGCATAGAAACTTAGAAAGATAGCTTCATAACTGCTGAAAAAGGAAATTAAAGGTTTCCAGAAAAGTATGGTCTGCTTGTTAGAAAACAGGACAAGGATCATGAAATGCCACTCAAAGGAAAAATGTAATTTATACTTTGTACCTCCATTATTTGTTGCTCAGTATCAGACCTGTAGACATGTTTTGGAGGATTACCCAAAACTACTAAAGTCATATAGACAACAACCATTCTTGAAAATGAGTGCTTTAAATAGCTCTGCAAGATAACTACATTACTAAAGATTTTTGGCTTGTCATTCTCTGTTTCAATTTCTCATCCTGTAACACATGAATAATCATTCTTTTTACTGTAGCTACTTAATTTGAGGAAAATGCTTTGAAACAAAAGACTTTTTATATACCCTAAATATTACTATGCAGATACATTAAATAAAGTTATTCTGTTTATTAACAAAGTTATTCTTTATGTGGCATTCTATAAGTGGCATTTACTAGTACAGAATAATAAAGTATATTTTGGTGAAGAACACCTAAGGCCCAAAGTTGACCAAGACTCAAAACACATTTCTGGTTCAGTTCAAAAGGTGCTTAAATCCAGCAACTCAAGAACAGGGAAAACCCTTCTCTAATCTAAAATATTTAATCAAACTAGAGAAATTTTCATGAAGGCTAAAAAGATTTGATAGAAACAGAATTAGGGTTTTGCTGAAGCTAAAAGAATTGTAACAGAGTAGTTAAAGGGTAATTAGTTTCTAGCGGGCTTTCCCGCCTTTGGAGGGGGTGGGGGGTCTTGGACAGGCAGGCGAACCGGGCCAGACTGTGAGCCCCCAGTTCCCAGCCAATGTGAAGAGGGGACAGGGACCTTTCGGCCAGGAAAGGGTATAAAAAGTTCTGTTTCTTTTTGTTCTGGGTCTTGGGCCAGAGAGAGACACACCCGATTCGGCAAATCTGTTAAATAAAAGTTAAGTTTTGCTTTGACGACTTTGTCCCCTCTAAATTTTATTGGTAAAATGTGAGCATTTCTCACATATTGAATTATTTGCCATATGTGCAACTCCGAAAGCAGCTTTAACTGAAATACTTTCTTCCAGACATCTCGAAGGAACTTAGAATTCACCTTTTCCCAGAATAACTGCTGTAATCCCCACTGGGATGCATAGCCAGCCAGTGTTAAAAGCAGAGTTTTGCACGTTTTCTTGGTGATACCTCATCCCTAAGAGCTGGTCAATTCCTGTGTCCCCTCTTCTGGTGAAAGGTGGCAGCAGCAGCATTGGTTGGCTAGTTTGTGAACTAACAGCTCACTTGGTTCCCAAGGACCAATTTCTCACCTCCGTTCCTGGGACAGATGCTCATCTCAGCCTGACTTTACCGTGGCTTTGGTCAGAGTGATGCAGAGAAGAGCCTGTGAAGTGCTTGTAGCCGGATCGCTCACTGACTCAAGCTGAACAGATGATTAGTGTGCTTAATCAAATCAAAAGGAGCTGAAGGTTTTAGCCCTTTTAAAGAGGCTTTCAGCCCAGTAGCTAACAGGATCAGTCTCTAAATGCTAGAGTCATAGTTTATTTCCTTTTATTCCCTTTGATGTCTGAGAACAATATTTTTTGCTATGCTGACAAACACACCAGCAAAAGTGAAATAGAAGAAAAGTAGCAAAAGAGTGTCAGCTGTTTAACTGTTCTTCCCTATGGGTGCAGTTGGTTTTAGTTAGACGCATTTATCTGGTCCTTGAAAATTCCCTCTTGTGACTATAAACAATGTAAAAAATTGGAGGAATGGTTTTATGAAGGTCTTGGAAACACAGACATTTCAAACCTTTCCAACTTTAAAAACTCATTGGAGTAATCTTTTGAGTCACTTGAATTTGCTAACCATAGATCTAAATGAGATCACAAGGGCCACTCCTGGAAAAAGGTCTGGAATTTTTGTTAATATCTGAAACAGACTGAAATATCTTGGACAAACTCTTCAACAAGCAAACCAAATGGAATTGCATCCAGAATCTGAGATTTCATTCAGCAACAGTAGAAAATGGTTCCAGGCTGGTACCTGTCTGTCCAGCAAAGCTTAATTTTTGAATTAAGAAATCCTGAAAAAACATAACCCCAAGAACGATGCCTTGGAGCCATTCACAACAGGATCTATTGAGTCAAATGGAGAATAAAAAGAGGTCCTGTCGTTATCATGTGGAGAACAGAAAGAGAAAAGAAGGCAAAGAAACTGGGAGAGAAGCTGTATTCCCAGCAGGAAAGTTTTTCTGAAATGTCAGCCTGTAAAATGTCTCAATAAAAATGAAACATTACTGCAGGAGCACTGTAAGCATGTGTCCCTATCACAAATCTTTCTTTGTTGTAATATCTTTCTGCCTTAAACAGTTTGAATCATATCAGGCTTCCTCCCTAATATGAAATGGTTAATTTAATATAGTATCCAATCAGATAAATTGGATAACTGTTAAACATTGTTATGACTATATTGTGTCTATGTGGAACACATTTGTACTCATGTACCTATTCTAAGGATTTGAGTAATTTGATTATGAACTGTGTTCATCTTGAACTCAAAACATTGATTGTAAGCCCATATAGTATTTTTTACCTGCATTTCAGAGCAGAATTCCAAGGGAAGTTGTCATAAGATTGTGCCATTTTGACTATTATCTTTTGGACGAGGAGATGCTTGTATTACAATACACCCTTTCTGGTCTGCAGCAGGAGAAAAGGATGGGGCATTTAAGCTACAAATCATCTGGTAGCATAAGGTGATGACAAGGATAAAGAAGCCTTATGGAAGAGGGACTGAAAACTTAAAAAATAAGAACTAACCTACCTGGGCATTTTCACCCAAAGCAGGCTGAGGGATTGCAGGAAGGAGTCCTGTAATGTGGAACAGATAGACTTCTGGTAATTTGAAATAAAAAAGTACATAGTGTTTAGATACTGTTTTCTAGCCAATAAATCTGCTACCTTATAAGTAAAGACAGATCATATTTTATTTCTTTTGGAGCTCACCAAGTCTTTGCCTTCACATCTACTGTATGCCCAGAGAACTGAAACTTAGCCCAAATGTCAAATTCTTCTTTAAAGTGTGCTTAAACAACAAAAAGTCTGAAGAGCCAACAGCAGGCACAGGAATCAGACTATTGAACTGTATGTTCAGTTTCAGAAGGGAGCAATAAAGTTTGCACCTCACAATGCAAAAACAAATGAAGCACCTGGTGTCTCTTCAGACTCCAGAAGTTGAACACATACCAGGCCTAGTGGACTGGGAGCAAACAGCACAATCTGGTAAGTGGCCAAGGGACAGACTGACCTGGCTTGTGGCATGTATTACATTGTGTTTCATTTGGTCGTGACAGGTGTGGCTGCAGTTTCTTTGACATTTCTAAATCTTTATAAAGGTTATGTCTCTATATGGCCTTTGAAATCCATGGTTTAATATGGGTTCACTTACAAGTTAATTACCACAAAGGACTCAAGTAATTTTCAACAGAATGCCCTAACAGTAATAAGAGAAACCTTAGGAGATTTATTTATGGTGATGAATAATTTATCATATTAACATAATTACTCATAATTGGATAGTAATGATATAAAATACAGTCGTGAAGGAAAAAGAATGTTTCAACAATGTCCTTTTGTTCTCTAGAAAACTGTGCTGCAGAATAATTTTTCAAGATGTTACAGGAGAATGAAAAATAAAGCTCACAGTAATTTGAAAAAAAAGACAACATTTGAATAGGAGAAACATTTGAATAGGAAGCAGAACAGGAGAAGTTAAATAAGGTAGAAAACAAAGAAAGCTTTGAACTTGTAAAGCAAGCTGTACCTCTGGAAGAATCATCACTGTATTCATATCCAAACTTTTCTTTATACAAAGCTTCTCATCTTCTGTTAGTCTGGAAATCAAGGCAGATGATTGAGATTAAATTACCTGAAATGCAAGCCTGCATATACACTCATCCTTTCATGAAAAATGTTCTTCCTGAGTAAATTTTAAAGACAAACATCAGTGCTCCATAAACATCATCGCAACACTTAAAAGTGTTTACATATTCCCTGATAATTCAACACCATGGTTGTTTTGAGGTTACATCCAGGTTTAGCTTGCCATGTGTAAGCACAGTCCATGTATTGAAATTGGCAGTCAATAAACAGAATGCTACCTAAATTCAATCTACTATACAGAATGGCAGAAGCATGAGGACTAGTTGGTTAGGTTCAAAGACAAAAAGCTTCTACATACTTTGACTTCAGTAACTTTCCCAGATAATTACACCTTGAGGTAAGGTGGCTTTAAAATCCCTCTCTATAGGAGCTGGGCAGTACAGCGGAGTGAAGGGCATGATCTTCATAGTATAACAAGGTAGAATATTGCCAAAGGACTATTTTAAGCATATTTCAACAAACACTTTTTATTTTTGGTATGGTGTTTTGGGGGGGGGTAGGGGTGTGGAAGGAGGTTGTCATGCAGAATTTTGTCATAGAAAAGTAACCTGCAGTGATCAGGCAAAGGGTCGTGACAGGAAATACACATTTTTTGTCTATATTACTTTTTATGATCTCCTCTTTTTAAGTCTCCTCCAATTAACCAAAAAATACAGCTCAGAGAGATGAAGTTCCTTCTAACCAAATCATTCTAATTTTGCTGAATAAGTTTTTCTTTATCCTCTAGAGAATCTGTGCTGCTTTATTAAAATTCTTTTATCTAGGGATAGTATCTTCATAGCAAAAGCATTAGGTTTCATTTTAACTCACATTGATTTTAGTTGCTTAGCTTGGTGAATCTGTTACTTGACTTCATCAGTTCTTGTTTCTGAGTCTGGTTTTAGATACTGGCTGTTCTCTTTTGATTTTTTTCTGTTTTGGATTGGTAGAGCTAAAAATGAATGAGGGTGCCTTTGTGGAACCTGTCATTATGGAACTCAGTGAAAATTGCAGCAGATGAAAGCCTAGAGCAACTATTGTGGGAAACCACATAAGAACCACTCTGTGTATATTTACACAGCAGCCTATAAAATTTTATTCAGATCTGAAATATGAGTATGACCTTCATAATCTTCCTCTGTAATTTGAAAACATAAAAGTACAGTTTAATGTATCTTTTTTAGCTCAGAGAACACAATCTTCTCAGAGAATTTTGTAGGTTTGTTGGGAAATTTCCCAGAGTTATAACTAAGGGGGGATGGGTTACCCTGTCAAAAACAGAAGAGAAAAAAGAAAAAGATAAGCAACTTACAGGCTTGTTTTTTAAACAATCCCTTTGTCTGTCTGTTTGTGTGTATCAGGGAAGTGTAAAACCTGAACCTTTACATTAAACCAAACTCTAAACTCAGTCATTTCATCTCTACAGACACTGTGTCGTGAGAGGACTCAAGCCACAAGGTTGGTTGCCAAATCTTTCATAGAAGAGAACAATCTGTTCAACGTGTGAACACAAATAAACTTCTCACAGACCTTCCTCTGCACCTTAAACAATGCAAACTTTTCATGTTATTTACTCAGAAAAATGTAATTGAGATCCAGCAGGTGATTTTCTGTGGCTTCACATTGCATAAGATTTGCAGCTCAAAGAGCAAGAAGAGCAAGCATCCTGTATGAGGTGACACAGTGATGTATCTTCTGACTGAAATAAAACATGAGATCAACAGTCCCCATACAAAGTAACTTGATCACATTCCTCCACAATCCTCCACAATGCTTGTCAAAATTTATACAATTTGGCACCTTTGGATAATCTCCTTTACTCCTCACTTCAACCTCACCCTTTCCATCTAAGACTATAACTTTCAGGCCACTGGCTTGAAAAGCTCTGTTGTAGACCTAACATTTATAGCAACCCTTGTGATGTATCCATACAAGCCAGTCCTCCCTTCAGAGTCTGTAATCTCTCTCTTCAGAGCTCGTATTTGAAGCCTTTGATTCACTGTGGTTTAAAATAAAACTTTGAAGCAAACTGCATTCTTTGGCAATAAGAAAACCCACAGGCTTCTGGCCTTTTTATCCATCTGCCTGATGCCTAGGAAAGCAGAGGCCTTGCTCCATCATAATAGCTATGTCCCTGAAATAGCAGACATGGTTTACACTGACCACGTATTCGCATTTCAGGACATTACCCAAAGAAACCAATCATCAGGAGACATTGTGTTCATAGATGTAGAACAAGTTATTGCATATCTCCTTGAATACCACTGTTAAGAAAGGAAAGCATCAGACCAGGAGATTCTCTGGCATCAAGAGAAACCACTCCAAAGTATATGCAGCTAAGGCTTTGTGCTAACAGTGTTAACAAGAGTAAGACATACAAGTGGATAGGAGAGTCAGAACCTAGTAGCAAATATTAAGGCCTTCCATATTACTGGATAAATGGTCAAAATTTAAACCCATCGTTTTCAGAAATTCTAACTAAAAGTGCTTTCTTCACTAAGCAAAAATCAGATTTCTCCTGAGTCATCACTGGGAATGCTAAATGACTTCATTTACAGTGGATAGCACAAAGGAAAATATAGTTCTCTATGCAGGGAGCGGGACTTCAGATTCCTTCTTGAAAATTTTGCAGTTCTCCTTTTTGATCCCTTTCTATAGCATAGAGAAAACAATGAAATTATTGTTTCGTCCTAGAATGGCATGCTTTGCTTACACAATTTTGTGATATAAGTTGTAAGAATCTAAATGAAAAGTTTAAAATAAGAGATATAGGGACAACAGTTTCAGATGCCTTAGAGGTTTGAATTCTGCAGTGCTCTGCCAACATAGAAAAAATGAATTTTAAATATCTGCTATACAGTAAGATTTGTGCCATTTGTACATACCTGATGGGAGTGCCCTGATCTTTGGTTTTGCTTGTGCTTTTTGGAAATTCTGACAACATTCTCCAGAACGCTGGTCAGTCAGAACATGGTGCAGGTGATGCATCATTTGATGTAAATATAGGAAAAAACGTCGTGTGTTAATTAGGAAATATATTTGGGAAGGTTAAGATACATAAACAACTGAAAGAAGAATCACTTTATAAGACCATAGCATATGATAGAGAAGAATGATTCAGGACAAGCTGATCAATAATTGTTATGGTAAATCACAGTGACTTGTAGAAACAAAGACAAGGAAAACAGGCATTTTGGCAATTAACTTAAATGAGACACAGTTACCACGAGGCTCCTCCTTTTATTCCCCAGTTCAGATACAACCCCTGTGGATTTGCTGACCATTAGGCAGGCAGCCAATGAGTCCTGTATAGCTGTTGCTACAGGCACCCCGGTTCTGCTCCTTATAGCACAGTACTCCTTACCAAGCTTATTTTTGGAATGAAAACATTTTAAAAAAAATCTGTTCCTTTGCTTGAAATGGTGAAGTGAAAAGCAGAGGGTTAGTTGATTAAGTGAATGAGGCAAGTATCATATATTACAAAAGATTAGCAAATGGGGTATGGAAGGGTAGAGGAAGTAACTAAGCAAACTACAACCCTATTAAACTGACTTTAATAAAAGTTTTTAGAACACATAGCATAGGAAAAAACAATTAACACATCCAGGTAAATGGACATTTGAAACAGTGAAGGTTAAAAAAATCATTTTATGTGAAACAGACTATGACAGATGTGCCTAGTTGTCTTTTTACAGATAAAAATAATTTCTTCTTTTTCTGGTTTACCTTATTAAAGCATTTATACATTAGCCCATCAAAAATCAGCCCACAATGGGAGAAAGGCTTCATTGTGAGAGAAAATCAGAATTTAGAGACAGGGAAATAACTGGAACCAGATAAAAATTACAGAGAAAAACACAAAATCCTTGATGCTGGACTGACTGTACTATCTTCACAGATACGAAGACTCGATCTATTTCATTGAAAGGGGAAGTGTATGTTTGGAGGAAAGTTACCAGCAGAATTCTCAAGGATTAGTCTGGAGACTAAAAATAGTGGATAGTATCATAGCTAATTTTGGTACAGTGTAAGTGTGTGCTTATGACATTTTCTGATGACAAATCTGGAGGCAGTGGCAAACTAGAAAAGGCTGGGAATATCATATGGGCCATTCAACTTCAGTTACGAAAAGGATATGAGGTTAAAATGTGCAAAGTGCAAGGTTGTAGACTTTGGAATTAATAGCAGGAATTTTCTACTACCAACTGATAGTTTATAGTTTAGAAAAGACAATTAGGTATAAAACCTAGGATACACATCTGTTGCAGCACAACTAGGTACTACCAGGGAGATAAAGCTATGAAACCCTCCCCACAGTTTTAATATAGACAGACAAGCATAAGAATTTTTTGTGACCTTTTCTGAAATAATGTAAAATGGCTGACAATCTTGGCAGAGGAGATTGAAAGGATTTACCTTATTCAGTTTATGACCTTATTTCATTTAGCTTATTACCTTAATTTCATTACCTCGTTTAGCTTACTTAATGAAAATCTGAGAAAATGTTTATTGTTGCTCTGCAGATATACTGGGGACAAAGGAGGGCAAGAGAAACATTAAAAGGAAAAATACTTTAAGTAGAACTCAGTATCAGCCTAAGATCACCTGAGAAAATTGCCATGAAAATTCATCATGGAAATTAGAAAAGTTTTCAACAGTTTGGGGCATAAGGTACTGCAACAGCCTCCCAACAGGAGTATGGAGGCAAAAACCCACAAAAATGTTTAAGGATGAAAGCTTGATAAATTTACAAATGGGGTTATATGTCCTGATTAACTATGGCAGAAAGAACCAGACTCCATAGTCCATGAAATCCTTTCTGATACTATGTTCTATTAAGAAAAAAAAGCAGATGAGAAGAATTAAGCATTAAAGGCAACAAGGGCATTTCAGTCCAAATGTAAAGGAACAAAATTTAAAGGAAGTGCAACTGTGATCTGATCACCTGGATGGCAATAAGGCAAACTCTTACTTCAAATTCTGCAAAATGTTGTTATTCTGTTTGTTTTATAGCATATCAAGCTGGTTTTCCAGCTACAGTTCGGGGATGTTTCCAAAGCTGCTTTGGGAGATAGATAGATCTATGCCCGTTCTAGGCAGTTCCACTATTGTCTCAGTTACAGCAAATACTGTTTTCACTCTACTGACAATCCAGAGCCAGAACCTCTTTTGGGAAGGCTCCTGTAGACCCTCCAAAACCCCACTTTGTTCTCCAGGGATCTTCCCTGTGTAGCAAGTTTTCAGTTCTTAGCCCAGGAGTGTTTGGCAGCATGGAAAGGAGCTCCTGTGATTTATGTACCCATGACACCTTTCCACAGCTGCACAAACCTGAAGGGTTTTTTTCTCCTAAAACATACCTATTTTTGCCAAGAAGCACAGTTAGTCCAATAAAAAACCAGTTCTCTTCACAAACCTTGCCTTGGCCATTAAGTAAGAAACAGGGGGAAGTCGAGACCTAAAAGCAGTTCTCAAACCCTGTTTTGAGGGGGTTTGAGAAAATTGTTTTGGAAACAATTTTCAAAAGTCTGAATTAAGTAGGTCATGGCCAGTTTTCTACCCTTGGCCTTGGGCTCTGCATTTTGGTGCCCTCGCTTGGCTTGGTGCTTGTTGCTGGTTGGAAACAATTTTCGAAGGTCTAAATAAATTAAGTCATGGCCATCTATTCCACTCGGCCTTGGGCTCTGCCTTTGGTGCCCAGGCTTGGCTGGGTGTCTCTGGCTGCCACAGCGGCCACAGTTGGGCCGCCAGTTGCACTGGACTCACTCACCGCAACAGCCGGGGCCTCACGGCAGTGCCTTCCCCTCCCACGGCCTTTCCTGCCGCCTCCCCGGCACGGGGGAGCCCAGGGTAGGCAGAACTCCTTTGGATTTGCGTCGGTACCCATCTCGGGCAGCGGCTCTCAAGGGGCAGCGGCTCTCAAGGGGCAGCGGCTCTCAAGGGGCAGCGGCTCTCAAGGGGCAGCGGCTCTCAAGGGGCAGCGG
>JAWWEV010000134.1:24752033-24772634 GCA_035583235.1 Hafferia zeledoni
CTCTCAAGGGGCAGCTCTGGCCGAGCTCGGGGCTCAGCGACCTCGCCTGGACCCGCTTGGGCGGCCCTGGCAGCCCCTCCTGGGGCAGCGGGGCCGGGGCGCGGCCGGGGTGGGGCCTCTGCCCAGCCCAGTCTGGGGCTGCGGGGCCCCTGCCCGGCCCAGCCCAGGCACCGCTGGGGTTGATTCCTCTCCGCGGCCCGCGCTGCTAAAGGAGTGGGTGGCGATCGCAGTGCCTCGGGAACAACTCACCCGTGCTGTCCCCTGCCATGAAACCCTCACCCTTCTCTCTCATCGCCAGCTAAACACTTCCAACTCAAACCCAAGTCGCCCCTTCTCCCCTCAAAAAAAAAAAAAAAAAAATCAAATCATCTCGTTTATCCATAACGCCTCTCTATTTATGTGTTCTTAGGCTTTTCCACAAAAATATTTCACTGCAAGGTCACGGTTTGTAAACGCTTGGGGTGGTCTCCTCGGGCAGCCAAACATGCAGGCTGTGCTTTTATTTTTAGGAGAAATGGGAAAAGCATTTGATTACAAAGGATTCTCAAACAGACCTCTTTAATTTTGATTTCTTCCCACTTGAGGCTATAAATATAGCTGAAGATTACAAAGGGTTGTAAAGTAAATACCAAAAGACAACATTTACAGTTTTCCACACAGCTACACCCAAAACCCCATAATATAAGGAAATCTGTCCAAAACTTTGAAGTGCTATTATAGTTTGTTATGTGACAAAACACTCGGGTTTCTGTGTGTTTATTTAGCCACCTGCCACTCCCTTACCAAGTTTTTAAATCCATTTTTTGTTATATAGGAAAACAGTATTAAGGGGAGTTGTATTTTCCAGTTATTTGGCTTACAAAAACATTAACTGAAAGCAAATTCATGCTAACAGTGTGTCTTTGACTTGTACTTGCATGATTAAATGAAAATCTGCTTTTAATCTATTATTTTTTGGGGGGGGAGGAGGAAGCTTTTGATCTGATTCACCTATTTTCTCTTTAATTATTTTCCTCCCACTGAATGCTATTCCTATGATTTTAGAAAGAAGCTTTTAAAAGTAATTTTGATCTGAGGTCCCATTAAATAAACAACTCAAAACATAAAAAGACAAATTATTAGTAGCATTTCTGCTCATTTGGGAGCACATTGAAAGCAGCAGATGACACAAATGATCTAATTTAACCAAATGATGTAACAAAGCGAAACAGAGGATTAGGAAGATTTCCTTTCCTTATTAAAATCTCTGTGATCCAGACTATAGCATGTCATGTCTTCCAAAACCAGATTCTAATATTGCAGCTGGTGGAATTATATTTGAAAACCAGATTTCTGTTGTTGTTGGGTTAGGAGTTGTCAGGTAGTCTCCTTTGTGTTTTAATGTGTTTTTCTGCAAAGCTTATTTTGTTTGCAGTTCTCTGTGATGTTCCCATCGTGAGCAGATTTGCACTCTTGGTTAAGATACATCATACGTTGTGATTTCACTTTAGAGCATTATCAGTATATTTAACTCAGTATAAGTTAAATCTTAGATCTCTTTCACTATAGTTTGGTCTACTGAATGCTATGGAAACACGTCAGTGAATGTGAATTACCTCTGCAAGGTGCTGGCTGAAGGACCAGGATGCTTATTCCTCACAAAAATAGTTAACTTTTACAGTAGGAGAGGCCTTGATATTTACTGTGTAACACAGCTTTTCTTCTTTGCTACACTAATAAGAAAGCTATTTGGTTTATAATGGAAAGCTTGAGTAGAATCCACTGAAGTCATATGTAGCTTGGCTGCTAAGGATTTGAGGAAAGCTAAAAGAAAACATTTCGTTTAAACAGTGGATTGAAGTGATGTGTTCTTGGAACAAGAACAAAAATATTTTGCAATTAAATGAAAATATTTTTAATTACAGAAAAAACCACACTGAGTTTGTGATACCTGTTTGAAGCCTTGTGTCTACAAGACCACACAAATGGTAAATTTCAAGTGTTTTCATCAGAGGGCTACTATGCATTGGATGGAATTCTTAGTACAAATAATTCCACAGTATTATATAATGAGTTCTTCCTAATATTAGTAGAAGCTATGTTGCCACATTTTAAGCAGTTCTGACAATTACTCTATTGTCTATGCATGCAAAATTTGTACTATGAATCTAAAAATTAATAAAATCCTAGTACAATGTGCGTGGGTGTGTAGCAGTAGGATAGATATGTCCTCCAGGCATCCCTGTATGCCATGGGATTTTTTTAAAAGGAAGTATTTATAGGGAAGCTAACCTGACATTTAGTGTTTCTGCAATGGAAAGTTGGAGCTAGCAAAGAGCACACAAATTGTCTATTCTGTAATTTTAGAAAAGAAGAGAGTAATACCAAATGAGTTTAAACCACTAAGCCAACTGCAATTACTCAAATAAGGACCACTCAGCTCTCAGTTTCCAAGGAAGAGAATAGAGTTTTCCAGTAGTATGGCTTTCCCTATGCCATGTATGTATTAATCTCAACACTGGATTAATGGAATTGTGGCTTGCTACTAATACTGCACATCAGCTCACCACCTAAAATTGTTGAGGAGTATTTAGACTTTAAAGAGACTTCAGGAACCATACTGTCCTTATGCCTTTCAATGTTCCTTGTTAGATGCCTGAAGAAGATATTTTTTGGAATGTAATACTCCTCCAAATACTGATCCTGCCTAAAAACTTCTCAACTTGTTAATCAGTGCAGCCAAAACATCATGGGGTATGTATGTGCAGGCTGAACCACTTTAAAAACAGTCAAGAGAAATGTTTTGTGTTGGTTCTTCAAACCAACTGACAACAATCTAGAACATAAGAGTCTCTTCTCAATACCAAAAATTGAGTGGGTGCTACAGACTGTGAGGAAAAAATAAGACAAAATTCTAAATGAGAGATTGTTTGTTATTGTTCATTATTTTCAGTGTCAGATCCTTTTAATTTGAAGCTGTACCTCATTGCCTCTTTCAGGACACAGAAAATAAACTACCTTTGACATGTTCTTCAGAAAACCCAGATCTGTCTGATAGGGTAAGATTAATCTCATTTAACTTTAGTTGGGTATATATCAGAATTTAGAGAGTTGCCTGCTTTTCTATAGCTATAAGAAAGAGAAATTATTTATCCAAGCTGCTTTTGAACAGCATGTGTTAATTTCTGTCTTTTACCATTGGATACAGAAAGCCTAAATGAATTCCAGTAAATACCAAAATTTTCAAAAGCCAAACCAGACAAGATGAACTTCATAGTCTGCAACTTGGCTGCATCTCTTTCATATGAAGATTAACAATTTTGGAGCAGAGTTTTAATCCTTGAAGAGTTAGCTGCATGAATATATATATATGTGTGTGTGTATATGTGCATGCATGCGTGTGTGTATATAACAAGAAATATTTAATATATAAATATTTAGGAGTTTATAGCGAAGAATATGTGGCAACAGGCGATCCAAGGGAAGGTTGCAATAGAGCATTTAAGTCAAATAATAAATCATAACTATTTGAATAAGGTTGATCTATTTTTATCTTTATAAATGTGATTGATCTAAAGGCAAGTTACATGGGAGTTTGAGACAACTGAAAAATAGGGTGCTTTGTATTGTAATTATTAATACAGATTTTATTGATCTCCTCCTTCCTTACAGACATGCTTCGCTAAAATGGAGAGTGGGTAAATACAGCTGGGTTTGGTAGAGTAGTAAACTGAAATCAAGCAGTCTAAGCTGAACTCCATTTTCCAGCATCTATTCCACTTCCCAGTTCAACAGTACAGCTTTAATTATAGTAACATGATTTGTAATATGTTAAAGCAGTAGGAAAGGCCATGCTAGATCTGGAGCAATACCTAACAAGAAAGTAAAAAAAAAAAAAGAAAGAAAGGAATAATGTAGATTTTACTTGCAGACTTTAAATGCCAGAAGACTCTCTATAGCACAGATTTAAATCCTGGAATGCCTTGAATGTTTCCTGAGAAATTAATGGTGTCAAGGCATCTTGAGAAACACTTTAGATTCAGCTGGTTTTACATGCTTTAGCATGTAATCCCATTACCATCATCACAAAGTAATTGTGTTTTATATGTAAGATTTTTTTTCATTGATATGTTTGACCTAATCCTCCAATGTCTTACATGCTGTAGAAAGTGAACACAAAAAATTGCATATTGGTCATAATGGTCATATACCTTGTAGAGATAGAGAGTTTTATCTGCAGAGAAACCCAAGAGGTAAGAGAAACTCAAGCTAGATTCAAATGAACTAGCTCAGCTGCTGGAAACAGCATAGCCATGGCAGCAAGCAGTTCAGTGTCAACTGTAAAAGCTGCCTGTAAAGGTACGTAAATATTTGGACAACTTGCTGGCATGGAGTTCTTGTGCTACAACACTTACATTACTTCAGCTATTTTATGTGCCACTCAGGATGACCTCACCCTACGGAGACAGCACAGTTGTGCCTGTTGGCTGCTCCGTGCCCTGCGCAACAGGCTTGGAAGCACTCATGAAAAGAAAAACAAATTTAAAACTCTACCAGTTCTTAATGAGTATCTGCATAGCAATCTCTTGGTCAAAAATGTGAGACTGTCACTATCTTTTCCCTCCTCAGTACTCAAGTATCCCCCGTTATAGAGGAAGTGATAACAATTATCAGTGTATCCAAATACTATTACTAGTTCTTGTATGTAACATTTTCTGTAAACAATGTGTTGACATATTCATTTAGTCATTCAGATGATCACTTTACAAACTTATTTTTGTTTCTGCACTGTTCAGCTGAGGAGCCCAAGAAGACTAGTGACTTTGGCCAGTACTGTTTCAGAGTGCCCATTGAAGGCCTGATTCCATCCCTCCTAAAAATTGCAAACCTGGATCATTTCACTAAGTTGCTTTACAGTGCAGCCCCTATTCAGGGGAATAGACATGTGGTAAGACACTGTTCAGTGTGTTGAAGAGTGTTAGTCTCAAGCTCTTGGACTGGTCATTTATTATGCACATGGTTTTGTTTCCTGCCCTGAAAGAACATAAGCAGGCTGGTACTTCTGGGGCAAAGAGATAAACTGTTAAGATGCCTTCAGAGGCCTGTTATCTAAACTTACTTTGCACCACTGCTTTTATATGCAGTGTCTGAGGATGGTTTTTACATGATGATCGAGGTATTATTAGCAACTGAATGATTGTTAGAAATCACTATAACTAAGCCAGCTGACCTTACAATTCTGCTGCCCTTAAAATGGATTTCAGTAAAGGTACTTTTCTAGAATCTAATTTGGTTTAGACATGAATAATTTACAGACCTCTTTTACAAGACACCACAAAGAATCAATACAGAAATAAAACATACCCACTACCATATATGCCAGCTACAGCAAAATGCCACAGTGTTCTCTTTGCAGAACAAATTGCAAACATATGCTTGAGTTCAATACAGATTATTTTCTTTACATCATACAAGCTATCAACTAATTAAGTATTAATAGTGATTTTTGGTTCTTTTATTTTTCTTATAATTAAGAAATTAGACATAAGAAAAAAAGTTGCTTTTCAGTGCTTTACTTAGGGAAAAATAATGGCTATTCATTTCTCGGGGTTTATTTCTATTTTAAATCTGTATATATATGCTAATAGCTAGAACCTGTGTTTTCATAATGCGGGTAGAAAGATGTTTGATACATATTTTGTCATATTTATGCTTCTATGCAAAAAACAAAATTGGACATAGGAAAATGTGGTTATGTAGATGGCTTGTGCTTACTCGGCTCTATGGTTACAAATAGGCAGAAAAATGCATAGAGAGGCCTTTGTCTGTGAATATTTAAGTTCAACAAAGTACACAGATTAGTCTTTATACTGTTATAATTAGACTTCAAAATTAATACTGATATGAATGATGATAGCTGGCTCTGTCTAGAATTATTTGGATCTGAAGTTCTACATTTGAGACTCAAGTTTGGTAACCTAGCAGAATCTGGGAGAATCTAGAACACCGTGATGCCCTGGTATATAACCTGAAAATTTAATTGACACTAATCTCTACTGGAATCCAGTGATTAATCTCAAAAATTGGACAGAAACCAGTGTAAGTGGTTAGCTGCTGTAAACAGCAACATCTTAAGATAGATTACATTTACCCCACACCCAGCATTTATGTTTTTTACAGTGAAACCTCAAAACCTTTTTCTAGAACATATATATGCAGTTCACTACCCACCAGTGCAAGATAACATCATAGTTAAGATTTGCCTGATTCCAAAAACAGCATAAAATATGTATTTTTTAAACTTTTTTAAGTTTGGAGAAAATAGATATTTAGAAGTTATACTTAGTTTATAATTAAAATGTAAATTTTGCCAGACTCCCAAGTCTGAGAGGTTTTACTAGTTTTTCTGTTCAAATTTCAGTGATGAACAACACAGGATTTACCCTTATGATAAACAGTTTGTATAATGTTGAATATTTGACTATATGGAGCAAAATATAAAGTTATCCTTCCCCAGATCTGACCATTATTGTTAAAATTTAAATAACAAAGTAATACGCACCTACATTTTCATTTAACCTTGCTTGCTATCAGTGTTTTAAACGACATTCATTTACTGTCTCTGCTCCTAGGGATTCTCTAGTTCATTTTATTTTCTATTTTTTATTAACTAGTGTTACCCAGCTGCCCTTATGGGGAATATTCTTCTGTATGATATTGGGATGACTCTGCATTCCCTGTGCAGGCTCTTTAAACCTAGGCAGCTACTGTTAGGATCCAGTGATGTGTCTAACTTTTTTCTTTCAATCTTAAACATATCCTTCAGTATTATTTGTTTATTTTACCTCTCTCCATTCCTATTATCTACCAGGAAAAGTTTAAAAAGCCCAACATCACTTCACTTCACTTGGAATAGGTCAGTTTAATGTGCAATGTCAGCAGAGAAGTGCAAGACTTTGGAAGGTATTAGTTAACTTCTTTTTCAGTGCAGCAACAGCTGCAGTGATAGCAGGCTGCCACTGGCAGTGGCAGCTCTTGCCCCTGTGTTAGATTCTGCCTCATTCTGAAATCACTGGCTGACCAAAGGCAGTACACACACCGCAGAAATTCCCATTAGGAAACTGCTATTCTAAAGATGCAGCAAAACATACAACTTTTGATGAGCTACACCAAAATAACGAATGCTACTTTTTTTTTTAATACTAAAAAGAGACTATTTTAAAATACTAGACATGGTAAGACTAGAAAAGTCTTCCATTTACACTGCCAAAGTCTGGTAGACTTTCAAGAAGTTACTTACATTTCACTTGAGCTATGGTAAAATGTATTAAGTATCAATACTGCAGCAGTGTGCTAAACCACAGTCTACTATGATAGTTAAATACAATGCATATAAATTTGTTGAATACTGTTTCTTGAATATCAGGGATAAACAATTTTCTACATTTTCTAATTGCAGTGGTACATGAAAGAAATAGAGGGAAATGTTTTAATCATTATCAGGCAAATGAACAATTTTTGCACAGACTATTAATGTCTTTTAGTTGTCTTGAAGTTGGATTCTGCTGTGTCTGGTCTGCTGTGATATTTTAATCTTTTTGTTATTCATTTTCTTTCTGTGCTTGTCCTTACTTACAAATTATTGCCTCATTTTGTTCTAACATACTCTGCTTTCTGCTTCTATATATATACGCAGATTTGCATCTCAAGAACCCCTCCTTTTAGGCACTATGGCACAACATGCTTCTGATAACTTAGCCAACAGCATCCTGAACTGTAACAGACAGACCTTTGTGGCAGTGCTTGTGGCAGCCCAAAAGCACCTGACCACTACTTAGGAGAGTCAAGTGGACAGAAGAGGTCAATGTCATTTGCTATACAATGGCCAAAAGCAACGGCTAGAAAGAGGGTTTCCACATTTTAGGAGTTGATTCAGCCACTCATACTTTTGCATTAAAGACTGAAGAAGTTAATTAAGGGGGAAAAAAAGTGAAAACATAGGTTTGGTTTTTTTCTCATAGCGAAAGAAGCGTTAAATTGTAGCATTTAGGTAGGAATGGCATTTAGTACTAGGGGAGGAGGGGTTTGGGAGAGAGAGTAGCAAGAATTTCCTTGTTCAACTTTACCATTCAAGGAACAGCAATGCCAAATTTAGTTAATGGTATGAAATATTAGCAGAATAAAAGCATTTCTACCCTTACCTTGTATCCAGTTTTTAAAGGTGAGAATGTCTTTAGCAATTAACCAAACTCGAGAAAACTTGACAAAGCCCATATTGGTCATATTGTAAGGTAATAATTACTGTTATAACTGAATAATTAAGAAAGTTAAATCACCTTTTCCTACCTGTACTATTATCTGCACTTGAGTTATGTAAAGTACATAAAGTACACACAATTAGCTGCGCTTTCAGTTTCTTTTTTTTTATTCCCATCCATTAACATTTTCTCCTGCTGTTTGGTGTATGCCTACTTTAGAAAAAAACTTAAAATTTAAATAAATATTTTCCATTTTAATAATAGATCATATCAGTTATTAAATGTCAAAATTGTCTGTCATAGCACTTTTCTCAGCTTTGACTACTGGACAATATTTTTATATCATCTAAGACAAGTAAATTTAGACAACTGCCTGTGCCCTAAGTTAACTTACATTTCAATCACAGGGAAAGATGGAAAAACTGTAGGCCAGACAATTTACAAGAGAAAATGGGTACTCAGTACAAATTTATGTTTTTGTTTCCATATGTACTATTTTAAAACCTGCTTTCCAGACTAACTTGTTTGAAATATATTCTTTAATGTGTCTATAGGCTGAGCTGTGCTATATTAATTCTAAAAAAAAAGTGTTTATCATGGAAAGCTTGACCCAGAGCTCATTTTAGAAGTGCTAGCAAATGCTGCTGTTACAAAGCCTCTTTTCCACTTGATGGTAAGAGCAGATCTTCTCTTCTTCTCATACTTATTATCTTGCCAAAACCAAAGGTCATTAGCAAAGTGAATCTGTTTTTTCAGTGCTGTTGTCAATATAATTTTAGGAAATATGCAAATATGCAAATGGAAAGAAACAGTATTTCAGTCCACATTTTTGCCACTGCTCTCATTGATGTTTGTATTTGCTATAAGGGATATAACGATTTTTAAAATTATTATTTATTTATTTAGAAACCGTTCAGGATTTAGAAACTGTTAAGGATATATTGTTAAAACATAGAAGTCCATGTAGTTTCTCTTATACAGCCAATTTCTGTAAACAAAGAAGTGTTTTTCTAAACGCTGTAATGATTGCAATGAGTGCAAGTGCACATCCATTAGGGCTGAGGATGCTCTGGCCCATATCTCAGCTGAGCTAACATTAGCAGTACTTAAACAATACAAGCAATATATGAGAATATATGAGAAAAACAACCAACCTCTTTAGTATGTAATCGTGCAAAAGTCTGAGAAGTCAGTAAATATATAATACAGACAAACTTAATTTTTCCCCTGTACTTGGTAATACAAGTCCAGACATACCTCCAGTTTTTAGGTTTTCACTTTTAGGTGAAAATCTCAAAAGCATTTTTCGAAATGGAGAGATGAATGGGGATTAAAATTAGGGTCCTAAAATATGTGTATAAACTTATTTGAGAGATTCAGAATACAGTCCCAAATGATCAAAATTTGTGATAGAGGAGGCTGATCACAGGTCCCGTGTAACTGGGCTGTCAAAAATCAGTAAAAATATATATAAAATTTAATTAGAAGCAACTTGCCCAACATTGCAATGCAGAAATACAAATAGAATTCCAGTATTTTATTTAAAAATCCGAGATAAACTGCAGACTTACAGTGTTCCCTATCTTCTATACAGTTTGGGATTTTTTTTTTTTTGCAGGTTAACAAAGTTTGGCATAACACTGTGGGCTTATGTGGCTTTCTCTCCCTCTGTAATATTCTTGGAACAATATTATAATATGGTTATGTTAAAAGGATTATTCCATAACTTTCTGAAGTTTTTTGTTGTACTCCACATACCAGAGGCCTGATCTGTCTTACATGTGTGCAACCATACACACAGCCACTCCCCCAATACCAACATGTTTTCATTCTAGGTTTATTTCACATTTCCAAGATTTATTTATTCTACACACAATAGATTTCCCACTGATGAAAAATAGTGTGATGTTTGCTTAGAGGACATAGATCAGGGAGTGGAAGTCAGAAAACCTCATCCTGTTTCTGAAATGCAGCTGAACTTTGGAGACACAACTACTGTACAATCCTATTTTTATCTAATAACTGGGAAAAGTCATAATACTTTCTTTTCTACAAAGCCTGGAGGTATTTGGATAAAAAAATATTGAATATTTTATTGCTAATATTAAATGCTTAGAAAAATCAAGTGAATATCCATTACATACTAATATTTGAAGGATTGAAAACATTAAAATAATGTAAAACTTAACACTTAAAGAAGACACCCTTACAGTATGTAAAAAATATCCATATCTTTATCTTCTTACTGACTTAAGTGTCTAAGTTATTCAACAAAATCTTAAATTTTTGTCACCTTGAGAGTCATATAAAGGAAAGAAAGCAGGTCATAAAATCTTTGAATGAAATCAAGAATATACAGAAAGCATCTCAGCCATCAAAAATTTTGCAGAGCACAGGGAAGGAGTAGCAGAGAAGGATGATGAAAATAATAATGAACAGGGAAAGTTACAGTAAATTCAGGCAGAAGAGAAGCAGTCACATTGTATATCCCTCAAGAATTTGAGTTTGGCAATTCATGACTGGCTTGGAATCAGTAAGAATTGAAGTTTTTTATAACTGAATAGGCACTATGAAAATGAAATATTTATAACTATTATTCCCATATTACAACTGCTATTCTTGATTAAGAAAGTATGAGTAGTCATTTTAAGTCCTGTAGAAGAGAAATTGCTGTTTTTCTTAACCATTTTCACATTAGCCATTCACATTCACAGAAAAAGTGATATAGGACTTTCTTCATACTTTATTTTGGAAACTTCTTTCCAGATCAAAAAATTGGTGATGATTATGGCTCACCTACTTGGTTGGTAAGGACTGAAATAAAATGTGGTTCCATATTTCTCTTAAAAATGTCAGATTTTTCTTAAAAATGTTAAGGCCACAAACATTTTTCTCAATGCTTTATAATATAGTGGGTTAAATTTGGGCTCGTAATGTCAAGGTCACAGGTTCAATGCCCTGTATTGGCCATTCACTGAAGAGCTGGACTCAATGACCTTGTGGGTCCCTTCCAACTCAGAAGATTCTGTGATAGAAATTTAGTGGAATTTTAAGGATTTTATCAGTGACCTGCAGTACTTCATGAATTTACATTGATACCAAAACTGTTAATCCAGGACCTCACTAAACACTCTACAGATTTAGCAGAAAGTCAGTTGAAGCAGGTATATTTGTCACAAGAGAAGCCCTAGTGGTGACCAAGCAGCAGCCTTCCAATGCTCAAGAGGAAGTTACCAACCAAAAGTCCAATGCCAGGGTCTCTGCAGAGGGACAAGAAAAGAGAATGAGAAACAGCAATCAGAAATTGAGAAAGAGAGTTCCAGGTAGAAATAAAGATATTTCAGTATGGTGATACTTAAGTATCGGTGCACGTTTCCCAGAGGGACTGAGAGGTTACAGAAGTTTTCAAGACCGACTGGACAAAGCTCTGGGGAGTCTTTCCTGAACTGAGTGTTGACCCGTCTTCAAAGAAAGGATTACACTAGAGGTCTGTTCTTGCCTGATGAAGCCTGTGATTAAATTTGCAGCTAATCCTGGCACTGAATGTGACAACTTTGTAGCACCTACCATGCAGCACTGCTTGAGAGTTTAGGGCAGAAAACAAGATGTAACTCTGATAGTCTCAAGGAAAATTTAGCAAAGTAGAGCAAGTGTAGGCAAATTGCATTCCCTTCTGCCGAAATGAAAATCAATGAACATGGTACACTTTTCCTTTAAGCTTCTTTTGGGCAGTTACAGTCAGCAATATTTGCATTCTTCTCGTTTGTGGCCTAGTCTTCCTGGCATTTTTTAAAGGACAGTGACATAAAACCTTCACCATGGGAGAAAGTTATTTCCACAAATCCATTTTAAGAGCTAAAATGTAATTCTACAAGTGACCATTAAGTATTGCAACTATTTTGAGAGAAATACACAGGAAGCAAAAATTATCCCAGGAGCTGATGTCTGCATAAAAGACTGCACAATCATAAACCTGTTATCATCAGCATGTGGACTGTGGTGCTGTATAGGCAAAAAGTGGAATGGAAACGATTGACACTGGCCATTGATAGGTTCTAGTTCTTCTGTTCTTGGGATGACCAGTGTAAGGCAGATCATGATCTTTTAGCCAAGAGCTCTCTGGTTCCAAGGCTGTTAATGCCCACATAATTCCAGGAATTTTAGGACTATAAGACACCTGTATTCCACCTTAGGTCCCAGATCGTGTATTTTTTGCTGTAGGAGATTCCACACCTACCTAAAAATCTGGTTTCCCCCTCTCTCTCTCTGTAACAGGAGTCAGAATCACAAACAAGGACATATCCATGAGGGACAGTTTCTGGTTTGTCCTTCTCCTTAGTTCCATACAACAGCAAAATAACAACTCCTTAAGATGTAAAGAAAGTGATTTTGAATTAAGTAACAATAGGTTTTAAGAAGGGATTTAAAAGATTTCAGTACCTCTAAATACAATGTTTAACTAACTTGCATAATCACTGCAGCATGAAATGTTCAGGAATCACTACACAGACTCATTACATAGAATCATTACCTATGACTCTTAGGTGATATAAAAATACTTTTGCACTGTGGATTGTGCCATCCACAGCTGGCATGTGTCCCAGGCCCCACCAGAAAGGTAAAGAAGGAGGCCCTAATTAACTCTCTGTGGCCCCAATATCCAGTTTAGCCATGACTGCCTACTATGGCATAGTTCTCTGTTGTTGCACTATTTTTCTGGTATTCTCATTAGCCTTCCCCTCAACATTTTTGTGAAGAAATTAACAAAGTTATAAAATAACATTTAGAAAATACAAGTATCAAGCAGAGTAGAAATAAGAGATTTGTGTGAGAGTGCATGGTGGATATTTGCAGCAGGGTTTTTTGTTGTGTTCTTTCTTTTCTTTTGCTGTAGAAAAGACCACAGGTACTGCAGATTTTCCAGATGGACTAGAAAAATGCTTGCCTGGAGTTATTTCTATGGGGTGGTCAACAAAAGCTGCTTTTGGTTCAGGGAAATATGTTAAATTTTTTTCATTAATTGCATTTGGTCAGTAACTTATTTGGGATGTTGTCGTCAGGGCTGTAGATGACAACACGTTCTCATAGTAGTTATATGTTCAGCAGTGTTTTCACAAGGCACTCAAAGCTGCTCCTGAGTGAGAAGGAAGTACTACTCTCCAATCAGAGTATAATATATGCTTTGTTTTTCTTCATACCCTGAAAGGGAGCTAAAGATCCTCATATTTCTCATGTCAGTATAGTTCCTTCTTCAAAGCCCATCACAGGTTTTTAATTCTTACATACTTTTCATGCCTATCCCCGAACTGGCACAGTACCAAATCAGCTCAGTGCATAATTAATCAGTATCAATTATATTCATGCAGATACAAATTTCCCATCAACTTCAGATTGCAGAATACACTTCCATTTCTGTCTTACTTTCTATTGCCTTTCCTAGTGTGTGCAACCTTGGAGATATCTACATTTACAACTCCTTGTGCATTATTTATAAGAGCAGAATAAGAATCTAGACTCTTAACAATGAAGACGTCTCATTGGTCTGCCTACATATAAACTTAGATTATGCTATTATGTTTTCCATTGAGACTTTTCATGGAAAACTGTCAGCCTCCTCATATGTTCTGAGATCTGCTCCTCTTGTTAAGCTGGAGACCTGAGAACATGCTTCATCCTTTTTCTCAGAGGATTAAAGGAAGAACCCTTTTCCCTGTATTATGACTCACCCTTTCTGCATCCTCCTCCAAATCACTTTAAAAATATGAATCAAAGGAAAAGACACTCTAGGACACATTTTTATGATAGCAAATGTACATTTGGCAGGACAAAACAATACCTGTATCCCTTTACTTTGGCTTCATGCCATCAGAAGCTATCTAATCATATCTGTGTGATGATACATAGAAATTGCAATAAAGACTTATGCTTTTCAGTCTAAAAAATCATCCACTAAACAACCTTTTCTCAACTGTGGCCTTTGCACTCAATCTCTTGGCCATGACTTTCAGAAGTAGCACCAAGGCATTTTGCTCCCACATAGGAGTAAGACCCAAACTGTGCTGAATACATTTCAAATACAGTGAAACAGAAGTCTACCTGCATCTTTTAACAAAACTCATTTATCTTTTGAGTCCTGTGAAAAAGACAACATGTTAAAATCCTGCTAATACAGAGAATATCAAAAGAAGCATGTCATGTTTGAAATTCAGAATTGGTATATGAGTCAGCTCTGTCTTTTGCTTCTTTAACTCCGATATTCATGACTCATTCACTTACTTGAAGGATATCTGTCAGAATGTCTTTAGCCGTTATTTCACAGTCAGACTTTATTCTACAGTCTTGCTCAAATAATAGCAAAATTTCATTTGAGACTATTTTGTATATCTTCTGTATTTTTCCTCAAACTTTTTTAAACTCTTGGAGAAATAGGAATGGGATTATTATAGTAAGATCTTACTTAATAGAGGAGTATCACCACTTACAAACAAACAAACAAAACTACCAAAAGCAGCAAATTTTTGGTGTTGAGTGCATAACTTCATTAAACCTTACTTTTTTGGTTGCTGATCTTTTTATTTAAAAGGAGAAAATGCATCTCCTGTTACGCTATGCAGAAAGAAAACAAAAGGAAATGGCCTCAAGTTGCACCAGAGGAGGTTTAGATTAGATACTAGGAAATAAAAAATCATGAAAAGGGTTGGAAAAGCCTTGGAACAGACTGCCCAGGGAAGTGGTGGAGTCACCACCTCTAGAAGTGTTCAAAAATGTGTGGATATAGCACTTGAGGACATGGTTTAATGGTGAGCATGATGGTGGTGCTGGGTGAATAGCTGGACTTCATGGTCCTGAATGTCTTTTCCAACTTCAGCGATTCTATGATTCTCTTTTGGAAGGGTAAGTAGATAAGCAGCTAGGATAGAAGGATCCTTTTCTCCTTTCAGTCCTTTATCCACCTTTTATTGACATTGTCATTGTACCTCTTATGAAGCTTCTTGCATCTCCTGCTACCAGAGACAGGTCAGCAGATGAGATAGGAGGTTACTCTAGTATGATAGTTCTGTCCATATGTTTCACACTGAATTTACATTCAGATGATAACAGCTGTCACTTTTTGGGTTTTTTTAAGTAGGCCACCTGTCCCTCCTGCAATTGTGTCAGCTGCTTAGGTTTAAAAATAATTTTTGCTAAAAAAAAGTCTTCATACTAATAGAATCCTAAAATGTAAGATAATGAGATAAAAATTACATTGCTCATAAACTTCAATAAAGAGGGGTAAATCTTAGCAGTTTTGTATTGCTCATTCACATTCCACTTCCTTTTCCCTCTATTTTTTTCTCCTTTCCCAGTTGAATAAGATAAAATTCTCCTTCATAGAAAAAGCAGAGATGCGTGGAGACAAATAGAGATCATCTAGCAACTCTTGTTCAGCTGCTGTTAGTTTGCATTACAATTAGGGCTCTTTGTTTTGCTTTAGTGGGGAAAAGCCCTATAAGCTTTTTGTTGAAGAGGATGTTGTCTAGCAGTCAGAGGTTTAGCCCAACTATTGTTTTAGAATATGGGCTGGCTGCAAAAAAATCAAAAGGCCAAGAAATTAAAAGGAAGCTACATAGGAAAGATGGGATCAGAGAAGTTAGAGAGAAAAACTATTTAGAAGCATGAAGAGAAGATAGAGTAGATAAGGCTGAGTAGCAAAGAAAATGGGCCACTTCACCTGTCATTTGACTTTGTGACAATTGTTACAGCACAACAGTCTTCTCTTAATTTTCATGCACCTAATATCATATCCAGAAATCCTTATGATGTTGCAAAAAAGACTTAATAAGCCTTTTTAGCTGTCTGGCATCATTCTTCTGATCTTCTAGTTGTTTCCAAAAATGTAACCTCTTTTTCTAAAGGGGCTGAGAATATTTGCTATACTTCTGCTTGATGCAGTTTCCTAGAATCACCTTGCTTGCATATAGAGATGATAAACTAGAAGTTATTTATTATTAGTTTTATTGTTTCCTGATTTCCTGTTTCCCCACACACACACCCTCTGCCCAGTAAGCACCTGCATTCTTGCTATTTCTTCTGAAACCTTGTTTCATACAAGAGAAGCATTTATTCAAATGCCACTGTTGTGTGTAGAAAGCACTCTGAAGCCAGAGGCAGTGATTCTGGATGTATATATTTTTAGATAGAAAATCAATTTTTGGCTATAGTCATAAGAAAAACTGGTTTAAGGAAACTGAACCCAATCTCTTATTTCACAGCTTCTAAAGCATGTCTGATTCCAGATGGTTTGAGTACTAAAAGAATTACCAAAATCAAACAATAAAACAGACCTCCACCCCATCCTGTTCCTAATTGCATTAAGAAAAAATTCTTTACTGTGTGGGTGGTGAGGCACTGGAACAGGTTGTCCAGGGAAGTTGTGGATGTCCCATCTCTGGAAGTGTTCAAGGCCAGGCTGGATGGAGCTTTGAGCAACCTGATCTAGTGCAAGGTGCCCCTGCCCACAGCAGTGGGGTCAGAACTTCAAGGGCCCTTTCCAACCCAAACCATTCTATGATTCTGTGATCCCACAATAGTATCCAAAAGAAAAAATAGGATAACTTTGTGATACAGCTTTTTCTGCTTATGTAAGACAAATGTTGAGGGAAAAGTGCGAAGTTTGTTTTAACTTACTGCTTTGTAAAAAAAAAAAATCATCAACCAAACTCCGTAGTATAAATGTTTTCCTCTTTCCCCTGAGCTTTAGCAAGGAGTGTAATTCCACAAAGCTTCAGGTTTGTGTTTTGTTGCTTGTTTGGGTTTTTTTTCCTGAAACTATCCAGGGCTGTTCTCAATAACACATAAGTCTTTGGAAAAATAGTTTGAAAAACTTAGTATCTCTGCCTAGCTGCTGATTGTGAAAACAACTAATATAGCAATTTCTGAGGAATGTAAACTGTATAAAGCACCAAGGTTAGACAACAGTCACAGGTCTGTGAGTCTCGTAAGTAGAAAAAGCGTGGCTGGAGCATCCTCTGCCCCCCTCGGAGCTGCCCGGGCCGTGCCAGGCTGGACCCGCGGCACTCCGGGCACACCTGCGGGGCGGCCCCCGGGCCGGATCCCGCTGCCATTGGCCCGCACCGCTGCCCGCCTCCTTTGAAAGGCCGGGCGGGGGCGGCCGCGGCGCCTCGGCGGTCAGTCGGGCAGCGGGGCCGGGCAGGCCGGGACGGGAGCGCAGCGACAGCGCAGGAGGCCGCAGGTAACCCCGGGCAGCCGGCCGGGCTTCCCTCCCAGGGCTTCCCTGTCGGCATCGAGGTGGGCTCGGCTGAGCTGAGTTGAACTGAGTGAGCTTCACTGAGGTTTCATTGCTCCTGGGTTCTTTGTACAACGTGGTAACGCTAAAAGAAGTTTGTGTGCTTAGTGTGGCAGTGCTTGTCTTGGCAGCCTTGTGCTTTGTAGTAAGTAGTAGTCTTCTTTTCCTTTTGGCTGTCTGTTTGGGTTCAGCTTCCACCCGCCTGTCAGGGTGGGCTTGTTCCCCGAGCGGCTGAACCGGTGGCTGGGCGAGCTGTGGGATTTATAAAAGTGTTTCTGAAGGCCCTCGCTCCGGCAGTGGTAGGGCAGTACTGTGTACTTTGGAGCTGCTGCTTATGAAGTAGTGATGGAAAAACTTGCCTTACAGTTTCTTTTGTGGGTTATCTTTTCATCCACTTGTTCAGTTGCCAAAGATAGTGACATTAATGGTAAACTTACAAGGAAAGATTTTTTCCTTGTTCTGAAGTCCTCGATGATGAAAAAGAGCTACTGAATGATTGAAATAATAATCTGGAGGCATAGAATTTATGTTATCAGCGAAATGCATTTAATTCCAGAATTGCAGAACTTATTTTTGTTCAGTGTTGTTAAATATTTTGAGTGTACACTGATGAAGAATCTATGATTTAACATTCTGCCTACACTGGGCTTTAGTGTGTTTTATTCTCTCATAATTGGATGGCAATAATAAATCACTTTGGAGTTACTTCATCTGCTATAAGGTAGGAGTATCAACTAGCACCTTCACTGATATAATAGGGCTGCTATGAGAACCAGGATACAGAATATAATGTTAGACCTGAATAGAAGTAGTTTGCAGGATTGCTCTGATTTATATGCTACTTGGAGAAAAAAGAAGTAAGAATTATAAGGGACTGTAATATGGAAGTGTGTGGTACACTTCAGTATGAAATACCTACATATGTTTTCATCTGCCCTCAACAGAGCTATAATAAAGCCTACAAATACATGTGAGCTCCTTAGAACGTGTGCTTAACCAACTTACCAGTTCTGAAACTACTTAGGCTGAGCAGAAGTACATGGTTTTTCTCTATCAAATTTCTGCACAGGTATCTGCCATGGCTTGGCTACACAAATAGGCTTTTTTTTTTTTTTGGTACTACTGTTTATCTGTAAACTGTAAAGTCAGCTTAAACTAGAAACTTCTATATGGTTCTTGTTTCCTCTCCCCCTCAAGCCCCATCTTGCAGCTTCAGTTCTCCCATGGCAGAACTAAGCAGGATTCTCATGGTAACCGCTTTTGAAAACTGCCTGGTTGTCTCTTTGGAAATAGTCAGAATTTTAATGCACAGGCTGGCTGTGTTCGTTTATAGAATTACTGTTTCCAATAATATCCCTGCTGATCTCATAAAAGGGGGAAAAAGTAAACAGTAATGAAAAAGATGCTGGGTTTGTTCCAACTGAAAGGAACAGTAATTCTTTTCCCCCTTCAAAACTCTTCTGTACTCTCTCTCTCCCATCTGCCTCCCTGGGAGGTGAGGGGGAATATGGCTTGTGTATTAGTCTCTCCATGGAATTATGTTTGTGTGAGAGGGTTTTTTCCCCTCATAAAAAAGTTACCGTTTTGCAAGTCACATGTTCTAATTCTTGTCTGAAAGCGATCTTGTGAAGTTACTCTAAAGACCAAGAGATGTGCTGCTAATTCCTCTGACAAGTTTTGTAACTTCACAAATATTCCACTTGCTTTCAAAAGTTTGTTGTTATGCAGCACTTGCAAACAGTAGTTACCAGATGAGCTGAAAACCCTCTCATGCAAACTGCTCCTCACAAATGCCCCTCTGAGCTCAGTGGGAGCTCTGTGACCAAGTTCTACACTTGGACAGGCCATCTGCAGGGATGGGCTTGAAGGTGGGGTGTAAAGTGTAGCCTTCAACAAAGTGAGTTAATGTGTGAAGGTCAAATTAATGTACTGCTATTTTTTTCTCAAATGCAGTGGGAATAGTATTTAAAAGTAACAACAGTATTTCAGATTACTGTCATTTTTCCAAATTATTTAAATACAAAAGTAAAGTTTCCCATCTTTCCGTTTAAGATTCCTTAAATCGCTTTTTTATTTAAGAAAAATAGAGGAGCCTCTGTTTAGCCTTTGCTATATCTATATGTATATTTGCCTGTAGGTATTTTTTTCTCTCATTACTAGTTCTATACTTCAACTGTTACTCTGTTAGTTTTTATCCTCTGTATAACATCTTGAAGTGAGACATAATTCTGCAAGGCTTGCATACGATTAAGTATATGCAATATGTAGATGTCTTTGTAACCAGTTAAAAGCAAGCACCTTTTCCAGCGTACCTCTGGTTTGGGGGTTTTTTTTTTCAGGTTTCGTTTTAAATGACCTAGCTATGAGAGTTGAGGGGTGGTGGTGGGTCATCACAGTGGCAGTAAAGAGCATTGTGATGTTCCAACAGAGTTTGATTCAGCACTAGAGTTGTGTATGTACATTTACCTAGCAACAGGAACAGCAGTAACCTAGATGAATTGTTTGTCTGGCTATAACACTGTTTGCATTAACCCTGCAGAAGATAAAAGTTAGAAATCCCGGCATCCTGTCGGTACCAGTGCTCTGCCTGTCGCTGTCCGATCAGGATGGTTCCCCTGTCCCACAGAACTCTGAGAGTGCAGAAAATTTTTCCACCCTGTGCTGGAATAAAGCAGATTCTCCCTTCCCTTCCCCCAAGCTTTTGTAGAAAAAAACAAAGTGTGAGCAACCCAAGCAGAATAGCCAATAGCTGGGTGGAGGGGGCTTTCCAGGGGTGTGACGAATGGAGTGTCAGGCGCTTCCCTGGAATGCGGGGCTGTGTGCGGGGCGGCCGCGCTGTCCTGTGCCCGCTCGGTGACTGCAGGGCAGGACAGGTGTGTATCGGCCAAAGCGAGTTTCGGTGAGGAGGATGAGTTGATACCTTCTTCCCTCCCTCCCTCCCCCCGCCAATCACGTGTTTGCTACACTGGAAAACTCCAAACAAAATCTGACTGCTACGTGTAATGATGGGGAAAAACTCTTTTGAAAACAAAAGAGGAAGGAGAAAAGAAATACCCCTCCACCCTCCCCCAGAAAAAC
>JAWWEV010000134.1:24773201-24817813 GCA_035583235.1 Hafferia zeledoni
GGAGAGGTCCGGCCGGTTGGTCCGGCCCGGCCCCAGCGGCGGCAGCGGCAGCGCCGGGGTGAGTCAGTGTTTGGAAATGGAGGGGGCGTGCGTGCGTGTAACAGAATGAATGATGTCAGGGAGCACCGCGGCGAGCATGAGCCTCGCGGCAAACACGGCCGCAGCCCCAGCCCCGAGCCTGCGGTGCCCCCGGCGCCCCCCGGGCCGCAGCCGCCCTCCGGCGGGGCAGCGCTGCCCGCCGCGCCGCACTGAGGCGGCAGGAAACCGCGCCGAGAAGTGTCGCCTCCGCTGACGCCCTCAAAGCCGGTCCCTTTCGCCAGGAGCGAGAAGAGGCTGAGGCCGGGAGAGGAGCGAATTGCAGGGGAAGGTAGAGATTGTGGCAAACTTTCTAGCTGCTTCTGCGTGCTGCTGCCTCAGTGGTGGGAGTGTCTGTCCATAAGGAACTGCAGAGACCAAACCTAAGAGCCCTGAGGCTCCAAAAAAGACTTCCAGCTGTCTTTGGAGGAGGAACTGCCAGCAGTGCGAGCTGAGAAGGTAAGTTGGGAACGGCACAGGTGGATTAAAAGCGCGGCGTACCACAGACACGCTGGAGAGAGAGCTGTTTCCACAGAGGACCTCTACGTGTGAACTGGACAGACTGGGAATAGCAGTCCTAAACTCGTGTTTTTTTCCATTTCTAGAATATGTTGGTTTTACTAGTGAAACGGCCTTATTTTTAGTCTTGAAGAGGTCCCTGTAACTAGGGAGGGCACCTGCGTTTTTATTTCTCTTGCAAATATGCGGTTTACAGAAAATATGTGATTTGGTAGTAAAATTGTATGTTCTTGATATGGGCAATATGTGCATACCACTTAGAGCAGTACCAGATACCTACTTGGACAGAAGGAGACTTCAAAATGTGTGACTTCAGCTCAGGAAGATAACATATGATTAAAAGGATCATGATGGTGTAAAGGTGTTTTGCTGTACGTTTTTGGTTTTTTCTTGTTGAATGTCTGCTCCTTTGAAGCCACTCTTCCTGAAGTGCAGCTAAACTTCTTTACTTTAGAGGCAGAGTACTTTTCTACCAACATTACATGATTTCTGGCTTCAATTTAGCTCAAAATCCATGTGAAAAGTAGTTAATGCATAATCTTCTAGCAAGATAATATAGGATAGAATGTAGACTTAGGCTACGTTGAGTACATTAAACTGTACTCAGTTTAATCCATTTCTAACCATCTTATTTCATTTGAAGACCTTAGAAAATAAAACATCTGTCTGTCCTCAAGCCACTTAACAGCTATTAATTTATACGCAGTTAGTTACACAAGTGAATAGTTCTGTAGACGTATTGGCGTAAGCTGAGCAGGTGAGTGATACTTCACTGGAGACACCAGGCCTTAGAAGAGTTTTGGCAACTTCACTCTAAGTCTTGTTTATTAAATGGTTTGCCCCAAACTGACTTGCTTTTTTTTTCATCATATTTCACAAAATTGCTTAGGTATGTTATTATTTGACCTGGCAGGGTTTTTGAGACTGTATAGCCTTAGATACTTTGTGAAATCAGTAACTTTTATTCTTTATTTACCCTAATTTTAATGATTTAGGGCGTAATTTACTAGAAAGATTTCCTAGGCTTTCTTCCATATTTTTTTTCATTTAGATTGTTTTTTTTCCAAATCAGGTTATCCCATTTTACTGAAAAACATATACTTGTGTATGTCCTTCAGAAAAATAGTCAAGTCTACCTTGTGTAGTATGTGCAGCCTCAAAGGGTATTTGGACAAGTCAGAGTGGTGGTAAGGAGAAACTTTAGGTGCAAAATCTAAGGGGACAATAATGGCATGGCAGATAAAGGCCCTTAATGATGTTGATTTCTGTGCTGTCCTTGAAATGAACTTTTACAATGGAGAAACGAGAACTTGAAGAGAACAAAGATGGATTATTTTTTTTTACTCTTGGGTTGGTAATCTGAATCTAGAATGACTCTACCCCTGAATTTTAAATACTGAGCCATGGTTGGCATGTTGATAAGCATCTGTTTTTCTGCATCATAAAAGTGTGTTGTGATTGTAATATTGTAAGATACAAATTAATTCTAAACTTAATGTTCTAAGTAGACATCAGAAGTATTATATCTGGGATGCAGTATTGTGATAAGCTTAATATTTCCTTATCAATTTAAAAAAACCCAACTCGCACTCATACCTTCCTGTCTCTGGAAGAGCTGAATAAGAGGCCAATCTCAAGTATTTTTAATTCTAAAAAGAGTTCTTTATTTATAAGGTATTAGTATGCCAAGTAAAAATATGAAGACAGAAGAGTAGTGTATTGATTTATAAGGATTAACTAAATAAATATCAAAACAAGTGATGGATTTAAGAAATTGCAGTCCTAAGGACCAGAAAATGTAAAAGAAGGTTTTTTAAGAAATGGCTCATTACAGTTAAGTCTTCTGGTATAGAAATGGACTTTGAAGTTACAGATAGTTGTAATAAAATTGGATACATCTTCTGTTTGTTTTTTCCCCTAATTTGGATGGGCTGTTGGCTACGATGTTATTTGATACTATTTGTGGAGACTGGACAATACAGACGCTGTGACATATTATTTAGTATGGATATGAGATTGCAGTAGTCCAAACAGATGCTGTGAAGATTAATGTAACACTGGGGCCACTGTCTGCAGAGATCTCTCTCTGCTGGGGGGATTGTTTGTACCATGGACACCACTGTCCCCAAGGATGCTGCGGACACTAAGAATGTCAGGCATCCAGGCACCGCTGTCCCAGCAGATGCTGAAGGCGTTAAGAGCTGCTAATGGGAAGGTTTTATGTAACACAGATAGCTCTGTCTTGTCTGGAATAGACTTGGTTTGAAAGCTATTTCTTAACTATACGGAAACCCGTCTGTCCTACTGAGTCACTAGAACGTTAATAACCACAGGTCTCTCCCCTGTATGAGGACGTTTGCTTAAGCTATCGCCGTTTCTCTTCCCCAGAACAGACTTGTGAGCATATGGGTAATACGAGGAATAAAGTACTTCTTACCGTTATAATTAATTTTGGAAGTCTACTTTATAGCTGTTGATAGGAATTTTAATAGGACCAAACTGTAATACTAAAATTAAATCAGCTTTAGGGAAACCTGTTACTTACTCACTTAGCTGACACATATGCACTATCTGTAGTACGAGGGGACTACTGTGCCTTGAGGTCGTGCTTGTGGTTGCTGAGTAAAACTTCCTGCCTCGCTGTGTGGTAAGTGGGTCCTCTTGTTTGCAATCTGATGGCATGAAAAATTGTGAAGTCTTTTGTACAGATGAAAAAATAGTTTGTCAGTATCTGAAGCTATTGCGTTATCCTTGGAAAGAGAATGGTTCTTATTGAAACCGTGTTCAGGTCTAGATCCTCAAAGAAAATAATTCCTGAGCATGATTACTCAAGAAAGCTTAACTGCATTCACTCTGACAAGAGGATTTTATAGCAGAAGAAGCATGTATTCAATATTTCACAATTTAATTTGCAGATAATACATTTTCTCAAATGTATCATCCTAGAATGGAAGAACATCCTGTCCATTTGAAGGTGTGTGAACAAAAAGCAGGTGTCTTGCTGTCACTTACCCTCCTCAGTTGGTGCAGGTATATAAATGCAACTGTTGTGTATAAATTTCTAGGACATCCCACTTATTCTTTATAAAACTCGTCAACAAAAGTGAAGATGCTGCTACCAGTGGACCTGTGAGAGTTCCAGAGTCTGAGCTTTGAGGCTGCACGTTGCAATGTCTTCCTGAGTTCATAGAGATGTTTTAGGGTTCATATCTTCCTGCTTTCTTCTGTAGTCTTCTGTTTTCTTTATATATTGAGATTTCCCTGGGCTGATCCTTACTAGAATCCTGTGAAGTGCAATGAACTTTACATTAAGCTTTGCAGTGTTTTTGTGTGCCTGTGGTTTCCTATGCAAAGTAGATTAGGGTTTTACACCTGTTCTTCCTTGAGGAAATGCTGAGCCTCCTGGGTGCAGTGCTAAATGTTTTGAAAAGTTGCAAGAGTGAAGTTTTAAGTACTAATATGGATTAAATCCATACTAGTAAAAAAATCCAAAATTAGTATGTTTATTCAGCTTTTGGTTTTATGCAAGTTCTGATAGCAAAGTGTCCTTGTTGGCTAAAAACTTACTGGAGTTCACATTTGTAGAGTGTAACTCACAGAAGAGGTCAGGTTGGTTTTTCTTTTGCTTGATCAAAGATCAGTGATGTTCTAATACTCGCACTTAAATTTGGCTGGTTTTCTTTTAAAAATCTCAGTTAACTATAAAATAAATGGGAGTTTAACCCTATGAGAGTGCAGAAATCTGTCGAGTGTCAAAAAACAAGCCTCTGGCAGAGCATGTCTTAGAACCTGGATCTTGTAAGACCCAGCTTAAAAGCCCAAGGGTAATGCTTTGCCTTCCTTGAAGCATTAATACAAATGTTTGGCATGTTACTTCCCCAATATAACTTTAATAGAACACTTGTATCTGTAAAAGTCCTTTATTAAGAAGTCACCTGCTCTCACTGTGTGTTTTTTCATGTTGAAATATGTTTGCATTTCTTAATTTTTCTCTTTAGAGTTTGTAATCTGATTTAGCTTCCAAAGATCTCAAACTGTTGTGTGATGAGTGCTCAATGACTTCTCACAATTAGTTTCAGTCATGTGAAATGTACATAACAGTGACAAAATGTTTACTTGTGCACACACCCAAGTTCCTGCTTATGTTCACTCTGGTGCTGGGCACTTGGTTAGTGGAGCAGAGTTAAATAAGCAGTTCCCAGACTTTTTTCCAGTTTCAGCCATGATATGCTATGTCTTATGCAAGAAACTGAATTCAACTCTATATGCTCCATTTAAGATTCTGAATTTCTGCTAAATCAGAGGTAATGGGGCAGTCTCCTTATTTAGGTGACATAATTTGCTAAAGAGAAGCAGCAGCAGTAGGGGAGGTTGTGCCTCATAGTCATTTATTCTGTCTTTCTCTTGGAGGGCACAATATAATCCTATAGTTTGTTGATAGTTCTAGAGTTCTGGTCCACTTCCACAGTAATTGCAGCTTTTTTTTTATTTCCCCTGCATCAACCTTGCAAAAGGGAAAGGCTACTTGCTGTCTGTGGATGCTTTATAAGGGTGCTAAATATCACTGCCCTGTCTTGGTTTGAGACTGAACACAGATTATATTGAAGCAAACTGTTCTCATCAGTACAATTGCCTCACAAGGACATTTTAAAAGCTGGAATGCTGTGTTACTGTCTTAACAGTGCTAAAACAGCACAGTGTAGGATTTTGTTTCATCATCTGCCAGTTGTTCTGGTTCAAATTTATGTATTACAATTTCAGTAAAGAACTGAAAGCATTTAAACTGAAATTCTCAAAGCCTTTTGTTTTGGTTGTTTTTGTGTGTGTGTGTAATACTGAGAGAAATTAGTTGTTACGATTCTACTTTGGATTAGTTCATACTGTTGGTTATTCTGGTAACTCTCTGTTTCAGGAGTGTATATAAACTATCAATATGTTGTAGTTTAAAAAGTTAGCTCATGTTACTTCAGCTTCTGTGTATTAGGAGCCTGACAAAAGTCCTGGAAAAGCGTGTGGTTTTTCCTGTTTTTGTAATTCTGTATTAACCTGTAAGGATGAAATGTAAGAGTTCCTTACAGTGGCAGTCTCAGAAAAGTGGGCTTGCCTTCATTTGATTTTTTGCTCAGATTTTGTATGTTATTTTGAGTGTCATGTGACAAGAGTTCATTCCTGTCTTCTGACATTCCACCTTAGTCGTGCGGAGGCTCTACTATGTAACAAGGTCCACTTACTACACTTGCTTAAGCTGCAGTGCATCTGAAGTGCAGATGCTCAATCTGCTGTGTTTTTCACAGAATTGTTGGCAAATTGTTTTGAAAGTATATGTATACTTTGCAGGCAGATATGGGAAGTGATTTTGAAATTTTTGGGAAAAAACCAGTTAACTCCTCTGGACATGGAAAACGTGCCAGAAAGTGATAGGTGTTCCTCCAAAGTGGAGCTGTGTTTATTTCTGTCCTCTGAGAACTGGCATTGGCTGAAACAGTTTGAATCCTGTATTGCCTATTAAAAATGCTCGTGCACTAAAATAGAAAAAACAACTCTCTTCACTGTTTGTTTTCCTAGAAATAAGTTAACTTTTGTGATGGACTCCAGTCTTGAGAGGAAGGGCTGTGGCATCCTGTTTGGCTCTGAAGCAAGAAGTATTGAAGGCATTGCTCCTTCCAAGGTGCCATAGGGAATTCGGAAGTTAATTTGGAAGTTTAAGGCAACTTACTGAAGAGGTGTCTGTCCACTGCAGTGGCTGCATCCTGAATTTTCAGACTATTCAGACTTCAGCTTAGCAATATTTAGCACCCTGAAGCTGAATGCTACACATGCTGTATAGCTGAATGTCAAGTGCTCTCCAGTGAGGAAAGGGTTTTTTTGGTTGTCCTTTTTTTGTGTTTTGTGGTAACCATGATGATGAGCTTCCTCTATGCAGGTATTGAAAAAAAAGGCTTAGCTATTTTCAGATGTGCAAGCAGGCATAAAAGTATTATGATAAGTAGTCTTTTCATCTGTGTGGAACAAATAGACTATGTGAAGTAGGGTGGAGTAATATCTATCTCTGTGGTAAAATTCAGGAACTTGTACTGACTTTTGAAAGTGAGTAAGATGAATGAAATAAATCTCAGATGCCCAATCATAGAACAAGGCACAGTACCTGTCAAATAGCAAAGCTCAAGTAGTTTGGCTAAATTTTGGCTCTGACAAAAGTACTTACACTTCTTGCTCTAAAAGTGTTTTTCTTGTGTTTGGGGGTTTTTTTTTAAAGCAGAATTCCACAGATTGTAATCAGTTTGCTTTCCTGTGTGCACAACTTTCTAGTCAGTGGGCAGTCTGAACAAGGTAAGTAGTTTCCTGGCTTAGTTTTACTGCTGAAGGGTGAATGTTCCCATTAACAGTTTCTGGTTTGTTTTTTTTCCTTAATTTGGACTAAGAAAACATATATACGCTCTTAAACATCATACAATTTGACTAAACTGTTTTTAGCCTTTTTACATTTTTGGAGCTCAGTACTGAAGAACTGAAACTAAAATGTGACACTATTCCCCTTCAAAGGCCTGGAGGGCAGAGGGGCAGGAGAGCAAAGGTCGCTATTCTGTTGTGCTGTATGAAGGGCAAATGCTAGAACCATGTCCTTTTGCCTTACCCACAGCTTTTATTGAGTGTTCATGTGTGCTTTCTTCCCATTTTCACTCTGCGTCCTGTTATAGTGGAATCAGACACAAAGCCTTTAGCACTGCAGGCCTTTCTAGAACGTGTTGAGGGCAACTCAGTTTAGTCAAAATTTGACTGTCCTGTGTGTAACATGCAGAAAAAGTTCTTTCTTACCAAAGTCTGTATTGTGATTACAGAGATGGCTACAAAGAGGAGTATTGTACTTAGGCCTCCATAATTTGCCCAAAAAAGCACCATCCTGATTAATCTTTCATGACACTTGCAATTGTGAAAAAGCTGCTTCTGATTTTAATGGTTTGTATTACTCAGCAGGTGTTGGACTGATACAACACAACTTATGGTTTGGTCGTGCATTGCTGCGAATGCAACATGGAAAGTACTGCTGCATGACTTTGTAGTGATATTCTGTGGTGTTCTCAGTTAGAATCAAAAGGCTGGTAAACTGCAGAACATACTATTTTTGTTGTCTGTTTGTAATAGTGTTAGTCAATGGAGTAAAAGGCAGTGGACAGAAAATGTTATTTAAGGTGGCCTTTTTGTCTTGTTGCTGTTATGACTGTTTTAAAGCACAGTTTCTGCACCTCTTGTGTCCTCTTTTCAGGAGTTATGTAAGTCTAGGACCATTCATAGATTGAGTTAAGGAGCAAAGGCAGCCTCTGCTTTTCTTTTTTGTCTCTTCATAATTCCAGGCATATGAATTGGAAGTGCATGCCCATCTAGAAAGCCCTGTCCACTTTCTTAGTTTATAATTTGGGCATTGTTTGAACTATAAAGTGGCTGCTCCAAGTCTGTCTGGGTAATTGAGGGCCTGTAGACCAGATGTGTCCATCAACTGACCTATACCTTGGCTCAACAGGACCTTCTTCCTGTGGCTATCAAGGCACAAAACTAGTTAATGAGTTTTGGCCTCATGCTTCATGTACAGCCTGATGTAACTTAAGTCTGGCCTCAGCTGAGAGGACTTTCATGTCTCTGTTTGCTCCTTATCCAGGTAGCACCTACAGAGTGCTTGCCCATGAGGTGTGTGCAGATAACCAAGCTGTATTTCGAGTAGATCTTCGTGCTGGTGCATGTCAAAGAACATGTAGCCTCTTACCTGACAGTGCTTAGAGAAAGTCTGCCGGTGTGAGTACCCTCTTATGCTGTTCTGCTTCCTGTATGTGTGATGAAAATGTTTACTTAAACTGAATAGTAAGCTGTTCCCTAGTTTTTGGTTTGGTTTTGGTAGGGGTTTTTGTTTGGTGTTTGTTGGGTTTCGTTTTTTTATAATTGCCTGCTGTGAAGTCTGCACATTAACTCAAATGTTGAGGGTTAGTGGCAACTCAAGTTCTTCCTGGAAAGTGTCTCAATATATGTGTATGAATATTCATTGTTCTGATGTCTGAACATGCTTAAGAAACTTAACAGAGAGTTTTTACCCTGGGCACTTCAAGTGACTGCCCTGACTGATTCCTTGCAGAGCAAGAGATTGCAACTTGTGCTGTTGCCGCATAGAAGCAGAGTTGAAAAGGTGTCAATTCTGTCTAAATCTGTTTCATAAATCTTACTGTCTGGCATGAGGAAACTTTGGGAAGCAGAGAGCTTTCTGTGAATAGTCCTTTTTAGACCAGGGTAGCTACTCTGTTGGAAGTGAACTGTTAGAATTGAATACATAACTGAGTGTGTGCTTTAGTAAAGCTGTCCTAGGAATGTAGGAAGAAACGTTTTTGACTCTGGCAAATACCTTTATACAGAAGATGGAGTCCTCTTCTGCTTATGACCCACACATCTGGGTATTCCATACTTAAGGCAGCTCACAATGTGCATTATCTTAAAAGGTAATCAGATTTGCTCAGAGGCTGGACCTGATTTTGGGACTGACTTGTTTACCAGCCCTTGCTGGAATGCCACTACTGTGTAGAAAACTTATTTCTTTGTGTTCTTTGTTTTGGGTGAGAGATGGAGCTCATTGGGGAAGTTTCAGCCATAATACAATATACCTGCTTTAAAGCATAAATTCTGCTTCCTGAAGGTCTTACAAATTGAGTTAGAATTTCATAGTTTCTTATGCTAGAACAGCATTTTCCATTCCTTGTGGCAAAGACTTTTTTTGGACAGCTTTTTAACTTTTTAAAAGCTAAAGTATTAGGAAGGGGAAAAAATAGATTTGCTCTGGGACTCCTGGGATGACTTTTCCAGTTGAATACTTCATGCTCTCCTTAGACTCTTGTAATTGATCACATGGAGTTTGTTGATTCACCACTTGTTACTGTACACCGTGGTTACTTAGCACAAATTCACAGTATTACTGGTCTCAGTGAGTCTAGAGATGACTGACCTTATTCTCTTAAACAGTTTCATCAGCTGCAGTTTTGAATGGGGAACAGTTTATAGAATCTGCTTGTCATTGTGTAGTTTTTCCACATTTCATCTGGTCTACATGACACCTCTGTCCTCCCTTTCTTTTTCCATATTTGTGTGTATATGGATGTCTGCTGGACATGGGATGAGAATGTCATGAAATGCTTTTTGAAACACTTTTATAAAATGCTTTCTACTTTAAAATAAGCTATAGAGTTCTAGGACCTCCCTTGAATATGTAAACAAGAATTGTGAAATATGTTTGGAAATAGCTTTTTCCAAATGTTCTTTTGGAAACATCTTACTTGATCCCACATTATTTTCTTCCTCTGCTGGCAAGGTTTTCATGGACAGTAAGACAAAGCTCAGAAGTGCACTTGAGTTCTAGCTTGTGGAATCTTTTTTACTGTGGAAATACTCTTGACTCAGAATTTAATGTGACAGTGTTACTTAAAAAAAGAAATGGAAAATAAACAATGTTGAGCTGCAGCACAGGGTGTAACTGAGATAAATGCCATTGAACAGGCAGTTTGATTGGCCAGCTTGTATTTTCACATTACATTCAGACTTGATGAGTTTGAGTGAACTCTTACACTTCTGAAGATAACGGTTCAGTGATGACCAGAAGCCTCCCATGATCATGAAAGGAAGCTGATGGCGTGGAAGTTGCTACCTGAGGTATGTGATGAATTGTAATGTAAATCATTCTCTGTAGGTTGAGAATAATCTCAGTACTTTCACACCAGGTTTTACCAACTGGTAGGATGAGATCTGTGTAACTCTGGCGATTGTTAATTTCATTTGAACTTTAGTTATGCTGTTTGTGTGGATAAGGTATTACAAAGCAGTTGTCTGATGTTATAATGAGAGAATCGAATGATGGCTTTTTAGGAGCAATGCTGAAGGTGCTACTCAGCTGTTTTCTTGCAGAAATAGTTTTAATCTTGCAGCTCTAGTAAGTGGGAATTTAAGCATCACTAACTTCCTTCTTTAAATCCTTTTTGACTATTTTGGAACTTTATATCCTTTTTAAAAGCTTTAAAAAAAGCAATAAAATTCTGAAACTGTTAGGTGAGAAGGAAAAGGAAAATAAATGAAAGCATTGGTGTGAGTGGTGAAAGCCTCTGTGGTGAGACTGGTAAAGGAATTTCACTGTTGCAGTGGTGTTCAGTGCAGGGTGGTTCTTACCAGAGGCTGCCGTTTAGCAGGGAGTAAGGAAGAGAGGCTTGAATTATTTTGGAGATGTTTAGGTAGGTTCTAAAACAAATAATAGCATTGTGGGTAAAATACACATTAAAATAGTATTCTAGGCCTCTTTTTCTAATCTGTAGGGTGAGGCTGAAACAGAGGTAGCAAAATGTCTGAGGTATTGTAGAAAGACTTTGGATGATAATTATAATTATTTTCTACTGCTGTCCCACTGTTACCATTCTCTTGGAAAATTTATTTAACAATGATCCATGTGTTGTGGGGAGATAACGTGCCAGGCAGGAGGAGTGATTGTACTGGGGAAAGGAGTGTTCTGTTCCTTACTCTGTGGCAGAAACAAAAATGAAGAAGGAAGTGTTGAAGTGCATAGAACTGAAGTGTTTAGTATTTAAACAGTGTCTTCCCTAATGAATTAAATAATATAAAAAGGAAATGTTTTTTCTTGTCAGCATAGTGTGGAAAGTATTTTCTTCTATTAATAGAAAATCTTGAGCTAATGGAATACTTGAACAAGTTTAAGGAAGACCATGGGACTGCATTGGAAGCTTAGGTTGTGATGGCTTTTTTGTTTTAAACTGTATAGTGCTTAAAGTTGACACGTAAAACTTCAGTGAAAAATCCAGTTACAGATAGAATGCTTGATAGAATTTTGGTTATTGCATACTGGAAGCTCAGAGTATATTGTAAAGGGTTTTGTGCTGTTCTTACTCCCTCTGTAAAGATCTGTAGATTGATCATGGTAGTTGCTCAATAGTCATAACTTCTTGGTGTTAGAATTAAATTTACCTGATTTTTAATTCTGAAAGTGTGGCAACAAAAGCGGGGAGGGGGGGAAAGTGGGAGGGAAGCATCTAGTGTGTGAGCTGGATGTAGATTTGGGTGTCTGGGGCTGTAAACAAACAGCTTGAAAGAATGATCTGTGTATTCCCATCCCTTTTTGACTGGGAGTGCTGATTGTGATAGGAGAGCCTTACACTGGTGCTGCTTGGTGGTTCATGTGCTTACAAACCAGTGGTTGTGGCAAGAAGGCAGGAGGGGAAGACTGAAATGGGGACGAGATCCTGTTTCACGATGAGTTTTAATTAATTTGTGTTTACTGTCAATGATAGATGCGTTATGTCTGAATCATCCATCTTGACTAATATGCATGATCCTTTCCAGGCAACTACATCAGAGTTGAGCAAGCTGAAAGCTATCTGAGTTTTTAGGGGGAGGAGAGAAGCCATTCAGTGCTTCTTTCCTGACCTGTTTTGACAGTGGACAATGTGCTTGACTCCAGTGTGTTACCCACAATGCCAGCACTAGATCAGGATACTCTCAGACAAAGGTGTGTGTAGATATGAGTGTTCCTGAAAGGGGATGTCAAGTGTTGCTGTTCTGAGAGAGACACAATTGCAATGTGCCACTTGAACTGAGTGATACATGAAACCAGTTCATAGTATGATACTAATCAGTTTTAAATATGCCCTTTCCTAAGAATTCATGTGGGATCTTTGTGCTGTCACTAGATTAGGATTTCAGTTAATGGTTGTCTGTTTAGTGCCATATGCTGTGCAAAGGCTGTTTCAGGCTTTCTTTAAATGTGAGTTATGAGGTATGAGCTGCTGTGTATTCCTCAGAGCTAAAATAGCTTTTCTCTGGGTTGTGCAACTTGTGCATATATTTCTTATTACTGCTAATATTGTAACAAGCTCTGCAGATTTAAGCAATTACTGTCCTCACTTTAAATTTTTAAGTAGAGGGTTTTTGCTGCAGGAAATACACTAGAATGTTCTCATAAATGTGACCCCTTATTTTGGAGTTGGCACTGCTCCTTTTTGGGAATAGCAGAGGGGAAAAATTTGACAGGCATTATCTTAATTACCCAAATAGTTTTAGGATGTATCGCTGATAAGTTTATGGAATATGTCACTTCCTCTTTTAGCTCCCTGATGGCTGATAAACAGTAGCAGAGTCACTTTAAAGCACACATTAGTCACTGTGGTTCCTCACCACCCTGTACTGAAAATGGTGACTAATCTCTACTTTCCATTAAGAAGAGTAACCTTTACCCCTCGTAACCAGGTGGAGGATTTCACAAAACAGTGTAAAACATTCCTGTGTTCTGTGCTGGGTCCCCACACCTCACAGCCAGTGTCTGCAGCTGCTGTTACATAGAAGAGATGTGGGGCATCAGATGCACTGCTGGGCTCTCAACCCTTTAGACCTGACTGTCTCTTTGGGAAGGATCTTTCTTTGGGTGGTGGCTGGTCAACAGTGTCTGTAAAGCTGTACCAGAATGGAAGCAATTAGCAGTGAGATGCCAGCATGCCACATAAAGGCCTGATCCAGAGGTTTATTTTGGCACTCTTGGGCAGTATTTTGCCTGATGAGCCTGAGGTAGCACAATGACTAACACACTTGGTACTGTGTTTATAATAGTCTTTTCTAACATAGAAAAAGGTCAGAAGCCCAGTGGTTTTTGCAATGTTACAAAATATGCAATGATAGAGCAACTTTTTTACCTTTATTCAAAAGCAGCTGATTCAGAGCTTAAGTCTGACTTTGGGTTTAGCAGACTTTTCTATGCGTATCTGAAATACTGAAACAGTCTCATTTTGGAGAGTATGGGTTAAGTAGGAAGAAGACTTAATCTGATTTTTCTGGAGTGGAGAAGGAAGTCTTTAGGTTCTTGGAAGAATGTCAGTATTTCCCTCTGCTCTGTTGAAAAGGGATTTAGCAATGTGACAGTGCAGGCAGCCAACACTATCCTGAGCTATATTTAATAGGAGCATAGCCATTATTTACAGGGAAGTGATTACTCCTCTCTGCTCAGTCATGCTTAGCTGTATCTAGAATATTATATCTCGTTTTGGGTCCTTGATCCAGAAAAAACATAAACTGGCAGTAAGCCCAGCAGAGGGACCATCAGGAGGCTGGAGCACAGGCCCTGTAAGGGAGGGTTGGGGGAGCCTGGGTTGTTTCAGCCTGAAGAGCAGGCTCAGAGGGACCTGATGGCCATCAGGAACACCAGGGCCAGGCTCTTCACAGTGGTGGGAAGAGGAGATGCAAAGGCTGTAACCTGTAAGGAGAAGTAGATACAAAACCAGTAGATTTAATAAAAAAGCCAAAACCCAAAAATCAACCCATCCAAACCAGGCAAACAAAAAGCCTAGAACAACCCCCCATGAGACAACTAAAATAATCCTCCAACTTTCACTGTGAGAACAGCCTTGCAGTGGAACGGGCTGGGCTGCCTGGGAAGGTTGTGAATGTTTTGTAGGCATTAAAAGTACAGCTGGACTGAAGCCCTGAGCAATCCAGTGTGAGTCATTGCTGGTCCTGGCCAGAGGCCCAGAGACCTCCTGAGAGTTCTTCTAACCTGAATTATTCTGCTCATTCTTCTGGTTCTACAGACATGACCGACCATTCTCTGTTAATCTGCAAGTAAAACTGACTTTGTTTATGCCATACACATGTGGATTATTTCCAGAATGAGTTGCCATAGCATTAAAAGATACCAAATATTTGCCATTCGACAGCTATTGTGACCATAGTTTTTAAAAGATAAGGTGATAACCACAAGGAAAACCTAAGCCTGTGTAAGCGTGTCAAGATTTGAAGTACATTTAAAGGGCATCACACTTAGTTACTGAAGATCCTTGGAGTCTGAGGACCAAACAGTTGAAGAGTTTGAAGATGCCTGCATGCAATTAAGGCAAACATACTGAGCAGTTGTTCAAAATTATAAAAGAGCTCAAAGATACTTTTTTTCCTTGCTTGCTGAGGTGTTACTGGGGTCAGGTTGGGTGGGGCTTTGAGCACTCAGTCACGTGGAATGTGTCCCTGCCCATGGCAGGAGGGTTGGTGCCGGATGCTCTTGAAGGTCCCTTTCAACCCAAACCTTTTTGTGTGGTGCTGAGTGTGGGGGTTTTGTGCTTTTTGGAATATCCTGTTTCAGAAACCTGACATTGCTGTGGAACACATTGAATACTGAGTTGCTGGGAAAATGGAAGCTAATATACTTTTACTGTTAAGAGATATGAAGAACTAGAATTCCACAGGACTGGTAAAACTTGGCTTGTACAAAGAGATAACCTGTAACCTTGAAGCTTTTCTCTGTCTAGGTAGGTGTGGGGATTTAGTCCTTAAGGCACCTTCTGTTGGTGCTTTAGTTATCCTTAAATGAGAGAACTGCAAAATCCCGATATTGAGATAGAGGGAGTAATTGCTCTATTTCTACTGCTGAAAAGAATGTTATACATGGTAAGTAGTTACTGCTTTTTGTAAATGTTAACATTTATTGCAAGTGATAATGTGATGATAAGTCTCAGTTCTGAGGGCATTTGATTGGACGGTACTTCTCTAATAAAGATTTATCTTACTTGCAATTCTTCAGCATCATGTGAGCAAAAAATGTGTTGGCAGCTTATTACAGATAAACTTGTAACTTTTAGGTAAAAGGCATGTATTTATTTATTGTAAGAGTAAATAATTGTACAGCTCAAAGACGAACATAGCTCTGAAAATATTTTTACTGTAGGGAAATAGAAATTATAAGTAAATGTATTAAACTCAGTTCTGTTTCTGCATATGTGAATATACTTAACTCAGATCTGGTTTAGCAGTTAGTTGTCTTTTGGGGGTTTTGGGTGGTGATGTGTGTTTTGGTTGGGTTTTGTTTCAGTTTCTCTTTTTCTCCCTGTGGCCTACATGCTGTGAGGGGTACATATGGCTTGGGAGAAGGAATGCCATAGAATTAACTGAGACCCAGAATGCTTTGACAAATAAAAGTTAGAGAAACCCCTAAAAGCAAGTTTTTATTTATTGCTGTTTAGGTGACAGGGATGTCCTGACGTTTTTTAGTTCTGGTCCCATAGGTAGTCCTGAAAATCTGACTGAAGAAAATACAAGCCAGCTGACTTGTTTCCCAATAATTGTGATATAAATAAAAAAAATACTCAAGTGTTCTCTCATGTAACCTCAAATTGTACTTTATTTACAGACACTTCTTCTGCAGCTAACAAGAATATATTAGAACTGTATCAAATGTTTGAGCCAACCTTAAAAAAAGTGAAAGAGGTCTGAAAATAGTGCTGCTTAGAAGTCTTTTCCATCTTGTATGTGAAAGTGTAGTTTTCTTTAATGTCAGAATAGATCAGTGTTACTGTTTTGGATGCTCTTGTTTCAATAGGATTAGAACAGCAGGTTAAGAACTGTTTATTTGGAAAGTCTGTGCAGATTGTGACTATTCAGTCCTTCATAAACTATAGAAATTAAAATATTTTGAGAAATGTTAATGTTCCCAATACTGGTTGAGAAACACCAGTTGTGAGCTCACTTTATGTGAAAAATGACCTTTACGTGAAAATCTGATGACTAACAAGCTAAATAAAACTCCTTGTTATTCTTTAGTTCTGGCATAAAGAGCCAAATGTAGATGTGCTTTCTTGTGCTTGTCTCAAAGCTGTGCCCCCCCAACTGTTTTCCTTTGAATGACAGTCAAATGGGAATACAGAAAACTGAAGCAGCTCTTTGCACAGGAGCAAGTAGGAGCTCAGGACCCTTGATCTTAGAGCATTTTTGTAATTCTTAAAATTTGAAATACGTTGTTCCTTGAGGCAATTACAAATTTTGCTGTGAAATTGCTGGTTAAGAAACTGCTTCTTGGTGAGGTGAACTCTATTTTTGGAAGGTATGGAAGTGGTCCAGAAGGAAAACTTGTTCCTAAAACCTGAGAGTATCCCTTGTGAATTTATCCTTTTGGGTTACTTGGCCAATTTTGTGTAATTTTGAGACTTCCCCAGTAGTTTATTTTAGAGCAATTTCATTTGGTTTTTAGGCCCCAGACATTAGCAAGGTGGCCAGACTAAGCTTCCTGGTTACTGAAGAATTCTAAGGCCATCCCTCCTCCGAGGCACTTTATGGGCATCTTGTTTTGATACGTGAATGCTTGAGTTTTGACAAAATAATCTAACGGATATTTACCTTAAGTGACATAAGGATAACATGAAGCTAAAAGGACCACACTTTATATTGGTGTGTGAATGGATATGTGAATTGGGGGTGGGAACTTGGCAGAAAAACGTGTGTACTGGTGGAGCTCCTTTCACAGCCAGCAGCAAAGGATGATCAGGCTGTTGATGCTCTGTATCCCTCACTTCTCTGGGCAGTCGGACTGAACGCTGCAGGCACTGTGATCTTTGTCTTTTTCATCAATAGAGTTGCTAATTTCCTTTAGAATGTGAGAATAAACAGGTTGAAAAGGTACTATAAAGGGAAGCACTTATGTTCTTGATGATATGTAGCACCTTGAACTACCAATGTAAACAAACTTTTGACCACAGTATGCACTCTGCTGGAAATAATCTTGATGAGTCATCAGGAGTGGTAGATCAATGCCTTACAATCCATTTAAAATACCAGGAAGGAACACAATTTCCCCTGCAAGCTGTAGCTATAATTATTTTGCTTAATAAGTTTTGTCAAAACATGAGTACCACTCTACTTTTTAGGTTCTTAGCTTATGGTTCATCTCTACTTCAAATGTTTTTTGATCTTTAAGGCTTACTTGGATGTCATTAAACATCTGAAAATAAAATCTTCCTTTTAATGTCACTAGGGGTGTTAGGTCTTTATTGGAAAGAGAAGGAAATAAGAGGAGGTTACTACTGTGATGCTCTCAGTGAATGCATAATTCTAATCATGTTTCAACTATGCAGGGTATAAAACTTACCAAGTTTTGCTGATCTCTGCCTCAGAGACTGCTCTATGTAACATAATGTTTAGAAGTAGGGTCTTGGCTTAGTAGGTGAGTAACAAAACATAAGAAATTAGGTTTTTTGGTTTGGGGTTTTTTTTATGTATTGTATACTGTTCCTTAAGTGTTCTGTCACAAGCTTAACTTTAGTAGACAGAGGGAATAGAAGAGTATGTTAGGAAGGACTTGTGAAAGCTAAAATGCTGGTCTACTACAGTTTCAAATAGACTATTTCTTTTGCAGATACTTTAAAAGAATATTTTTAGTTGTAGGAAGCATCAGAGAGGTCATTGCCTGGCTGCTGTGTTAAATGTCCCCTTCTCTTAGATATGCAGAGCTCCCAGCTTGGTTGCTGAAAGGGAGAAAGTGTGTCCAGATTGACCACTTGTTCTCTTGGGTGTTTGTTGTTTGGGTGTGTTGTGTGTACAGCTTTCCTACACCTGTTGAGCAGGAATTTTGAAAGGGTCACCTAATGACAGTGGATTTCAGAAACACTGCTGAGGGGTAAATTTAGAAATATTTCTTGGCTATTTTAGTATTATTTGTATGATTCACCCGTATTTGGGATCTGCCTCCACCCCTTCTCTCTATCAGTGGTAAGAGGAGCAGCGGGGAAATCAGTGGTGTTTACATGCTGGCCATGTTAAATGTCTTCTCTGAGGAGATGAGGCAGAAGGGACTAAAACACAATCTTTCCAGGCTGTTTTGGTTTTAGGTTGTCCTTGCTATCAAGAGATGAGTCACTGGGCCGGTTTTCCCTCAGCTGGCTGCTTTTTCTTAAGCTGGGTCCTGTGGTGTATGGTTAGGGAGAGTGGCAGCTCTGGCTGCCCTCATGAGGACTTGACTGTACTTAACACTTGGCAGACTGGCAGCCTGTGTTGGCAGGCAGAGACCTGAGGATGCAGCAGTGCTGAACTTTCCTTATTTCAGTGGTTCCACTCTGTCCATGGTAGTGCTACTTTGGCCATAGGAGCCGAACAGAGTAAGAAAAATATGTACATCACAACCATGGTAAGTGGCTTTGCAGTACTTCAAAGATGGGGAGAGTGGCCCTTATTTTGACTAGAGCAATGTCAGTTCTGTAGAGGTGAACTGCATTCTTTTCTCTCTATGGAAAATATTGTTATGAAATGTGTGCACTCTACCTGTTGGGTTTTTAACTAATGAGATTTTACTGAGTTGACAAATGTAGCCTGAAATAAATCCTGTGCGATAAAGAATCTTGCTGTTTGTTCCTGTTTAAAAAAAAGTCTAAATAGATTTTTTTTTTTAAGTAGCTAAAGAATAAACACAGATTCATTTGTGCTCTATTCTACATATAGAGTACCACACCTAAGAATCTAATCCAAAGATCTATTTCTCAGTTCTCTGAAATTTCAGGCATTATTTAGTGGATGTTACAGTAGCTATATAAACATGGGGTTTACTTGGTTCAAATACTCATTTAGATCCAATAAAATGTAATGGAGCTATCAATTGAGTAGATTTTCTGGATAAATCTAAATTACTTTGTGCCTTACAAAATCAAATTCTGTAGTGCCCTTCTGTTTTTTATCCTATCACCTGAACTAACAAGATTGCCTCATTTACATGGACAAAAACCATATTAGTATCTGTAGCAACTCTGTGGTCAAAACTGGGATATTTGGCATGAAATATCCCTGAGTGTAAAATTCAGTTTTGCTGTAAACATGGATTAGTCTTAATTCTGACAACTGATAAAGAAAGTGCTGTCATGGTCACTTAAGTCTGTGGATCTTTTCCTTAAAAAAAACCCCCACCTAAATTGGTACTAGTTCTTAAACTGATAGATTTATCAAGTTACTTAAAGGAATGGGCTTGAATTATTTCACAGTAGCATCTACCTCTGCTTTGTCTTCTGGCTGTATATGTAAGTAGACTTGGATGGAACTTAAAGGCTTCTTAAAACTGTTTTTTCTAAGGATAAGATTTTGTTCACAGTCACATTACTACTTCTGAAGGTTTTGGTGTTTTGGTTTTTTTCAGATGATTCAGCTCTAGAGGGAAGATTTGTCTTCACGTTTTCCTTTGAAAGCACAATGGACACATTTTAGAGTTTTACAGAAATCGGAAGTCATCTGGGAACAAGAACACTGGACTTCAGGAAATAACAGAGAGCCCAGAAATTGGTCACAGATAAACCTGACTTGGCCACACAGCTTGGAAATGAATACCATTGAGACAGCAAAGCTTGAAGAGCATATGGAGGGTCAAACCAATGACACTTCCACTGGCTACTCACGACCTACTCTCTCAGTCAGTGAAGAGAACAAAAATGGCACTAGCAAACCAAAGGGCTTGTCTAATGGCTTGCGGAAAACAGCAAAGAAATACCCTGATTACATCCAGATTGCTATGCCTGCTGAGGCTAGGAACAAATTTCCTCTGGAGTGGTGGAAAACAGGCATTGCCTTTGTCTATGCTCTCTTCAACTTGATTCTAACAACTGTCATGATCACTGTGGTCCATGAGAGAGTACCTCCAAAAGAGCTTAGCCCTCCCTTGCCTGACAAATTTTTTGATTACATTGATCGTGTGAAATGGGCTTTTTCTGTATCAGAAATAAATGGAATGATACTGCTTGGATTATGGATATGCCAGTGGCTGTTTCTTAGATACAAGTAAGTTAGCTATTTTCTTTTCTCTGCTGTATGCTTTCAGAATGTTCATTTTTCATTTTGGGTAGAAGAACTCTTATGGTAAAATCCATAACAATAAAGAGGAGGGGTGACAGGAAAGCGACAAAGAGGTGACTTGTTTACCAAAGGTTGTAATGTTCATGGTGGATATGGAAGCACAGATTTCCTGATTATTTAATGTTTCTTAATTCTGAATTTCTGACACCTGTGTTGTACTAGTCAGACTTACTCTAAGATTGGGTTTTACAAAGTGTGTTTAATCAAATGACATCGGGATGTTTAAAGAGAGGAAATCGCAATGATGTGAAAAATCTCATCCAATTATAAGGAAGAACCCACTGTCCACTGCAGCTACACTTGAAGCTTCTTCCTGTCTGCATTTCCTTAACTGTACATATTAAAGTCAAGAATGTAGTTATAATATGGGACTATGAAGAGAATATCACTGAGTTGAAGAAAACTGTGCCTGACTGCACATGTAAGTTAGAGTGAGGCCGTGTTAAATGGGTGGGAGGGCTGAGCTGCTAAGAGCCAGCAAGACTGAAACCTGAAGAAGGACTTCAGAGAGGTGTGTGGTGAAGAGCTGGGGCAGGTGCTGCTCTTTCATTGTAAGGATTTAGCTAATAAAGCTAGAGCTCTGTCAGGGTTATATGTGAATCCTTCATGTAAACTTTGTACTCAGTCTTTTTTCTCCCCTTCCCTTTCAGATCAATAGTGGGACGCAGGTTCTTTTTTATAATAGGAACTTTGTATCTGTACCGCTGTATTACCATGTATGTTACCACCCTACCTGTGCCTGGGATGCATTTTCAGTGTGCACCAAAGGTAAGAGCCTTTGCTCTCTAATTCTTGCCTTAGTCCCTGCCTGAGTCCTTGCGGCTCCTTAGAGCAAATAGAAGATAATGTTTCAGGTATTATTAAATAACACCAATTAGTTACAGTTGATGCCTTCAAAAACATAGGTAGTGATAAATCAAAAGCTGGGTTTTACAGAAAGAGCACAAGTTGTTGCAGTTAAGATGCTTTAAGGGGAGTACCTGTGCTGAAATAGTGTTGCTAGCAAATCAATCAACTTTCTTCTGGGGTTCAAGCTAGTCACTCTTAATAATGCAGGAATATTTTTTATGTGGTAGGATACCTTAGGTCAATATTGTAATTTACAGGCTGATATGCAAGCTTGTGTTGCTGTATCCCCTTAGAAACCCACACTGTGACATGCTTTGTCTTGTTTTTCACACACTTTGGTCAAGAGCTATTGCCATACCTGAAGTCAGCTGCCTGTCTCTGCTTCTGACCTGCAACATGTCTAGAAATGTGACTAAAACAAGTTCAGCTACTTACATTAGCTGATATATATATAGGAACATGGATATGGTAATCTTTTTGCAAAAACACATTAAAAATTGTATGGCACTGTAGTTAAGTGGTGGCACAAAGGACTTGTTATTGCTATTTTAGGTTACTAATAAAAAGATGTAGCCTTAAGTTGCCTTGAAGCAAAGTGTGTTATCTTAGCTGTGCTAAAAGAAAAGTAATGCCAGTTTAACGGGGAGATGAATTTGTCACCTCTTGAATAGGATCTCTTCAGTCTTGGGGACAGCCTCATGTCTGTTCTTTTACATTGAAACAACTTAGGCACATAGTGGGTGAACTGTTTCTCTCATGGATCAGTATCTATTTGAAAAAACTTTTATGTACCAGCATTGTAAAGACTTAACTGTTTGTTCTAGTAGCTTGGAGAATGTCTTTGTGTAGTAGACTGTGGATTGAGAGGAAAGGAAAACTTAAATGTCTCTCAAAGTGCATTTTACTAGCATAAACCCAGGATGAATTACGTAACTCTGGAAAAAACTTCATAGTTCTTCAGGATTTTTAATTTTTTTTGTCCCATGTGAATACTTTTATGATTGTGGAAAACTCAGATATCCCTTGTTTGTTTGGTTTTTTTCTAGAGTTAATTTTTAAACAGGTAAGTGAAACTAAGTTTGCCTAGCTGATCCTAATGCATGTTTAAAAAAAAACACATGTCCTCTAAATATTAGTAAGTCCTCACGGAGTTTGTAAGCAAATCTAAAATTGAGTGAGTTTGAGGTTCTTGCTCTGTGGAAACATTGCTCAGCTTTGAACAGAATGACAGAAGTAGCATGCAAGGTGGTACCAGTTTTGAATGGGTTTTATATATTTTGTTGACTGCTGTTATGAGATCTGACTTTAAAAATTCTTAGTCTTTACCTTTTCAGTATGTTCTGTGTCTCATTCTTTGGCAATGCATATTTCAGAATACACTGGGGAAGCATTGACAGCGTTATCAAACTAAGCTTTATCACCTGTCAACTTGGATATGCGTGCTGCTTTGTTTAAGAATGTGAAAAAAAGCCAAAGAAAACGAAGTTATATCCTTTTCTCCCTGACTCCACATGTGTTTGGGAAAGAAGTTTACTTAGGTCATACTGTATCTTAACCTATATTTTGTGTTTTTTTTCTGGTGTTCTAGTTGAATGGAGATTCTCAGGCAAAGGTTCAGAGAATCCTGCGACTGATTTCTGGTGGTGGTCTATCCATAACGGGATCACATATTCTGTGTGGAGACTTCCTGTTTAGTGGACACACTGTAGTATTAACGCTGGTCTACCTGTTCATCAAAGAGTGTAAGTGATTGTGTTTGAAAGTTCTTATTCACATTTTTCTGGGAAAACACATGATAATATGCATGTAAAACTACTGCTCTCCAAAAATTACTTGTCAGTTGTACACAGACTGTATGTGTATGGGTTTGAAATATAAATCATGATTCTGACTGGAATGAAACATGGGTGTAGTAAAATCATAAAATGCTTAAGTTTGGAAGGGACTACCAGAGGTCATCTAGCCCAGCCTCCTTGCTCAAACAGGGTTGTCTTTAGAGCACATCGCACAGGATTGCATCCATAGAGCTCTTGAGCATCTTGAATATGGAGGGAGGTTCCACATCCTCTTTGGGCAACCTGTTCCAGTTCCCAGTCACATTGACAATAAAGAATTTCTTTTTCATATTCAGGTGGAACTTCCGTGCATCAGTTTCTGCCTATTGTCTCTTGTCTTATTGCTGGGCATTGCTGACAAGAACCTGACTTCATCCTCTTGACACTCTCCTTTCATATGTTTACAGACACTGATGAGGTCCCCACTCAGACTTTTCTTCCATCTAAACAGGCTCATCTCCCTCAGTCTTCACTCATAAGAGAGGTGCTCCAGTCTCCTCATAGCCCTCCTCTGGACTCTCTCCACATCTGTCTTGTACTGGTGAGCCCAGAACTCCAGATGTGGCCTCACAGGGCCAAGTAAAGGGACAGGATCACCTCCCTCAGCCTACTGGCAATGATTTTCCTAATGCACTCCAGGATACCCCTGCCCTTCTTGGCCACAAGGGAAGGCCACTGGCTTATGGAGAACTTGTCCATCTGGACTCCCAAGTGCTCTGCAGAGCAGCTTCCCAGCAGGTTGGCCCTCAACCCATACTGGTGCACCAGGTTCTTCCTTCCCAGGTGCAGGACTCTGCACTTGCCTTTGCTGAATTTCGAAAGGTTCCACTCTGTTCATCCCTTTAGTGTGTGAGATTCTTCTGAAAGGCTGCGCAGCACTCTGGGGTATTGGCCCCTCCTCCCAGCTCTGTATCCTCAGCAGACTTGCTGGTGATGCACACTAACCCTTCATCGGAGTTATTGATAAGTAAGTTAAACCATACTGGGCCCAGTATCAACCTTTGGGTTGAACTAATCTCTTTGCCACTCATAAGACCCCTCTGAGCCGTGTCCTTCAGCCAGTTCTCAGTGCACTTCATTGTCCACTTGTCCAGCCTTGCCTGCAAGGAGATATCATGGGACACAGTGTCAAAAGCCTTGATGAAGTCCATGTAGACAACAACCAATGCTCTCCCCTTATCTACAGACACAATTGTCCCATCGTAAAAGGCAATCAGGTTGGTTAAGCAGGATTTCCCTGTGGTGAATCCACGCTGACTACTCCTGGTCACCTTCTTGTGTTTCACATGCACAGTGATGGCCTCAAGGAGGAGCTGTTCCATCACCTTTTCAGGGATCGAGCTGAGGCTGACTAAAAGTGGTATGGGCTTTAATTAAGGCCTTAATGTGGCTAAACACATTACCTCTAATTTGTATGTGGTTACTGGTTGATGAAAGCAAGCTAGCACTTCATTGACAGGTTATTCAAATTTTGGGTAAGACTTACTGTAGTTGATTGCGCACGCTACCTCTGTGCAGGTTAGCTGGTCTGTGTTAGACTTTAAGGAGTTCTGTGGCTTGAGCACAGCACCATTGCACGCTTATACTACATCCAGAAGCAAAGATACTTTTCTCAAGTGTGCTGTACATTAGTTACTGCAAGCAGTGAAAAGTTGATTCATGCTCTTTGGGTGTCTTCTGCTAGAGCCTCCTACTTAATGCTCCTTGTAGTTGGTAAGAATTTGGCAAGCACACAGAAGATACAGTTGTGGTTTCCCCCTTTACTTTACATTGCTGTGGGGCACAGAAGGGAAATCTATCTGGCTGCACATACAGCAGCCATTCAAGTGTTGGAGAACTGAGCACCAACTTCTAAATTGAATATATGGTAAGCAATGCTTCTATCCTGGGAACTGGGCTGCTCTTGAATGTGTAGTGTGGAGTTCACATGTCTGGAATTGGATTTTTCTTTCCTACTGTTTTATTCCAAACTGTGCAAATGCTGGCTTGGCTCATGGGAATATAATGCTCACTGAAACAAAAATAAGACCAGTCAGCATTAGTGTTAGCCTTCTTTGTATTAAAATGTTGAGGGAAGGTGTGCTATATTCTTCTTTAAACAAAAATCTCAATATGAAAAGGCCTGTTTAATATGAGAAACTCTCAATCTGCAGATCTGAGATGTTCTTCTTTGAACAATGATTTAAGATGCTGATTATAGCCTGATGATTTTTTATGCCTAGATCTTTCTTGTGAAGTGAACATTACTGGGGAAATGGCATATGTAACTCATCAAAATTACTAGAACAGTATTAGAAAAATAGCCTAATAATAGATTTGTTTGCCTTGTTTTTTGTATGTTACATTGCACCTTAATGCTGTTCACATACACAGTTATCTTTAGTGCCAAGAAAGATGCAGACAACCCAATATTTTCTGGACTAGTTTTACTCATGTACTTGTATCAGAGGGTTTGGAGAAATTTGGAGAATTATACAAATTCTTGTCATAAGCCCTTTGACTGCTGGTTAGATTTTAGGCATATATTTCAGTGAAGTTGTGCTCTATAAATGAGAAATGCATAGATTGCCTTTTCCTGCTTCCCTGTACAATTAGCAAAATGTTGTCTGAACAAAGGCATAAGCACTATAATTGCTCTGAATTAAAGGCTGCTTATGGTATTTCTTTCTCTTCTTTTGATAACGTTTTCAGTGTAAGATGTGTTCTGAGGATTTTATTATTTCTCACTGAGTTTTTGCTCTTCTGTTCCTTTTATACTCTGCCACTTTCACTTATTCCTCTGCACACTACCTTTTTCACTAGAATAGCTATTTATATTTTTAGCCTTGGTATGTCTGTCTTGCTTGGTGCTATTTTCATCAGCTTCTTGAGACTGCATGGCTTCCTATCTTCCTTTTTTTTTATTATTGCTTTGCACAGGCCTCTCAAACTACTTCTGGTTAAGCTTGTTGAGATCAGTAACTTTTCTGCTGGTATTGTGTGAAAGTCAAGGCTGACCATTGCCCTACAAAGCAATGGGTGCCAAAACCTCCTGGTGTGACTGAAATGAAGCCAGTTAGCCTGTCAGTAGTTATGAATGGTCATTGTGACACCCAAGGCATTTTTCAGTGGGGAAAGAAGGGCAGGGAAACTTTTCCACTTGCAGTGGCTTAAAGTGTGTTTTGAAGAATAGCTTCATTTGCATTTGTTAAATCTTTCATTAAAGGGTATAAATTCACATACTGTCCTTCCCTGTACAGAGTACTCTGTTTGACAGAACTGAGGCTTCATGCAAAGTAGTTAAAACCTAAGAATTGAGTGTTTTTTCCTGTTTTATCTGTGGTCTCTGCTCAAGTTGTATCAATTGTAGACATTGAGTTTACTTGAGAATAGACTGTAAGAAGAGCAAAGATTCAGTATACTCAAGTAAAATAATCAAAGTATGTGTTTTGCCTCAATTCTGTCTGTACATCAGCACCCTGTATCCTAGAAGTGATTTAACTGGAAAACTTAATTTGAAATGAAAATGGGTGGTGGTGCTGTCTAACTGCAGGCTGATCTTGGGCTCATTTTAAAAAGTAAGAACACTTTGGTAAGCTTGTAAAATTCTTCAGTCTTGTTTTCTGCGTCAAAGCAGGGGTTTTGTGCCAGTGTGATATGAGTTATGTTTGCAAACTGAGTACCCTTGGATCATTTTTATTTCACCTCTCTTCCTTTTGTGGATTGCTATAATACTGAATATGTCTCTTTTGGTGTGTTTTTGCCCCCTGACCTTCCTGTTTCACAGATTCACCCCGTCATTTCTGGTGGTATCACTTAATCTGCTGGTTAATGAGTGCTGCTGGCATCATTTGTATCCTTGTTGCTCATGAACACTATACTGTAGATGTCATCATTGCTTACTATATCACCACACGGCTCTTTTGGTGGTACCACTCAATGGCTAATGAAAAGGTGAGTGGCAAAGACCTTCAGAATCAATATATGGCCTGCATTTGTTATTACTGCCCAAAGATCAAAGGTAGTTCTTATTTAAAAAAAAAAAAAAGGTTCTGTATTGAAGTTTAAAAGAATGGGCAACAGGTTTCACTTTACTGTTGTTCAAGTAAATAATAAGGTCTTAAAAACGTTTTTTGAGGTTTTATTGCTGTAGTTGGTGTACAGGATAGCCCTTGTTTGTCTCAGCTTATGAATAATCAGTAGTTTAGTAATAAAATATGGCCAACTGAAAGTACCTAGACCATCCTAAAATTCTGTAAGTGTCATTAAAAGCATACTGTTCAGAAAGTACCTGCTGCAGTTGTTTGCAGGATGCTTTCAAGTACAAGCATAGGTCTCAAGCTGATTCAATCTAATTTGCAGCCATTAGTCATCAATCGAAACATGACATGCCTGGAAGCAGTCATAGTAAAATAGACTTGAGTGCTTTGTATCCCCAAATTATGTACATGCAACAAAGCATCCCTTTGTGTTAAAGATACTCAGTTTTTAATGTGCATTTGGACTATGATCTGTGCATTATCTTAATTCTGTTTTCTAGGCCGAATGCTCATTGTCTTTGCAGAAATGCATGCAAATACATTGCATTTTTGTAGTTGTCTTGACTCAGTGTAATTGATTATAATGCTTTAAAGTGACTGTCTGTTTCCTCCTCTTCTTTATCTTCTTGTGCCAATACAGACTTTAAAGGTCTCCTCGCAGACGAATTTTCTCTCTCGAGCGTGGTGGTATCCGATATTTTATTTCTTTGAGAAGAATGTGCAAGGCTCTGTTCCTTGCAGCTTTTCCTGGCCAATATCTTGGCCTCCCAGCTGCTTCAAGTCTTCATGCAAAAAGTATTCACGGGTTCAGAAGACAGGAGAGGACAATGAAAAATCTACCTGAAGAAACAAAGGAAAGCATCTGCTCTGTGATTTTTTTTGTTTCTTTGTTTTGTTCTGGTTTTTTTTTTACCAAAACATTAATGCTGTAACCAAAGTTCTTAAGAGGACTATATTGTAACTGAAGAAGTGGACCAAGCTTCTGTGCAGTTGATTGGAGAGACAATTGTAGGCACACATATTGCCATTTCAGATGTTTTCCTGTCATCAGGCTGTACAGACCTATTCTACTGCTCAGTGCTAATGAAATGCACCACTGATGGGATTTTTCTATTAAAGAAAAAAATGGAGCAGGACTTTGCTTTACTAACAAGATAGAGGTGCCAAAGACCACAGTAACACTTTCATTACTAACTAGCACTCATCCACAGAAGCACCCAAAAGTCTCATCATCAGATTCTGGAGTGCATAAGGGTAAAAACATGCTCAAATGTAAAGGCACGATATTGGCATATTGAGGTATATAAAGAAAATAACACAATTGTGGGAAGTGGTTTGTTGCATTATTCTTGCTAATGAAGGTAAGGCCTTTGTGTGACTGGTACAGCTGGAAGCGAGTCTGACTTTTTTTTACACACTGTGGGTATGAATATCTTACGACCCTAAAATATTGCTTACCACTAAGAACTCCCATATATTCTACTATATGCCAATTTTTACATTTTTATTAGTAATTTTATATTTAAACTGTTGTGCTCTCTGATGACTTTGCTAATTAGAAGTAGCTGCTAACATCAGAGCTCAAGGATCCTAAAATTTTATTTTTAGTAAGGGACACAGTTTCAAAGTCTAAATCTCTGATTGCAGTTGGCCGTGTGTATGGAGCTATACAGTGCCTGTCAGTGTATGTACATGCATATACACACAAAAGCACACACCAAACAAAGTTGTTTCCTGGGAGGAGTGATCATAGAGTTCTTGATGCAGGTGAAGGTCTTGCAGCTCTCACCTGCCTGAGAAATGCAAGGCCAGGACCAAAATGGGGCTATTTAATTTTAGTAGCTATGTCTTGCTGAAGCTGTGTAGCAGGTTTGCTTGGGAGCCATAGTTCTGCATTGAATTTCTTTTTTTTAACCTCTCGGCATGTGTTTCTGTGACTTGCTTTAAAAGAAACCAAACCAAACAAAGTGCCAAAGGTGAATATCTACAACAGCAGCATTTCTCAGTAGAACTCATGTGTAGTTTCTTTCCCTCCCCACCCAGGGTTTCAGTCCAACCAAAATGGCTTCTTAAGTTGGCTGATAAAGTGGGAAGTTACCACGGGGTAAACATGTAACAAACCCACAAATTAACAGCTATCTGGTTCTTGTTGCTTTATGTTTTGTGTTGTTGGGAAAGCAAAGGAGAAAATTAGCATACCATGTTTAACCACTTATATTCTGAATTAATTTCTACAGTTAATATTTTTTCAAATCTTCAGTAAAACCTGATGCAAAAATAAAACTGCACTAAGTGTTGAGGTGATATTAATATAAAGAAAATGCTGCTTATTTTAAGAATACGTTGAATAGAGTGACAAGTGTGAACACAATTTAAATGATGACAATTTGCTTTTAAAAAGTCCAAGTTACAAAATAGTAATTAAAAAAGAATTTTTTTCAGCTAAGGGGATCATTGCTCTCAGTTGTAAATGAGAATATTTTTGATGTGCATTTCAAATATTTTTGTGCATTATCAAAATAAAATAATAAACAATGTTCCTTACATTACATCCATTGTAAAACTTAGCTAAGAAAGAAATTTTGCTGATGTTTGGTTTTGTTATTTAAAATGAGCTTAGTAGAAACCTGAAGTTGTGTGTGTATGGGCATACCTGTGCTTCCATTTGCTTGCTCCTAGCAGACTTTGAACAGCTAAAAAGCCAGTATCAAAACATTTGGGTCCTTTATCACTTAAATGAATCTGTTCAATGGCAGTCAGTTGGTCTCAAGGTATTTGTTATATCAGTACTACTTCACAGAGCATAATTTTGTTAATATGAAATCTAAGCTTTGTGATAACCTTAAATATGGTCATGTTAAGCAACTGGTGGTAATACTATTTTTTTGATTCATGGATAGATTTCATTATTGTTAACCATGCCTTGAAAATAACATGATGAAAGCCTTACATGAGGAGCTTAAACAGTGGTTTTCATCTGGTGGCTGAAAACTAAATACTTTGATAGTCTAGATAGCTAATTGTCTTCATAACCACCACCAGGTCTCCGAGGGATTTCTGTAATACTATCTGCAATGTAGAGTTCCTTCATATAAGATGAGATCCTTGGGGTTTTTTATGCTTATTCATATTTCTGGAAGGAAAAAATGTGAAAGTGATGAAACAACCAAATACAGACTCTGCTTCTGTGCGGCCATGTGAGCTTTCATTCTACTGCTGAATTTGGCAGAAAATTCTATTGTAATACAAAAAGAAAGTTTAAGTAGCAGCTCTAGCTCAAAATACTTGATTCCTGTTCTGGCTCAGCCCTTCCTCAAGTTCTTAATATTTCTCTATGGTATCCAAGCCCTCAGAACGTGGAGAGTGTGTATTTAATTAGCAGAAAGCACCAGTTCTCTATCATAGCTTTTAATTGCTTTTGCAAACTGGTATGGTATAGCTATATTTGAAGACTCTTAGGCCTATATGTAAGGTGATGAAATGGGGTAAGTAGTGGTATATGCTAGTTCCTACTGCTGTAGTATTTTATCCAATACAAACCAAAACTGCTACATAGAAATTACTAATTTTAAGATCTTGGTGATTGTTGTATATTAATATCATGAAGGTGAAAATACAGTTTGATCCTAAGAGGAGAAAGGATTGCAGTAAGTAAAAAGAACAGGAGAAACTTGGACTTCACTTGTGCCTACAATCAAGTGATGGGTACAGATTTGGACTGTATATGCCCAATGCTTTGCAGTATGTCACTAATTGGTTTTATCCTAGTTAAAATATTTCTTAGACATCACATGAGCTACACTTGTGTTGTGACTATAACATGATCCTTCTCTCTACTGAAGAGCATTTACATGTTAAACTTTCCAGAAAAACCCCAAAAAAACAAACACCCCTCCCACCCCCCAACAAAACACTCCACTTGTATACCTGGTGTATCAGTATGACTTAGATGCTGATGGTGCTTTGTGTTTATGATACAAGCTTTGTTAAATGCCTAATGTAAATTTAAACGTGGATTTAACAGGTTCACTTGAGAATTTAAGGAAATGTGCTGCTAAGGGGTCATGCTATAGATGCTTAATTCTAATGCCAGAAATTACTGAGATATACTTGAAACCACCGTAAATGAACATTTCTTTCTGGTATGGGCTTAGCACCCCCATGTGGGTGTCAGTGGTACTATAAGTCATCCTTCATTACAGTATTTTTAGAGGGGTCACTACAGTTGGGGTAGTAGCAAAAATATCTCTGCTAAATGTTGCTATGAACTCAAATACTGGATTTGCTTCCCTCCTTAAAAAAAAAGGTGAGAGAAAGAACCTAAAAAAATAAAGACTGTATATGTTAAGATACACTATCTTCATGTAATAGAGAATAACTCTCGGTGACAGAGACAGAACTGGGAAGTCTTCAAGAGATGGGAGAGCATTCCCTTAATTGGATTATTGCAAATCCACTTACCAGTGTCTTAAATCGGAATCTGTTCGAGTTGTGGTTTTCTCCCATCATTAGTATCTGGCTAGACAGTTTATCCTAAGTTGTTTAGTACTGACCTGAATTCTTTTTCTTAATTCAGTAGGTATGAACTGTGACTTAGGTTTCTAGAGATAGATTTGTAAACTTCAGTGCAAGGTGAAGCTTTTCCATTTCTTTTAAGTGAATTTTCCCATAGCTCTTTGTTACTTGTTTTGGGGTTTTGTTTGATTTTTTTTTTTAAACTTGCAAACCTTGAATCTTAAAGATTCATGGGGTAATTTTGGAAATGTATCCAATCTCTCAGATGCACTGAAACCATTTTTCTTCTGTGGCAGACTTAATAGCTATAAAGCTCCATTATCATCTTCGTATTTTTACAATATACATGTTTTGGACTTACCCAGAACTCTTCTATGAACACACAAAATTAGAGTGATAATGTAAGATTGAACACTTGTAAATTGAAGTGTTCTATACCAGGCATTGTAAAATCAGCATCTTAAATTCAATTACTGAGAAGGATGATCTTAAAAATAAATACTACTGTTGGGTACCACTCAAATGAGCATTGTCACTTAAGGGCACATAAGAAAAAAAAAATATCCTAGCATGCCACTGAAGTGACTTTGCATATAAGGAAGCCTTCGTATGCTACTTTATGATGCTTCCCAGCTCTCAGAACAAGTCCTGTGAAATAGAATGAGGACAAAGTCTTTTGTTCTAGAATTTACAAGAAAAAGCAAGACAGTTGAAAACACAGAAGTAGATGGTGATCATAATATTGCTTTTTACATGAAATTGAGTGAATACTACACCTAACTTATAAGTAATGTAGAATTAAATTGGTTTTGTGTAATAGTGCTGCAAGATAACCCAAACCTATACCAAAGCTTTAAGGCAGTATTAATCACTTTATTCTACAGTACAGCTGTGTATCTGGTTCTTATCCATAACTTAGAGTATAAAAACAAAACCCAACTCTCAGAGATGCTTGGAGATAGTAAAATAATTGATTAGCAGGTTTTTGTAAGTTGTTACCTCAAGCTCTCACTAATAGCTTCTAAAACAAGAACAAAGTGCTGCAATGCTGAAAACATACTGAAGCTTTTTCTAGTTGGCTTAAGTTTCCATGGATTTAACTATAAGATTAAATCTTAACTTAGAAAGCAGCACACAAGCATGAAAGGCTACATACAGGTAGCTTATGTATTGTAGGGAAATGTTCTAGTTCCAAACTCATCTTTTCCAAGAAAACACTTACAATGTCTGAATGATGGTTTAAGATGAAGTAACAATACTGTGTGGTCTCTGATGTGTATCTAAACTACTGGTGTTAGAGGATTCCTTCACTCTTGGTGTAAATTAGTAACTAAAAACTCAGGAAGGTTTATCTTGTTTTCAGTGAAAATGTTTCCATTACAAAGGACTTGAAGTTAGCAGTTTGTTTTCTGTGGCTCTTTACTGTGAACTAATCTTTAAGATGCAAACTAGGTAGGAGGAAAGGGCAAACCAGCTCTTGCTGGAAGGAGCAGTGTGTGGCTTTTTGAACTAAAATTATATTGGCTGTGTGGGACAGGTAGTCTTATCTGTACAATAGCTAAAAAAAGATGCTCCATTATACTACTGCATTTAGTGTTTGCACTTTTTCAAATGACTCTGTATTAGTTGGCCCAGTCCTTCCCCTAGATGAGAAGAGAGTGTTCCTTTTACTTGTTGTAGGTTAAACATAACTGGGTTTAGTTCTGGTAAGTGTGAATGGGAAAAAATGTAGATCCACTGTATGCAGTGCCTAAGGTATTTTTAAGGTGTCTATGCATGTGGTACTTCTAGGAGAAATACTCTTCTTTCAAGGTATGCCAATGTAATAATGTCAGCTCTTGCATTTGCCCTCAACATAACAAGGTCTTTAAAAGTTCAGCATTTGTGACACTGCAAAGAATGATACAGAAGAATCTCCTTTGTGCCAATTGAGATCAGTTTTCCCAAAGCAATTTTACTGAAATGTGTTTGGTTTAGTTTTGTTGGGTTTTGTTTGTTTTAATTAAAAGAAGTGATTAGATACTCATCTGAAGTAAAAACATCTTCAGTATTTGGGCAGCCAGGCTCTGTGCAGGCACATGTGTGCAGAGAGGGGCCTCTGTGGCATGTGCAATATTGGATTCAGTGCACAGAGGCTTCTCTGGGAAGGTAAACCAGGTCATGCTTACATAGCAGGGTGTGAGCCACCTTTGCTTGTCCTTTTGAGCTCCTTTAAGACTGAGAGCACAGTACCAAAGAGGGCAATAGCTAAAAAGTGTAGTGAAGGTCATAAATCAGAAAAGTATGAAGAGGGCTGAAAACGCAGATCTCTGTAAAACCAGTCATCGTGTTCTAATTCAAAGGAACATAAAATTTGGTGTGTTACTTCAAGCATGTGAATTGCATTTAAGATGAGTGGGACGGTTTTGTTCTTAAATAATTGGAGTTTTTCTCATTAGAGATGACAGGAGTGCTGAGAATATAAAGAGGAAGATTATCTCCCTGCTTACTTTTACCTCTACCATTGAAGTGTTTGTGTATGAACAATATTACTGAGCTGCAACCTCTCTTGCATTTTGAGCAACTTGTTACCAGTGCTTTGTTACTTCAGTAAAAACTGGGTTTGCATTCTACTTTTTTCCTAGCTTGTTGCCATTCAAAATGCTGCTTATAGTTAACCCTGTGCTGCTTTAGGCTTTTGTTCACTATATCTGCCTCTACTAGCTGTCTTTTCTAAATAGCTCAATACAAAAGACTGGGATTTACACTTGAGAAGGCGCCATAAGCAACTCTAAACCCAAAAGGCACTTTTGTCAGACACATTTTTGCACAATTTGAAACTTAAAGTTATTTTAAAGTACAAAACCTAACATGCTAGGGCATACTTTTTTCCCCCCTCAGGAATCAGTTCTTGCTCTTTAAGCCTTCCGTATGTTTGTGTTTTGTGTTCAGTGTGTTTGTTTGTTTTCCTGATTTAGGAGATCATGTGTGAGATGTGAAAAAGATGAGTTCTGACAGCTTTGTGAGGTCAGGGTCATGCCAAGGAACCTGAAAGTAAAAGCGGAAATAACGGTCTGTGACTGCAGTTCTTGTGCTTTCCCTGTGACTTCGAGAACTGTAAAAACACCGCAGGACTTTGCTTTTAACTGCAACATGGTTTCATCCTCACTGGCTGACAACTTTTCTTGCGTGGTTTCTCCTAGTCTGAATCTGTAGCTCTCTACATACAGCCTTGGGAAAACTAGGCAAGAAAAGCTGTTGGCTGCTGAGGAACCCTATGTGGTAATCCAGGAATGCTGTGACACGTGTGTGATAAGGAGCTAATAGATGGCAGGTTTTTTATAGCTTTAGGGTCCAGTTTTGCAAACACTGTACAACATAATGATACAATGATAGTACTTAAAGACCTTTTGTGCTGTAGTTTCCACTAAGGTTTGCAAACTGGGCCTCATTTTTACATAAATTGTTTGCAGTTAGCAAGAGTTGGCTTTTATGTTGCAAATCTTTCAGGGTGACACTTTAGACCTGATGTCAGCTATTTTGGTTAGTAACTGAGTGTTGTGGTTTGCTCTATTTGTGCACAAGAGGCTTAGAGCTAGAGTTTGTAAGATGTTGCAATCCGTTTGCTGTATAAAAAAACATCCCCAAACCAAAAAAACTGTTGCACTAGTTGTACTTCAAAAAAAGCAATAACGTGAGCATCTTGTAGCTTTTCTCTCCAAAGGTGCTGTCTGTTATGAGCACTTGCACTGTTGGCCATGAATTTGGTAAAAACACATTAAAGAAATTGTTCTGTGTGGTTTGCTTGGCACATACAAGTTGAAATTTTTTATGGTCAGGCTGTGTGCTAAGAAATGCAATATTTTGCTGGATTATTTACATGACCACCACATCTTTAAAAATCAGAAACCTATATCCATTTATGGTGCTAATGATCTCAAATATTATTAAGAGCTGGTATTCTCTTATTACCCATGAACACTAAACTGTTTTGACACCTTTTCAATAAAGCAAATTTTATCTACATTTTAAGCCTGTTCCAAATGTTTTTATATATGGCCCTTTTCTATTTCTATTTTATATAAAAACTGCAAAAAAGTATGTATTTTAATGTAGGAAAACATTAGTAGTATATATTGGTCTAAACTACCTATCCAAGTGTAAATTTTCTTACATTGTTAGGCTGGCTAATCTGAAACAGTCTAAAATACAAGAATTGTATTGGGTAGGATTAAGGCACAGGCTGGTAGTTTACACTATTGAAGCCTTGGAGAGGGAGAGGATGTGAAAAGCTGTAGTAGGAGAATACTGATTGTGCAGTCTAGAACCATCTTTTGCTGAAACTTCTAAAAAACAAACTTGTGAAGGAACATAAGCCTGTAACAATATCTAAAGAACAGAATTGAAATCTGACATTGCCAAGGTTGTTCATAATAGGACATTACATAAACCCATTAAAGAACTTTAAACAAGATTGTTTAGATTGTGAAACAGCAAAGTAGTTTTCTAGCTTTGTTTGAAAGCTTCACTAGCAATGTTCTCTTCAGATGAAAAACTCTCTTTTGCCTTCTGTTGCAGAAGTTACTGCAGTCTTCCCTCCTCTCCTTTGGTTATCATATTTTGTTGTATGTAATGAAGGACAATGTGCTTCCAAATCTTCCCAAGAGGCATTTTTGGGCAGCACTACCTACGCTTTCTATTCATGGAGAATACCAAGACGCTAGTTGTTATTAAAGGCCCCTGACTTGTCAGCTTGTGGTTTTAAAAGTATCTGCTTGTGATGCACACAGCAATCCCACTGTAGTCAGCTCTGGAATAAATACGATGCTCTTATCTGTTATGGACACATGAACATGCCAAGTGGTTGCCATGTCCAGGTACACCCTGGTGAGCACTTGGGGCAGCTGGAACACTGCAGCACATTCCTCTACTCTAAAGTAGTTACACTCTGAGGTTTTGGTGCCTAAACTGCTATCTTCCATGTACTGGAATAAGTTCTCTTGAATCACTTGCTCCTAGTACTTCAAGGAATAAATGGGCTTCTCTAAGATCTATTTATGGAACTTCTGTGTCAATGCAAAGAATATTCCATGGCTAGGGTAACTTAATTTAAAGCAGAAAGGAACCCACCATCTACGATAAAACCAGAGCAGGTTGAGGGTTTTGTTGAGTGAAGATGGATTGTCTAGCAACAGTAGTCTGGATTGTGTCTTGCTGCTTGTGCCTGCTTTAGTAGTAGGACACTTAGAAGAGCAGGACACTTGGAAGAGCCAAAGATAGAAAAGTCCTCCATAGCGGTCCTAAACCACATTGAAACATAACTTTTCTATCTTTTAATTACTAGATGCTTCAGAGAAAAAGGGCTGAATTTAATTTACAAAAAAAAAAAAGTAATATTTACAGAAAGATAGAGATAAATGGCTGCATGTTTGAATGCCCTAGGAAAACAAAGCCTTTGTGAGATGTGGAGTGACATGCACATGACTGGACTGTTTTGCACTGCTTTTTTAGCCTTAGCATCTTCTGTGTTACAGAAACATGTGCACTAGTCTAACTCAGAGCTTTCAAATATTTTCAATGTTCTTTTGACAAGGACAGTGGTTTTTATGAAAAAAGTGCCTGTGGAAATAAAAATCCAAAAGTTGCCTGCAAGCTTAAATAAAGCATATAAAACCATCGCCCATACTTGAAGAGAATGGGTGCTAACTCAAATAACTGTAGAGAATATCTGGTCAACAGTTGTAAGCATTGATAGGATTCAAAGACTAAGATAAAGTTTGACAAAAGATCATTATGTTGCTTTTGAGAGTTTACCATGTTAAACTTTGCCTGTTTCTGTTTGGGCCTTAACTCTGTAACTTGGTTATCTTTAAAGAAAAATTAGTTCCTTTGAACTACTCTATTTTTAATGCTCATTTCAATGGCAATCTTTACTCTGGTGGGGATTAGTGTTTGTTTATTACATGGAGGTTTGTTTGACCTGTTAAAAGTACAGTCACCAAATGCTTAGATTACTCAATTTGGGGCAAAAATGTTTGAAGAACGTTTTTTCCTTAAATGCAGAATTAGAGAGGGTGGGTTTTATTGCACTGATACAAGGACTGAGGAAGAATGATTTTCATGGGAAGCATTATAGTGCTAAAACTTACATATGTAGATTTTTGGGGTATGCAGAATATTAGTAAAGTACTTGGATATTGTTTTGCTGTTCATTTTATGCTTTAAAAAGAAGCTCTTCGGTTCCAATTTGAATTGGAAAAACTGATTTAAATGTTGCAACAGATCTGATTTTAACTTGAAAAATCCATGTATGTACTGATACGCTAGAGCAAAACTTCCATTTGACCAGTAAATTCACTTAAAAATACGAAGGTAATCTCATTTTGATAAAAATGAACATGGAATTTGATCTCTGAACAACCTAGAGCTGGCCATATGCCACTGAAACCAATATTTCAACTGCATACAGAGGGAAGGAAAGCTGTTTTTTATCTAGTGCAACCCTAGTGCACCTAGACTAAGAGGGAAGTGAGGTTAGATTACTCTTCTATAAAGAAAACAGCCAAAACCAGTAATTTATTTCAGCTGTGCTGAAGAGCTTAGCTTATTTTCACATTGAAGAATTTAAACTTTTCTTGAGATTCAGATTTAAGATGTCTTTAGTTCAGCTGAATTTTCACCTGTTCTTTATATGTTTTTTCTAATAGATGCATTTTATTGGTGTACTTTGTAATTAACCACTGAATTTCTGCCAAATATAAACAAAAAAAAGGCTGTATTCTGTTCTGCCAGTATAAATCTGTGTTTAGTTTTTCTATTTTGTTTCATTCATGGCTAGTAAAATGTCCATTTGCTGTTTAAAGAAACAGTTGCCTTAATTGCTTGGAGGAAAGCTGACCTTGACCATTTGAAGCTTTATGTATTTCTAAAATTCCTGTAACTTCTGTGAAATTGCAATAAAACATTTTTAATACAGTTCAGCCACTATTTTATGAGCTGCTTGTCACTATCTTTACTGAATGCTCAACTCTTTTTAAAAAAGTAGTTTTTAATCCCGTTTTAATGGATAAGCACCCCTTCTGGGCTTTTTTATTGTTATTATTATTTTGTCTTTTATGTTTTGGAGATCACTGTAGAGATGGTGCACTTCTGTTTTGCCCTCAGTGCTTTTGTCTCCTAGTGAGGGAGATGTAGGAAGAGCACTTGGTATAATCGCTGATGCTGCAGCAAAGAAAGGGCTTGGGAGACCATGCAGCAGCTTTTTCAACATATAATTTCCTCTGAAGGGAGGATTAAATTTGGTTGTTGATCAGCTGGGAAAAGGGCACTATGGTGTGTGATACAGAGTGAGGGAAGGCACCTTGAAAACTAGTTGGGGGGAGTGTGGGGGTTTTTTTTTTGGGGGGGGGACGGGGGACGGGGCTGGTGCTTTTTGTATGTGAGAAAGAACTAAAATGATCTTTCCTCTGAAATGTAAGCGCAGCTCTGGTAAGCCAGGCAGTCCTTTAACCTGGAGCTGGGCCATGTTGCCAGGTTCGTCCTTGGTTACGAAAACAGAACGTTTTGGGCTATTCGTCACACCTGCCAGCTCTTGGATTTGGGAAGGGGGAAGAAGGATCATCTCAGTGTCCTTCTAAGCACCACCAAACACAGATGTTTGCATAAAGGAGCATGTGCAAGCGAGTCCTGTGATGGGGCAGCACTTTGTTTTTATTTTTTTTTTTAACTAGCAGAACACGTGTGCTAATGTTTACTGACATGGCTTTAACCTCGGCTGCTCTGCGCTGCTGGCGGCAGCGGCCCGGAACCCTTTTGCCCGTGCGGTCCCGCAGCCTTTTTACCCGATCCTGGAGCTCTCCTCCAGCGATCCCAGAGCCTTTTTACCCGATCCCAGAGCCCTCGCCCGGCCCCGCTCCCGCCCCCGGCGCCTCCGCCCGCCCCCGCCATCTTAAACCGCTACCCGCGGGCCGCGGGCCCAGAGCGCCGCCGCCGCCCGGGGACATGGCGGGGCCGGGCACGGCGGCTTGGACGTGGCTGCTGCGGCCGCCCACGGCCACCGAGCTGCTGCTGGCGGCCCTGTGCTGGCTCGGCTGCTTCTGGCTGCTGCGGCGGCGGCCGCGGGCGCTGTCGGGGCTGCCGCCGGGCCCCGCGCCATGGCCGCTCGTGGGCAACTTCGCCTTCGCGCTGCTGCCGCCGCCGCTGCTGCGCAGGTGGGCGGTGGAGGTGCGGGGCGGCGGCCGAGTGTCCCCCGCCTTCTCCCCGCACGTCTTCCTCACCGGCCTCACCAAGATGTACGGCAGCGTCTTCCGGCTCTTCGTGGGCAGCCGCCCCTTCATCGTGCTCAACACCTTCGAGGCGGTGCGGGAGGCGCTGGTGCAGAAGGCGGAGGTGTTCAGCGACCGGCCCTCCGTGCCCATCGTGCTCATGATCACCCACAACAAGGGTAAGCGCCCCGGGGCGGGCATGGCCAGGGCGATGCTCTGCAGAGGTACCGAGCGGGACTCGCGGCTGCTCTGCTGAAATTTATAAATAACTGCTGTCAGCTGCACAGGGAACCATTCACTTGCCTTTTGCGCCTCCCGTGTGTCCCTCGCCCTGCTGCTGACAGAAAGCACGCAGAGAGAAACTCGCCCTGCCTTGAGGTGGACATGCATCCCCCTGAGCTTGGCAGGCACCACCACCACCGCCTCTGGACGACTGAATGTCTTTTCCCTTTAGCTCCGTTCACAGTAAAAAGGGACTGAGGAACTGGGGTTGTTGAGCCTGGAGGAGTTCCAGGTGTGACACCTTATTGCTCTCCTAGCTACCTGAAAGGATGTTGTAGCCGGATCAGCCTCGTCTCTCAGGCAACCAGCGATAGGACAAGAGGACTCAGGCTGCACCAAGGGAGGTTTAGGTTGGACATAGGAAGAATTTCGTCTTTGAAAGGGTGATTAGACATTGTAATGAACTGCCCATGGAGGTGGTGGGGTCACTGTTCCTAGAGGTGTTTAAGAAAAGAGTGGCTGTGACACTGCTGTGGTCTAGTTGACATGGTGGTGTTGGGTCAGGTTGGAGTTCATGACCTCAGAGGTCTTTTCCAGCCTAATGGATTCTGTGATTCTGCTGCTGGGTTTGTGCAGTGCAGGGGTCTAAGGGACAGTTGGTCTGTCATCTGGGCACTTTGCGATGTTGGCTGTGTCAGGAGAAGAAATTTCAAAACTTTGGCAATGATACAAAACTGAGTGTTTCTTCAGTTCTTATCATGGTAACAATGGTGCTGAGATGTTTGCAGGTGTATTATTCTGCTTGTCAAAACTTTCTGAGTATATTTGGGCTTGGTTTGGTTTGTTGGTCTGTCTGGGTTTTTTTACAGGTCAAAGGAGGGTTTTTGAAAGAAAAGGGCATGGAGAGTTTAAACGTGTTGGTCATACTGCAGTTAGAATTTCTTTATGTTTAGTTTTTAGGTCGTTAGGAATGTCAGTGTTTGTGGAGAACTAATTTTCTTTTTTCAGTTCTGAGGTGTAGCCCAGAAGACTTGCTAGTGTGCTGTCTTGCTGTGAAACTTGTCTTCTTTTATATTTTTTCTAGGGTCAGGAAAATCTACTTTTTAAATGCCTGAAGCATTCATCTTTGATATTTTTTTATTTTTTTTTAGTGTACCAGAATTACACTAATAAGAGGAAAGTGAGGGACCTAGTCATGTTTATTATAATGTGATCATGTACCTTTGCTGAAATTGGTTTAAAAAATAAAAAAATAAATTATAACTTGCATTTGTTCAAGTATATTGGTCCAAGACAGATCTTACTGGCACATTATGGTGTGTGAGTATTTTTAGGTGTAGTATTTTAACAGGAACTGGGGGAGGAAAGGAGAAGAGGAGATAGATAATTTTAGCTGTGCTGTAAAATTGCATGATGGTAGATTTCTTTTTGCTTGAATGCTGTAAATTTCATATGTTTCTTGTTCTCTGTCAGGCTCTTTTGAACATGGTGACACAGGTTTAGGCAGACCAGTTGGCAGCCCCCAAACAGTGGATGCTCCAGGGGAGCTGAGAGTGCCAGGAGCCTGTTGTCCAGAGCCAGAGCATGCTGCATCCATGTCCAGGAGCTGTACCTGCCTGTGTTGCTTTGTTTAGTTTTATCTGGAAGGTCACCATAGCTGTGCCCAGGCATGAGGGCTGTTACAGGAGGGCTGCCCAGTTGTCCATCAAACATGCTGGTCTGTTACGTAGCAAATACATTCACTGGGTGCAACATGTTGAATCGCCACAGATGGGAGAGTGTTGTAGAATGAACTGCAGGGGTGTCGTGTTTTGAGTACACAAAGGGAAAAGTCAATGAATATGGGCAGTGTGGGCTGCTGCCCCCACCACAAGCTGGTTCTCCAAAAGCCAACAGAAGTTACAGATGCTCTCACTGGGCTGGCTTGGGTTTAGTGTTGGCATGAAGGAGATGACTAAAGCTCTATGATGCTGCATTTTTGTGAACTAGTGGGGGTTTTTTGGTCTGTGGTTCATGGAGAGGTCAATGGGTTGCAACAATCAAACTAGAGATGTCTTGAGATTGGTCTGGGAGCCTCCTGATGATACTTCCAGGAGTTTATGGGTGAGACTTTGCTACAGGTCAAGACAGAGGCAGTTGTGTTAGTATGTACTAGGAAAGGAAATGATAGAAACAGGATGATGTGTAACTTCAGATCTACTGCTTACAATTTGAGTACTACACGGCTGGATGCTTTGAGTGAGTAAGTGGATACTTACATCTTAAGTTCCTACATCTTTGTTCTATAAGTAAACTAGAAGGTCTGAACTTACAGGGCTATTTTCTTGTAAACTTTATTTTCTGTTGTAGTTTTGTCTTTATCCTGAGATGACCTGCTGGGTATGGTGTGGAAGAAAGAAGGGCTTATCTCACCTGTGTGGCTCTGTTGTATGTAAGATACAAATAAAATATTGTGCCTGAAGAAGAGCAAGTGGAAGTATCAGAAATGGCAAATACTGCATTTCAACGACTGGATTAGCAAAGACAGGAGTCTGCCTTGGCTGGCTGGAAAGTGCCATGAGAACTTGAGTGAGGGTAGAAGTCAATTCTTAATTGAAAGCTTCTGCCCATATGTCTGTGGGAAGAGAAATGCTATACTGGGGGAAAACATAGATTTCAGTTGTTTTTGTTCTAGTAAAGCCTTTGTGTATTCTATATCTATGAGAGGTAGCAGCGACTCAGTTCCTAAAAAGTGGAAGGAGCCTGAGTGGTTTTTTGCCATCTTTTAGCCCTGCCCTGTGAACATCCCAATGGGGACATCTAACAACACAGAAGTTAAATGTTATTAAAGGTCATGAGTTCTGTTTGTCAACGTTCCCAGTATTGCAGCAACGCTAAAGCAAGCAGAAAGAAATGGGGGGGAGGGAGGGTAAATTAGCCTTTGCCAGAACTTGCTTCTTTTAAGAATTTTATTTTTTTTTCATGTAAAAAAGGAGAATAAAATGAACTCTGTGGTTCTATGAGTTTGTTGGTTGTATTGAAAGGTTTTCATTATCAAGTCACAGAAATTAGTGCTCTGTAATGAGCATGAAGTCTTGGTTATCGTTGCTTCAGAATTCATTATTGTATTTTCTTCAGGGTTTTTTTTGTTTGTTTTGCTTTAGTTTGTTTGGCGGGAGTGTTTTTCTGTTGTTTTTTTCTTGGGTTTCTTGTTTTTTGGGTTTTTTTTAAGAGTAGAATTGTCTGCTGGGTATCCTGACTTTTCAGAGCAGACAGAGATTTTCTTTGAAAGCAGCAAAGGACTGTTCCATTATTGTACCTTAGTAGTAATCCAGTTGGCAGTTTGCTTTCTTCTCTTAGCTCTGTTATTCTAACTTTATGCTCTTCTTTCTCCTCAATCCGTCTCCTATGTTATTCTTTCCCAATTTGCAAATCAGTTATTAGTATTCTGCAGCAATTTGGGGTTTTGGGGCATCAGAAAACACCATGCCAAGCAGCCACATTCTGTGCAGGATGGCTGGAAGGACTTGGGGTGTGGGAGGGTGTATTGTTGTTCTTAGCTTTCCTGGGGAGCTGGGAGAGTCTTTTTCACATTCAAGGCAATAGGTTGGTTTTCTTTTATGAAAATATTTGAATCCTAAAGGTAATTTCCCTAATGACAGAAAGGGGAACACATTATGAATATATAGTTTGTTTTCAAGGTATTTGTTGTGGGATAGAAAAAGTGATAACTTTGTTTTATTCCAGGAAATCCATGTTTCTTCCCCACCCAGCCACAAAACCTGGAAATATTGGTTCTTGGCCAAATTCAGCCCCAAATATGCCTATTTTTTCACGTACCCTACTTGAGGATGCTGATGCTACCAGGAAACATCAGCTGAGAAAGGAAAGCTGAGCACATTTTTTTCTGTTTTGGAAGGGCCAGGGAGTGAGCATTTGAATCGATTGCCTAAGGAATATCTTCATGCAGATAAGGAATGTCTTCATGCAGATAAGATGAAATTCAGCTGTTTCTGAGCTTGTCCTGACTCTTTTTAATGTTCTCGTTTAGGACCTTTGAAGTCAGGTCATGTGTTTGCACTTGGTCTGTTGTCATTATTGTAAGTAAATAACTTAATCAGAAAATCTGGCTGGAAAGATTACCAGTTTTGTTACACTGACCTAGTTCTACTTTTGGGATTGCAGAGCCCTGTAAGTAGTTATCTTGTTTACATGTCTCACAAATGTCTGTTTCTAGCCATATATTTCTTATGTATTTATTCTTCTTTTGGCATTAGAGGCTATGAGCATTAGCTTGTAATAGAAATGTAGGTAATATTAGGTATTGAAACATGGTACGTCTTTCTAGTGCTGATTTCTTGTGGCCACTTCTTTCTTCTAAATTCAACATTGTCTTGGGTTGAGCTGGCGAAACGCCAACTGTCCGAGACAGAGTGAAAAGGGTTCCTGCCCCCCCCAACCACCTAAAGGAGAAAGAAGAGGGAGAGGAAAAAAACCTCTAAAAACCCATGTTTATGCTTAAAACTAACTATATGTATTTATACAGAAAAGAGAAAATTAAAACTACAATATAATACACACTTACACAAGTTATGTATAACAAGAAATATTTTCCCACTCCCCAATTAATACAAAGTCTATTACTCTAAATCTGTAAGTACTCTAAAAGACATTCAGCAAGAAAGAGA
>JAWWEV010000134.1:24825766-24932018 GCA_035583235.1 Hafferia zeledoni
ATCTAAAGATTCTCACAGAGCTAAAGCAGGAGCTTGGATTGCTCAGAAATTCACTTTCTGCAAGCAATCTTGCTACATTCCCCGTGGCAGCAGTGGCTGCAGTCTGGATGAGACCAACAGCCACTCAGAGGGGAAAACTCTATCTGTGTAATCCTGAAGTCAGGGCTTGCACTCAAGTTTTTCATTTATCGGCAGTTTGGACAGCACTGCCACAACCTCTTTGGCTTTGGGAACTGGACTCTTCCAACATGGCATCACTATGGCATTACAGGTGAAGGTCTTGGACGTTTACCGTGGAACAGGAGGAATCTGACAAACTTGAGGTTCAAATATAATGTCTTTATCTTCCATATGAGTACAAATACCTGGTTCATACAATATGACTGTATCATACCTTACTCTTTAATATACAGAATCTTAGTGCTGCCAACCACTGTCAAACCAACTGCCAAGGAAATCTCGTGTTAGGTGTTTTGGAACAGGGCAATCAGTCTTGCCTTGTATTTGAAAGCTCTTTCCAACATGGAAAGTGATCTTTTGGGGGAATATGTAACAATTAACCTTTAGTTGTTCTTAAATCACTTTATACTCCTTTTGATCTACCAGAATTTCATATCACATGAATTAAATTCTTATGTCCTCTTTAAAGGATTTTGTTTTCCCCCCACTGAAGATGTAGAGATTACTAGAAGTCCTCCTAATGTCAAGTTTACAAGACTGGAATGTTAATTTGACTGTAATTTAGAATAGGTTATTCCATAGCAGAAACTAAACCTAAATTGTAAAAGTGGAGTCAACTTTTCAGCTTTAAATTAATGTCTGGTTTTGTCAGTTTTAAACTTGAAGTTTTGTAAGCCAGGTAGTGCCTAACAAAGACTGTAAGATAGTTATTTTGGATTTAAATTAAGGTTTTTCTGTTACCTGTTTTAAATAACAGGGTGCCTTAATTTCTAAATTATGTATTTGATTGGTCAGGTATCCCACTGTTTGTGTGAGAACTTCTAGTTTTTATATGGGCTAACTTTGGACTTCATAGGCACCTGTTAAATTTTTTATTTGTATGAAATTCTTGAAAACTTGAAACAATAAGGAATTGAGTTTGATACCAATGCTAGTGAACTTGCTCTAAAAGCTGACAGTATTAGAGAATTAAGCACTTATTTCTTTAATTTTGTATTTTCCAATGAAAAAATAGGTTCTGTACAGTTGGGATTTTTTCTGAAAATCCTTAAAATAGTATATGCTTAATTGAGAAGCTAAAATTTAGTGCTGATAATATTTATCTTTTGGTTGAAATGCCTCTTTAAGCAACATAATGATGTTGGTGTGCAATTGATCACTTATACAAAATACCTGTCCTTTTAATCAATGAGGACACGTTTGAAAAGCACTTTAGTATTTTATTTTTACAGCTTCCAAAGAAGACAAAATTCACATAATCCCTTAGTATGTGAATTGTACATATTTGTGCTTGTTCTGCCTGCTGAGTTTAATTTGTCACCTTTGAAAACTATCCTTCAAAAATTATCCTATAAAATAGTACTTCAAGAATGTGGGGTTTGGCGATACCTGTAATCAAATACTACGTCATGGGACAAGGTGAAAGTTCAACCACATCAATGTCTGCCACAACGCAGGATGCTGTTAGAAATGACAGTAAAGACCTGCCTTTCATGCCTTCCAGATGCATTGAAATTTTCACGGGATGCCATAAAAATAGCTAAACAATAGCATAAAAGCAACAAAAATCTTTGTGGTTTTCAAAGTGTGTTGCCATCTTTGGCAATCTGTAAGTAAAATGGTAACAGATTTGGTTTGTGTTTATAAATGTGTCCTCCCCCTCTCTTTTTGTGGCAGAGGAAGCATATCAAATGCCTTGTTAAAAAAGGATGTTTATATAAGTGGGTGGCTGTTTCTGAGTGCTGAAAATATCTTTATGTCTAAAAATTACTTCAGACTTGTATTTTTATTTTTAATAAAGTAATTCTCAAGTAAGTTTTTGACAGCTTTGCGTAGTCATTTCACTGAGTTCAACTTCCTGACTAAGCTTGTGGTGTTTGCAATCTTACAAAGAAAGCTTTTGAATAAGAAAATGTTACAAAACGTTTCTGTATGAGGAGTGAAGGAGGTGGGGGAACAAAGTGAAATTGGGAAAATAAACTGCCAGGCATGTTGTTATCAAATGATACAAAGAGTATGTTTTAAAAACATTCACAGGGAATAAAAGGAAAGGGAATGGTAGAGATGAAGAAGATAAAAGGGCAAATGAGCTGTCACCAGGAGATGCGCAGTCTGCAGAATAGAAAATCTTGGGTAGAAGTTGAGGTGTAGTTTTGTTGGGCTCCTGTCACAGAGGGGCCAGAGGGTGGAGAGGGAAAGAGGTGCCCATAGGGAATCTGGAGTGGAGGGCAGAATGCTGAGGCCTCAGGCCCAGAGGGGGCCCAGTGGGGGGCAGGAGACTTTTACATATGAAGAAGAGGGATGAGAGGAGACTACTTTTTTTTATTATTATTATTTCTTAGGGAGATTTATTAATTGCCCACTCAGCTGTCATTTGTATACACGAACAGTAACTGAGTGAAGCTGTTTTCCTGCAGCCACTTCCGACTCCTGCCTAATGTACTGTCATCTGAGGCTGAGTGAGGAAAGGGGGAATTTTTTGCATTGGGCTTTTGGTACAAAGTGCAGAGATACACGAATGCTCTGCTTCTTTTATTTGAATAAAGCAAGCTGCTTAATGTTTACCCCAGTGCTGACTCGAGCAGAATACACTGTAACTGCTGTGTTGTCAGCTGCTGCTGACTTGAAGTGCTGGTCTTTCTGATGGTAAATGAATTAGATGCAAAATCAGGGCAGTCTGCATCTGGTATGATTCAGCTGTTTGTATTTATAACAGCAGTAATTTTTTTGTTTACTGTAGAGCTTGTGCTAGCCTGGAAGTGAAACCCCCTTCTAGTCAGGAAGCACTTGTTATGGAGAGAGAGCTTCTAATGCTGTGAACGGGAAGGACATTGAGGCGCTGGGGAGGGTTCAGAGAAGGGCAGTGGAACTGGTGAAGGGTCTGGAGGGTAAGTCCTGTGAGGAGCCACTGAAGGAGCTGGAGTTAGTTCGCTTGAAAAAGAGGGTCAGGGGTGACCTTATCCCCCTCTACAAGTACCTGACGGGTTGTACCCGCGAGCGGATCAGCCTCTTCTCCCAGGCAACTGGTGCCAGGACAAGAAGAGATAGCCTCAAGCCACAGCATGGGAGGTTTAGGTTTAACATTAGGAAGAAATTCTTCACATAAAGAGTAATTTAGAGATTGGAATGGACTGCCCAGAGAGGTGGTGGAGTCATCGTCCCTGAAAGTGTTTAAGGAAAGATTTAGTGCCATGGTGTGGTTGCCAAGGTGCTGCTCGGTCATGGACCTCGGAGCTCTTTTCCAGCCCAGTGGATTCCGTGCACGTGAGCAGCGGCACAGGGAGGTGAGCGCAGCCCTCTGTGCCAAAGGGCGGGGGCCAGCGGGAGCTCCGGCCCTGCTGACCTTGGCGTTGCTGCCTGGCTCCTCTTACGGAATCTGAAGCAGCGGAGGTGAAATCCTCGTCGCGCTTCTCCCCGCGGGGCGCAGCCGGGACCGGCCCCCGCCCCCCGAGGCGGAGCGCGGCCCTCGCCCCGCCCCGCCCGGCCCGGGCCGGCCCCGCTCTCGCCCCGCTCCGCGCTCCCGCCATGGCCTTCGCCACCCGCCACTTCGTGCGCGCCGCCTCCTCCGCCGCCGCCACGGCGGCCGCCAAGAAGTTGATCATCAAGCATGTGACGGTCATCGGCGGCGGCCTCATGGGCGCCGGCATCGCGCAGGTGAGCTGAGCGCAGCCGGGGGGGAGCGGCGGCACCGCCATGGCGGCCGCGGGGCGGGGAGCGGGGCCGGGGAGCGGGGCCATCCTGGGGCTGGGGCCCTTCCCGGGCGGCGGCGGGACAGCTCCGCACTGCTGTCCCCGCACGGCGGGCCCTGGCACCCCGAGCCCCCTCGGAGCCGAGCCAGCCCCGCACGGCGGGCCCTGGCACCCCGAGCCCCCTCGGAGCCGAGCCAGCCCCGGCGCGGCGCCCCTCGCTGTGCCCGGACGGGACGGGGCGAGCGCAGGGGAAGGCGAGCGGACCAACGTGAATCAAAACGGCAACAAAAAGAAATAAAGCCTCCCCCTTCCCTGAGTGTGTTCCAGTTACGGCTATTCCGTGGTGTGCCTTTCCAGGCTGTGTTTGCGCTGGGAGCTGCGGCCTCTGCCCGGTGCGGGGCTGGGCTGGGGGTGGTGGAGGAGGAGGAGGAGTGGAAAGCAGCGCTTGCACCGCTGCTGTCTGGTTGCCCAACTTCCACACTTCTTGTTCACTTGCTAATCCACACGTCTTCAGGTCAGACAGGTTGGCAAGAAGCGCCAAGGTCTATATTGTAATTTCTTTATCGTGCTTAAGGCAATGTGTGGACTACTCCTAAACCAGCCAGTGTGTGGACAATGTTGGTCCAAGAAAGAAGCTACTTCTAACTGGCCAAGGGAGCAGATCGAGTGACATTTTAAAAGTAGAATGCAGCAGCTAAAGTGAGTATTTAGCTGTCAGTCATCTGCAGAATTATGAAGTCGTTCATATTTAAATAGGACTTGTTTTCCCATTGATTAATCTCAGGCCATTGGCTTTCAAGTTCATGTTTAATTTGATAGATTGGGGACATGAAACTGAACAGTTCTGTCAGTGATGCAAAATTTAGATATTTAGTTAATTCAAAGAAAGAGCCTGTTGCCCAATATACGAGGGTAGATCACAGACTTCACAAAAAGTATGCAAACATTCCCAAGTGGAAACTGACAGTGAGGTTGGAGCTCATAAACAGCAATTCTACACCTTAATGAATTAATTGGTTTCCGTCTCAGAACTGAAGATTTCTTACATTCCTGACAAATCTCTAGCAGGAGAAATACAGAAGTTATTTTTAAATTTTTTTTTTCTAAGGAATTAATTAGTTGTTTATTCACTTCTCTGGTAAAAACACTCCTTTGTATCTTGAGGCTTCCACTGCAGGAACCATGAAAGAACAACTTTGAAGAAAGTTGTTATCATGTTTGAGGAAGATGCCAACTATGCAAAGCTTATAATTTTTCAGGGAAAGTGAGCTGATCTTCATATTCTGTTAGTCTGCACATTTTCAGAGAGCAACTTGTCAAGAGAAACATGTCTGGTATTTAGCAGTAGTTGGGGTTGCAGGTTTCTACCACTGTTAAGGACCAAGGATTGTTTTGCTGACCACCTGCCTCCAATTTATCAATCCAAAATTATCTCAAAGCAAAGATGATGATAACACTGAGTGGCGTCTCCCCTATTAACAAAGTTGCTTTTTCTCCCTTTTTGTACACTTAGGAAATTGTCTCTCGGCTGTCCTTGCCTTTTTTTTATATTGTCAGAAGAAACGAACCTGTGCTAAAATGTATGGTTGAAGGACATGAGTTTATAATTTCTGATTCTGCTGTGTGAAAAGCACTTCTGCATGGGAAAAGTGTTGACACCCCAGCACTTACTTTTCTTATTTCTAGGATCACCGGATGGTATAGTCTAGGCAAATGTGTGTTTGAATTGCTAAGAGATGGTATGATCTTTTGCCATTTTCTTCTTTTCTGTCTGTGTAAATATGAGGGGAAAACAGATGTTAATTTTTCTGGGATTTTTCACCAGCTAGTCAGTGATGGTGTCATAAATGGATACTCAGTGAAGCATCTCTTATAAATGTGCTCGGTATTGATTTTTTGTCAGGAGCATGAAGGATCGAGCTGTACCACTACAAATGATCAGCAACAGATGCAGTGTTAGGTACAGAAGTACAAGCTTGGTTTAAGTGTTTTTTTATGATCCAGTTGTTTTTACAGAATAGCCATAGTGAAAATAAAAGAAAAAAAGTTGGATTAAAAAATGTCCATCTGCAGACTGATGTTAAGGCTTTACTGCTGCTGTCCAAGGGAGTCTGGCATTTTTTTGTTTGCTGTATTAGTGAGGCAGATTGGATGAGAATATCACTGTGCCTTCTTCCTTCATGAGATATCTCTATTTTTCATTTCAGCGAGCTTTGTTGGAGTGGGTCTTGTGGGCACATAAGAATCTTTAGTCTCTGGATGTAAGGTTAGATGTAAGGTTAAAGATTGTAGAAGGAAAGTTGCGTGACTATTAAACATCAGTGTAACCATGTTTTAACACCTGTTTTACACAGTTATTTTATTACAACTCTGTTAGTTCAAGAATTCTGGAAGTGAAGTTGGGCTGTTGCTAATTAGCAAGAGGAAAATTAATGAATGATGAAGTAACAGGTAATGAACAGCTGATTTTTATTATGCTGATGCAATGTGAGAAAATGAAATATGTTTGAAATTAATTTAAGTATTAGCCAAAAAGACAACCCCAATAGTGCTGTCTGTAGCTGAGACAGTGTTTGCACCAATTATGTAGTAAGGAGAGATCACAGGCCATTCAGGTCTCTGCAGAGTCGTGGAATGGCAAATATTCGCTGCTACTCCCAGCTCCTCTGTCGCCTCCCTGTTGTTGCAGGGACACGCTCATGGCCTGCCTGGCAGCAGAGCTGTCACTGTGTCCTGGGAACACAGAGTTGGCCATCCCTTGTGCCACCTGTTTGCCCTGCCAGCGTTCCAGTTTTGGTCTCCACAGCCCTTTTTCCTTACAAGATCCAAAGGTCACAGCTAAGCCACTTGTTCCTTTCAAGGCGACTGTTCTTTAGCCAAAGCCGCAGAATTCAGATGCCTCCAGGCAAAGGCAGGTTTTGCAGACAGTGTGGGGGAAAGACAGTTTTCTTTTTTCTTTTCCCTCGAGTTGTTTGAGACCTTGATCCCTTTCAGTCTCCCAGCTATCTGCAGGTTTTTATGATTTTTATATTAAAGTGCATTTGGTTCAATGTTTTTTAGTTTTCTGTTGCCTAATTCTTTCCCTCTTTGTCTGGTCCAACACAAAACAATATCGTTGGTTATTTTATGACATTGATGTTGAATCTTTTTTCTTTCTTTTTTGTTTTTTAACGTTCAGGTTGCAGCAGCCAGTGGTCACACTGTGGTGTTAGTAGACCAGTCAGATGAAATCCTTAAAAAATCTACAAAAGGAATTGAAGAGAGTTTGAAGAGAGTGACAAAGAAGAAGTTTGCAGATAAGCCTGAGGTTGACATCCACTTTATTCCTCTAGTAAAAGCTACCGTATCCAAGTATTCAAGTTCTGGTATTGCATACAGTTATGTATTATAGAGTATGTTAATATACTGGCTTAAAACAAAAACTTTTTCCAGTGTGCTGAGGCACTTGGATTTCCCCTTTTTTTAATTTGGAGAGGTTTGAAGATGTGTTATCTGGGAATGCACCCATTTTATCCAAAAGCAAATAGTAACAAAATTGTCTTAATACCTTTGAAAAAAGGTTGGTTGGGTTGGGTTGGGTTTTTTTGGTTTGTTTTGGGTTTTTTTGACTCAAGACTTGGATACAGGATTATTGCGAGGAAAAGAGAGTGCAAGTAACATGAACTAGATGTGTAAGATACTGTTCATTTCCTTTACTCAATAAGACTGACATACAGCAAGCCGCTGTGGAGCAGTTGATACATCTAAATTTGTATCCAAAGGGTTACTTGTTAGTTTGCTTGCTTCTCTAAATTCCGTGCCAGAATAACTTCTTCTTTTGATACATATTAACATATTTAATGTGCACCTGTAATGACGATTGCCAGCAGAAATGGTGCAGCAGATCAAGGAAATGAAAAGCGCTTGTACCAGGATAACTAGAGCATACAGACACACTTAATTATGGGGAGTCTTTTAGTACAAAAGAAAACTGCCCCCCTAATGCTTGTGCTTTTCGTGTGACACTATATTGTACCATGCAGGGTTTTTTCTTAACTTGTACTATGTCTCCATTTACCTTTCGGTAAAAGTCTTGCAGTTCTGTTTGATTTCTGTCCTCACAAACTGTGTCAGCAATTGGTGGATTCACTAGTGAGAAAACATTTTTTTTCTTGCATTTGCACTGAAACTATAGCTACTGATTGACCAGCCAGATGATCACTCAGACTCTTATGCTGAAGGTTGGACTGCAGCAAATGACCTTCCTAAATAATTAATTCAAAGATGTCCTATTTACTTCAAAGCAGATTTGATGGGCTAGGAATATTTTGTCAGGGGAAAGCATTGTATTTCTACACACTTAGAACTTGCTCACTGATTTGAAAATGTGGCAGACTGCTTGCAGTTTTGGCAGCTAAAAACACTTCAGAGCACATAAGGGGATTTTCATGTAAAAGTAAATTAAGTCATTGTAAATAGACGTTATAACTTCTTGGAAATGTTTCAGGCTGGTGCTGAGTTCATTGAGAAGACGTTAAAGAACCTCACAACGAGCACAGATGCGGCAGCAGTGGTTCACAGCACGGATCTGGTGATAGAAGCCATTGTGGAAAACCTGGAAGTTAAAAATGAACTCTTCAAGAGGCTGGATAAGTTTGCTCCAGAGTATGTGTATTTTTCCTGTTATGTTTTGAAACTTAGACCATCTTATATTTTTGTACTTACTGTTAGTCCTCTATTTTCTTAGCTGCTTTTTTTAAAAACCAGGAGTTTTTTTTCTCTTAGACTTACTCCAGACTGTCATGTTTGTATGGAATAGTTGTTGTACTGGGTGCATATGTTATGAACAGTCTTAGGTGTGTTCACTGTGTTTATTTGCTTGTTGCGTTGCTTAATTTGTTGTGGTTCCAGGTATGTTTAGTCATGAAGTTTCTCCATCTACTGTTCCAGTTCAAATCTAAATCCAATTGGAAATGCACATCAGTAGAGTAAACTTGTTCTGATACACATGGGTTATGCTTAACCTCCCGTTCCTGTATTTAAATAGGGAATTGGGATGATAAAATATTTGGTTTTGGCATGACCAGGTTTTAAGTCTCGGCCTCAGTTAGCTCAGAAGTGTCTTAAGTGAACTAAGTTTACTTTGTATTACAAGAGTTTGGAAACAGCTTGTTGCTGGTTATTGTGTGTGGTGTAAAGGCATAAATAATTTTTTAGTATGTATTCATTCAGTTACAGTCCCTGGAACTTTCTTTCAATTACATTTGATAATTGTTTGAAGTGATTGTTGAATTGTATCCAAACCCAAAAATGGTGTTAAGCTGAGCATGCAGCCTCAGAAGTTTGAGCTTTGCAATTGATGACTCAGGATCATAAGACCTTGACTGATTGCAGGTTAAGATTTTAACTAGGACAGCTAAATCTGGGGGTATTGGCTAAGAGATATTCTAGACTGTCTAGCTAAGCCTGTCAACTAGTCAAGCTGTGGCTTGAATACAGTGTCAAGGGAGAAAAGATGTTATCATTAGTTGATTCAGCCTGGGGAGATTTTTCAGACTTTCTAATATGGTCAGTAATAAAAATCACCTGGTACTTCTGAAAGCAATAAATGATCACAGCCATGTGCTGAGCACAGGGTAACTTGCCATTACCCTCAGTCTGATGCACAGAAGTAGCTGTCTTTGGCAATTATGAGAATACCTTTTAGGGATTAGATTGTGCCTATTTTGTGAAAACAGACCATTGGTTGCCTGAGTCTAATGAGAAAATTAGTGTGTGCTAAAATTGTCTAGAACCAGTCAGCCAGGAAATGTGGGCACAGGAACTTGGAGCCTTATTTAAAAACATGTATGTTTGGAACACCTGAGTCTCTGTTTCATAAGACTGAGCTGTTTGTCAGTGTAGCTGCCTTAAAACATCAAATTTTACATTACAGAATGTTATAACATACTGGAGTTGTTCAGATAGGCTCCTTCCCATTGCATGTTTCTGCAGGATTGAGGAAAAATTACTAGACAAGAAGCCTTCTTTTTTAAAGGATATTTGGAAATTATGATAAACATATAGATCTCTTACATGTACAATAAAGAGAAGTGAAGTGAATGGCGAATAATATGGGTCATAGTGTGTAGAAAGCCTAGATGAAAAGAAAGAAAACCAGTAAAACAGTGACATTTGGTGGCCAAATGTTAAAATACTAGTTATTGGATACAAAGGGTAATTTGTAATTATGTGAGCATTCTAGAGTTGCAGATTCTGCGAGCGGCTTGGGGAAAGGCAGAAATGTCTAGTGAGTGTTTTTCCATGTGTTAGAAGGAAGCTGTAGATGTAATTCATTCCACGCAGCACAGTGGTGGAATGGAAAGCTTTCCCTGTCTGTGCAGGTATCCTACAGCCTTTGCCAAGACTGAACAGTTCAAACCTTGTAAACATATTATATGGACTAACTGTTGTGTCAGCTCACTGAAGGTGGTGCACTTGTGGTTAATTGGTAGGGAAGACAGGATTTGTTTAAAGATAGCTTTGAGTCTCAGGACAAACTTTGCTCCTGTGGGGCCCTGGGCATTGATGGCCCTTTGAAGTGTGTGTTACAGGCAGAGACCATGCAAGACCAGGGTTATGAGGAGGGAGGACTTGCCTTGATTCAAATATCAGGACTACCACAGGGGTAGATGGTAGCACATGGAAACATAAGGGACTATATATTACAGTTGCTCAGACAAGATGATGGATTCTACTTGTGAAACATAAGCCAAGTGAAACCCTGCATTTTTGTTCTTCTGTAGTGCATTTCATGTCTCGTATTTCCTCAGCTGCAACAACTACATGTTCGTTTCCCACTTTTGCACCATAATGACCTCTCCAATGAAGATAAGTCTGGAGACAGCACACACCCAAAGCATTGCATTGAAAAAACAAAACACAATTACCTTAATTTCTCTTCTGTTTTCTTATAACAAACCTTATAATTCCTTTGAAAGTGTATCTATTAATCTAGGGGAAAGAAATCTATGGGAAAGCTATTTGTTGTTGAGAGAAGTTGTATTTGTGAATGGGGAGTGAATTCCCTGTAGGCTTTAGAACAAATGTAATTAGCCAGAAGAGTTTGACAATCCCAGAGCACATTGGGAACTCGGAGTATTCCTTATCCAAGATAACCGTGCAGGTGAAATGGTGAATGCTGTTTGTTGGATGCTGTCAGTCTGGGAGCATACTGGTTTATGTTCTTAGAGCTTTGCAAAATTCCTTGTATATATTCTATTTCTCTCAGTGTTATACTCACCCTCCTTACATGGCAGTTGTTATGGTGTTACAGGGGCATCATCTTTGGAGCAGGATAAAACATTCCTACCCACACTTCAGTTTTGTTTTGCTGTTCTTGAGTTGGGTCAGTCTTGTGTTTCCATTTTGAAAAGGTCAGGCAAGGGTTTTGTTAGAAAATCCCCACATTCTTTGTGGCTTTTAGGCATTTAAACGCTGCAGCACTTTTCCAAACAGGGTCATAATGAACATGACAAAGAATTTTCGGATATCCACTTTAAGAACACTTCTGTACTTGCTTTCTGTTTACTTCTGGGACATGGGAATGCCTATCAACATTTCTTGGTCTAGGATTTATCTTTTGATGTGGAAACACAGCTTGGAACTGGCCAGTGGTTTTCAGCTGTTCACTGAAATCAGTGTGTTACAAAACTGTTACAAAAGAAGTGTTGTTCCATGTTCTCTGTGTAAGGGAGCTGGACTGTAAGTCAGATTTATTGAAATGGTCTGTTTCTCCCACGTTGGACTGTTTTTGACATCTTCCTCTGACCCACTAGATGGCACCAAGAGAAAGCACTCCAGTGCCTGGAAAAGTATCGCTCTGGCTTCTCTAGTACTATTGCTTTCCAAAGCCTTTCAACTCCGCTGTCACCTGAAGCATGGATTATGTAATTCTAAGTCAGAAAGATATGAAAATTTTATTTTAAACTCAATTGAAAGTAATTGGTTGGTCAGAGCAGAAAGTGTGAATAAAATGGGCTTGTCCACAGTGCAAATTTAATACTTCTTTTCCCCAAAGGCTTCATCTTGTGTGAAGCTACAAGTATTAGCCCACAGAAGTCATAACTGAGGTAAAATCTCTTGCTTAAGTGAACCCAGATATAAACCTATCAATGATTACATTTCACAGATCAATGTGCTTAATTGTTATATGAATATTTTAATTTTTATGTACAGGGGCCAATTTGCACTAAGGATAAGCAACTTTTGTATGCATTGACTTTGCAAGGTCAAAACTATGAAATGTGGAATACTTCCTTTAGTATCCCACCTCAGAACAATATAAGGTCTGCTTTAAGCTGGGGGAATAACAAAAGAATATTTGTGAGAAGAGTAACCTCCAAGGTTTTTTATTTCCTTCTCTATAACAAAAAAGAAAACATAATAAAAAATGGAAAACCATGTGGGTGTTTTTGTCCTAAGATGTTTTCTTTTAATGCCACTATAAGATGTTCCCATGACTTGGACCTAACTTTTCTGAAAGCTTTGTTGTGAAGCTCAGTTATATCTCAGTGACTATAAGCAAAGTATCAATGTAGGTTAACATTTGATGAGTCTGGTAGGATACCTTTTTGAAAGGATAGTAAGATGCAGTCCAGAATGGAAGGTAGGGTTTCATCTCTAATTTAGTTTTTGATTTTTGTGATTTGAAGAAGAAGCCATTTTTGTAAATTTTTTATGTGTTGTTACTATAGCAGGGCCATTGGGGTTCTGAGATATTTCTGGGGAGAAAAAAAAAAAACAGACCAAAACCCAAGCCATTATAAATTTCAGTTAGTAAATCTTGTTTATGTCTGGAAAAGGACTTCATGTATGTCTTAAAATTCTTGGCATTTTGTGTATCCTTTACAATGTCCTGTGCATGGCAGGTTTTATCTTTTTTCTGTTTTTTTCCCATCAGCTCTTTGCTTTGGTGACAGGTTTGCTTGTTTTATTGATCATTATAAAACAAAGTAGATTCCAAATTTTCCTTAAGGCTCCAAAGTGCATTTTCAACATGACAAATGATTGGTTTTCAATAGATGTGTAAATGATTAACAAAAAAATACCCTTAGATTTCCAGGATTGTTGAAGGAATTATCTGGAATAGATCTGAGGGGGTTAAAAGAAATTTTCTACTTCGAGTCTCTTTTTCTAAGCACCTAATATAAACACTCAACATACTTCCTTGAGAGTCAGAAACTCACACAGTCCTTGCTGTGGCTATACTTACACCTCAGCAGAAGGACCATGATAAACTGCAGGAATATTTCTGAGAATTCTGTGTGTTGTTCAGTGCATCAACCTCCTACTATCATTTATGCAATCCATATATTTCTTATTTCCAGCCATACCATATTTGCAAGCAATACTTCATCCTTGCAAATCACAAACTTGGCTAACTCGACCACCAGGCAGGACCGATTTGGAGGCCTCCATTTCTTCAATCCTGTGCCTATGATGAAGCTTGTGGAGGTAAGTGTCTTATGACCACTCCTTACAGTGGTTATTGTGGTCACCCTCCATCACAGTAACAGCTGCAGCCCAGCAGTGCAGGTGTCACCAGTGAGACTTCAGTTACATGAAAGGGCAGATCTCAGTTTCCAGCTCTTCTGATATGGAATTAGCCACCTCTAGCGATAAGAGGGTGGTGCAGTCTCTGTTGAGGGGCAGGTTGAAGACATAGGGGTAACTCCTTCAGTCCTCAGGCTCCAGAGTTCTCCGCTGAACTGCCAACAGAGGTGTTGTTTATAGTGATCATTTCAGACACAGAGGCAGGGTCATTTATAAGAACTGCTGCTACCCATGTAGAAATCAACAGAAAATCACATGAGATGAAATCTTACTGTCTTGTGACTTTTGAAACAGAGTCAGTCATGTTTGTTTCAATGTTTCAGATGTTTTGTCTGAAGTATTACATTATTTCTCAGCCTTTAATAAAGTGTAAAAAGAAGTTTTTACATAACTCTTCAGATGTCTTTTCTAAATATACTGTTTGGCTACATCATGTGATTTCTAATAATACTGAAATGCAGGGCAGAATAACAGTCGAATATGAGTTTATCTGAGCCTCCAAAGTAAATGTTGTATTGCAGACAAAACAACAGGTCTCTCTTCTTTTTCTCACCTTTCCCCATTATGGCTGACCTCAATCACTAGAACTTACAGGCTCTTGGGTAAGTAAAAATAAACTTTGCCTTTTGACCACTCTGCCTCAAAGTTTCAAGTACTTCATACCCTTGTGTGCTGTAAAGCATTTTCCTCTGTCCCATAGGTCATTTGTTCTAGTATTGCTTTGGGGACAAACACTTCAAATATGTTGTGTCTGCCTTTTGAATGCCTGAGATTCATGTTATTATTTTTTTCTTGTTTTTCAGTAAAATATATATTATGCAGTTGCTTGCTCTGTGTTTTTGAATGTGTAATTCTCTTTCTTGCCTTTTTGAAGTGTTTGAACCTTTTGGCTGAAATGAACACATTTGATTCAGGGTATGATTGTCTGATGAGAGTTTTTCACATGGCTTGTGAATGTCCTGCCCCAGAGTCTCCAGCTGATGAGTAGTATTTGAAGAACTTTAAAACACAGAACCTGTGCTTTCAGTCACTTGGTGTAGGAGGATGTCAATATTAGTAAATCAGTGCACTTTTTAAAGCTTTGGGTTTGTTCCAGATTTACTACTGTAAGTCAGGATTGGCATTGAAAAACACTGTAGAACAACATTTTCTATGTAAAACAGATGTTTCAGTTTGAAACAATCAGGGAAAATCAAGAAATTATCACCAAAACTATGGAAGATATTACTGAAATTGCCAGTCATCTCTCATGGAAGGTGTCCATGGATCACAAGTCTGTAGTGCTTTTGAGTCTTATCTTCTCTTTTTATAGATTATTCTCATGCTTGGAAGCACATAGCTTTGAGGGGATTTCTTTCTCTTATAATTCAGAAGGCTAGTGCTAATGTTTCACTATTCTGAGGTGTATATTAAAAACTCATGCTTGAAACTGTTGCAGATATTCCATAAAATATCAAAGTAAAAGAATACCACTTTTTCTGCTGTGAAACAAACCTTTTTCTGAGTCCTAACTGGTGTGGGTTTTTTTGTGTTTGCCTTATGTCAGTCATTAGAATGGTAGGAAATCTCTCTGTGACAGGGAAAGGCTGTGGATGTGTCTACCTGGACTTCAGTGAAGCCTTTGATTCTGTCTCCCACAGCATTCTCCTGGGGAATCTGCAGTCCATGTCTTGGACTCGTGCACTCTTTCCTGGGTTAAAATCTGGCTGGATGGCTGGGCCCAGCGTGTGGTGGTGATGGAGCTACATCCAGCTGGCAGTCAGTCACTAGTGGGGTTACCCAGGGCTCAGTCCTGGTTAATATCGTTATCAGTCGTCTGGACCAGGGAATTGAGTGCACCCATAGTAAATTCACAGATGACACTAAGTTGGGTGAGAATGTTGATCTGCTGGAGGGTAGGAAGGCCCTGCAGAGGGACGTGGATGGGTTGGACCGATGGGCTGAGGCCAGCGTTATGAGGTTTAGTAAGGCAAAGTGCCTTGTCCTACACTTGAGTCACAAGCCCATGCTGTGCTACAGGCTGAGGGAAGCAGCCCAGTGGAAAAGGACCTAGAGGTACTGGTCAACAGCCAGCTGAACATAAGCCAGCACTGTGCCCAGGTGGCCAAGAAGGCCAGTGGCATCCTGGCTTGGATCAGAAATAGTGTGACCAGCAGGTCCAGGGCAGTGATTGTCCCTCTGTGCTTAACACTGGTGAAGCTGCACTTTGAGTCCTGTGTCCAGTTCTGGGTCCCTCACCTCAAGAAGGACATTGAGGTGCTGGAGCAGGTCCAGAGAAGGGCAGTGGAGCTGGTGAAGCGTCTGGAGGGTAAGTCATTTGAGGAGCAGCTGAGGGAGCTGGCTGGGGGATCATTAGCCTGAAGAAAGGAGGCTCAGGGGGGATCTTATCGCTCTCTACAACTACCTGAGAGGAGGCTGTAGCCAGGCGAGGGTCAGTCGCTTCTTCCAGTCTGCTAGTGACAGGACAAGAGGAAATGGCCTCAAGCTGTGCCAGGGGAGGTTCAGCTTGATATCAGGAAGAGTTTGTTGACTGAAAGCATGGCTGAACATTGGAACAGGCTGCCAGGGAGGTGGGGTGTCACTATCCACAGAGGTGTTCAAGAAACAACTGGATGTGGCACTTAGGGCCGTAGTTCAGTTGACACGGTGGTGTTTGGTCAAAGGTTTTACTCAATGAGCTTCGAGGTCTTTTCCAACCTTAGTGATTCTGTGACCTAATGGTATGAACAAGGAGGTCAGCATTATATACTCATGTATAGCAGTTTTAGATTACTGAACATAGAGGCGGGTTTCAACACAAATATTACAACCAGTTCAGCTTCTGCAAGTCTGTCTTTTTTGTTTTTTTTCTTTGAAGGGAGTGGGACTTGGGTCAGCTATTGGTGCTGGTGAAGTATAGATATTACTATGTGTGACAAAAGATTCAGCTGTGAAGAAAATCAAGGTGGAAATGTACTACTGGAAAGCTTACAGGGCTCTCACAAATTTGAAAGACAGATTTAAAATTTTCTTTAGAATTAAATGGCTGTTTTGTTTACATTGGGCACAGGGGAGATGTTACAACCTGTTATATTGGAAACTGTGTCTGTTCGTATGGTTCTGTGCAGTGATGTCTTGTGTTTCCCAAGACAATAGAGACTATGTAGCTTTTAAAGTTGCTTTGTTGTACTATAATCTCTGAAATGCAACTCCAAAGAATGTTCCTTTTTACCATCCATTCCTAGTGGCTGAGTGGGAAAGTGTTTTAAAAAAATACATAATTTCGAAATGTGCAAAATGCTGTATCTGTCTTTAAAATAGATTCATGTGTCCGTTTCGTGAATTTCTGGAAGAGTGTTTGGGATTGCTATTTAATCATTGCTGTAATGCAGAAATGAGAGAGATTCTGCTTATAAATATGCTTATGAGCTCTTTCTACCTTTGCTCTGCTCAGGTCATCAAGACTCCAATGACCAGCCAAAAGACTTTTGAATCTCTTATGGATTTCAGTAAAGCAGTAGGAAAGAGTCCTGTCAGTTGTAAGGTGAGTACGTTTTGACTGTACAGTGTTCAGAGTGGGTCTGTTCCTGTAGATTTAATTTTAAGGTGGTGAGTTTCAGTGGATATAAGAGCACTATAAGAATTTCCGTGTTGCTTCTTGTCCATTTTCTGTTCCCTATTAAAAGCATTTTGACAAAGAAAACATCCACAATTACCACAAATTCTTCAAAGTCAAGTGACTCGAGACGTCTTGTCTAGAGCAGCAAAACTCACAAGTCTCAGGGTTTACAGTTTTGGAGTCTGTTTTTAAAGTCCTGCAAAAGCCTAGACTGGAGAGCTTAAGCAGGAGCTCACCTTTAGCCATGCCAGAGACAAGGCTGCTGCCTCTTGTACTGTGAGGCAGTTGGATGAATCCTCCCTGCTGTGTGCTCACTGCAAGTTTTTCTTAAGACTGCAATAACTAGACACATATTAATCTTCATTGCTTTGCAGCTTTGTTTTTTTTCTCTAGAGTAACACCCTTCTTCCTAAGCACATTTTTTCTGAATCCATTAAGCTGTGGTCTGGGTAACTTTATGCAAGCTATTGCCTTGAGTTTCACAGCCCCCAGGAGACATTTGATCATAAAAGAAGGGCCTACAATCTAGGAGCTACCAGTAACTCAGCATCTGGATGCTGGACTCCAATTCTGGCTGTACTGCTAACCTGCTCTGTGTACTTAGTTGACTTCTTCCCTGTTTCTGTCACAGTTTGGCAGTGTGTAATGTGTATAATATATGATGAATTGTTATAAATTAGCTTGGATAGAGAGGAATGCAATCTCCATGTCTGAATATTTTTTTTTTAATTCTTGTTTGTAGAAGAAACATTGCTTGTAATTCTCTGGATTAGATATTGCGATAGAATGAAATGAACAATAAACATCTGAAACAGTAGTAGTATACAAAATAGTGCTGTGTTTGCGTTATTGGTTTTGATTAAAGCTTGACAGCATGTATCTTATCTTTGCATTGGTAGTGTTGGTGTTTGCTCTTGAAATGGTCCTAGCTTTCAAAAGTATGGTTTACCAATGAGCAGTGGGGAAGATGTTTCTCATAGCTGACACACACAAAAAGCCCTATTAGAGAAGAAATGCTCTTCCCGTATCCTTCAGGAAATGGTATCATCAGAATTTTGATAAAGATGTTTTCCCAACTAGCCACATTAAATTGTTTTAAGATTAATTGGGTTGGGCTTGAGTTAGTCTTACTGTTCTTTGTCATGAGGAATGTTTTATGTGCTATTCCTTATTTGAGAAATTCATCTTTTCTGTTTTAATACTGAGCAGATAGATCAGACGAAAAGTACTCAGGGAGTATCATAAGTTGATGATACAATAAGTTTTTTCATCCACTTGTTTCATTTGTCAGTAGTATTTGAGTGTAGTTCTGGTGAAGAATGTTTAATTAGAATCCCTTTTTTATTTTTCATAGGATACTCCAGGGTTTATTGTAAACCGTCTGTTGGTGCCATATATGATGGAAGCTGTTCGACTTTTTGAGAGAGGTATTTTTTGGGGTATTGACTTCAGGGAATACTGACGTATAACATTACTAAATGTTATGTCACTTCACAAAAGCCTTGGGATTCCCTCAAAATTTTCAGATCTTTAAGTCTGGAAGTGAATGAACATCAAATATCATCCAATATGTGTAACTGGAAAGACCTTGCCTTCACTTTGCATAACCTGAGATTTCAGAGTTGGAAGGTAGTAGTTACTTGTGGGGAAAATTCCTGGTGGTGGAAAATGTTTGTGGCTTGGAGGTAACAAAGTGAGTGTAGTGCCATTGTAAAAATACCCTTTGCCAACTCTTCAGGAACCTCCCTCTCTCTGTCCCACAAGACACTGATAACAGTGATTGAGAATCCCATAATGGGACCAGTAGCAAAGTTCTGCTGAGTTCACTTATATGGGACTTTTGAAATAAACCACCAGTTTTAAGGTGAGGTAAGTAGTGTAGTAGTGCCACATAAAATTCTATATCCTTTTTTAGACATAGATTCTCCAGGAACTCCCATATCGCTGCTGGTCTCTCTTACATTGTTACTGAGGGTAGGTAGAAATAATCATGAATCCCCAAAGAACCACTGAATTTTTCAAAGCATTCGTACTTGTTTTGAAAAGAAAAGAGCCAATAATGAATGTAGTGAATAAAGAGCAAATTACAGACTGTAATTGCTTTTATTTCTAGTGCTCTGCTCATACTGCCATGCTACTAAGAATGTCATTTGAAACATTTTGTTTTTGAAATTACTGTTTTTTACAGATGAAAGCACTCCTTTTTCAGGATTCCACCAAATATGCTTTAAATATTAAAAATCTCTTTTAGAGCACATGGAAGAGATGGTTTGATCTCCAGAAAAAAAAGTATAAAACAACGCTACTTGTTTATCCATCAACAGATGTACCTAATTACATCTCAAAGGGAGAAAAGAGAAAATTTAGTGACTTGAAAGGCAAAGGCATGGATGTGAGGGGGCATTATTCTCTTAGAAAAAGTCACAGTTTTAAATATAGTGTGTGGGTGTTTCACTGTGTTTAAAAGAGGTGCCTTTGTTAAGTGACATATATCACTGTGTGTATTTCAGGAGACAACAGAACTTTTAATTAAATGCAGAAGAAAACAGTCACTGAGAGTGTATGTTAAAATCGACTGTTTTCTGCATAAGCAAACAATATTTTGATTTAATCTTTATTCTGTTTATATTTTGTTCCACAATGTGATATTTCCAAACTTGTTAATTCATTAATTTTTAATGAAAACTATTTAAAAAGCTGGTTGATGTTTTGAGAAACCTAATGGCTGTCTTTTAATTCATATTTTCCATTGAATCAAGTTAAAATTTTACCATATCCTTTGTATTAGTTCTCAGAGTTGACATTGTCATCCACATAAGAATGAAATTATGTCTCTTTCTGGGCAACCCCAAGCACTGAAATACCTTTGCGTTAGGCCAGTCCTTGAGTTTTTGTTTATAGAATATCTCATGCTGTGAAATGTGCACTTTTGCATAGGCAAAATACCTTTAGGAAATTGAGTGGTTTAAACAGGGGACATATAATAAATATTAATGTATGGTGACCTGTACTTCCCTGTTCTTTGGGGAAAAACTAAATAGGCATCAAGTTTCTATAAAGTCTGCTTTGTACTAGGAGAGACTGGGATGAATTAGAGGTATAACCCTTGTTTGTCCTTTTACTATTTTTGATTGTATTGTAATGAAACTATATACTGTTGGGCAGCCAAGTCCTAAATTTGACAGAGCAGGACCAATCTGTTGATAGCACAAGTTTGTACACCTGCATCAACTTCAGATGAGCTGAGAATTTAGGTGTGTTTGAATTTGGGGAACTGAAATTATGTTAGAATTAAGTAAAGCTACTTTTCTAGGTTTCTCAAAATTAAAATGTGGTTTAAGAAAAAAACCCACATTGTCAGCTTTAAAGAGTAAAGGGAGATATATATAAATTATTACTTCGTACAGAACTGTCATTGGAGTTGTTGCCTTTACAAGAGATGTTGTAAATTTATTTCTAAGAATCTCTGATCTTAGGCATGTAAATTGCATGGGCTATGTCTGCCAAGCTTTTGGACACCCTGAATCCCTGTATGCATTGAGTGTGAAGGTTACTTAACAAGTACCTCTGGGGTTTGCATAACTTCATCCTTTTTTACAGGATCTGCAAAAGAAGTGCACTGCCTTTATCAAAATGTGTATTAGAAGTAAGCAGTAGAGGTGCATCTGCTTTGATGCCAATATGAAATATGTATTCCCAGCAAAAGAATGAGGTGAATGTTAACTGTGACAATGTGGCAATACAGGATTTGTATTTTTATAGGCACAGACTGAAGTAGAAGTAACAAATTTCTGATTATTTTGATTTTTTTTAAGTCAATTTTGAAATGCACAAATATAACTGCGCCTGCACAGTCTTTCAGGTCTGTCCTGTCTACCATCTCTGATGCTGATAGATATCCTCCAGTGAAAGCTACTGTAACTGAGTATGGTACTCAGCTGCTGCTGCTCCCCTCTCCATGCCTGCCTTATCCATCAGCTGGATATCACTGGTCTTCTGGCAGTTGCAGAGTAAGGGTAGCTCTGTCCTGTGCGTCATTCAAAAGCTGCTGTTGATCTTATGAATTGAGTTGTTTCCTTACCTATTCTGCTGCCTCTAAAGGAAGCTCTTGATTCTTCACAGTGACCAGTTCTTCCTTTAATCTTTCTGATAGGTTCAGCACAGTAGCTGTGGCTCCATCAGCATAGTCATGGATATTGAAGTGCGAGGGGAGCTAGGAAAATGGAAAGCAGGCCTGCAGGGCTTTTTTATTTTTTGTGAGAGATTCAGCTTTATGCTCCATGTGTATGCTGACTCCAGTTTTTGTGGCTCTGAAACATGCAGAGATTTCTGTGAAGAGCTGCACCAGGGTGAAATAACACCCAGTTAATTATTTATAAGTGGTGCCAAGTAGATGCGGAATCTTCTCTGTTCATCAAACTGTCAATCTTTTCTCTAGGAGACGCATCAAAGGAAGATATTGATGTTGCTATGAAGCTTGGGGCTGGCTATCCCATGGGTCCATTTGAACTGCTGGACTATGTTGGGTTGGATACCAGTAAATACATTATAGATGGTACTGCATGCTTATTTTCTTCTGTTTTTCCTGGGTTTAGCTATGTTGTAGATGTTCTAATGCAAATGTGACTCTTAATTATTTAAACTGAATGTTTATGGCATAGCCTTTTAACTATTCAGGAGAAAGGAATGAGAATTCAGCTCAGAATGCTGTGTGAGTACAGCATTTGTACTGCATGCTTGTACTCTTTGTATATGTGGACAAAGCAGTGGTGGTTTTGCTGACTTCATCAGGTTCCACTGGAAAATAGTAATAATATTAATGGTACTTTATCTAATTAAAAAGAATCAGTGGGAAGAAAGACGTGTACTGGAGGTAAGAAATTCTCATGAAAAGCAACAAATGTTGAGTTTCCCTATCCTTTTTCTGCCAGCAATGTTTCCATTCTTAATTAATAGGAAACTCAGTAAACACCTCAAAAGATGTAAGTAAACCATCTTTCTTTCACTTCAGTTAATAAGTGGATGAATGTCAATACAGTAACAAAAACATACATAATTGGTGACGGCTTGTTGATGGGTTTTGTGTTCTTTTGAATGAGCAGCTTAAATACTCTCCAAGGCAGACTATCACTTTGAAAAGGGTATTTTCAGTGAAAACTCTTTTGCTTTTAGTTAGTACCATGGAGTGGTGTTACATTGTTGTAACCAACCGTCTTTTGCAGGTAGAAATTCAACTTGGAATTTCTTTGCACTTAATTTCTTTTCAGCATAGCCTTTGTTTTATTTCCTTATACTTAACTACGTTTCAAAAGTTCTCCTTAATTCTTTTCAAGTATTAAAATTCTTCAGTCACGGAGAATAGAAGGTGTTCAGAGTACACTATGCCTAAAGACTAATTGATAGATTTGCTCATAATCTTCAGTATTGATCTGTGGTTTTTGAAGATGTATTGACGTGTCTCAGAGAGTCTACAATAAGTTCCAGACCTCCTTCGGTTTTCTGACCTCTGAATATTATTCTAAGGAGATGCAGATCTCTATTATCATCATATATAAACAGAACTGTTACTAATTCATCCATATCCTTTCCTTTCCAGGATGGCATTCATTAGAGCCCAACAATCCTCTTTTTGCACCCAGCCCACTCCTGAATAAACTGGTAGCAGAAAAGAAGCTGGGTAAAAAGACTGGAGAAGGGTTTTACAAATACAAATGACCTCCAGACCTCAAGAGATGTTAAACTATCTGTGCATGCTATTCAGCATTGCCATATTACTGGTGAATTCTGTTTAAACCCACCCAAGGATGGCACAAGCTGCATTTAGAACATAACCCACCTCTGAACGGAGTGATTGCACTAGTTAATTATGGTCAAAACTTGATTTGTTAGATTATTTTTTTCTTTTAATTCCAAAAAGCTTTCTATGTACAGTGCCTTCATGAAATGTTGATTTTTTCAGGTGCAGTACAGGACAACAAGTGAATTTATGTATTTGAAACAATATTACAGTGATGGGAGAGATCCTAAAAATAACCTCACTTTCTTAAAAATAAAATTTTCAACAATTCTGTATTGAATGTCATGGCTTGCAGTTGGTTGGATGGAGTCCACTGGGTGGCAGTCTCTTTTCACGTTGGCAATTCAGCAGTGGAAAGGCAGTGAGTTGTTTTGTCAGGATTTTTCTTAAGTGCTGTACTAATCTATAGGTGTAAATTACAGTGTGTAGGACAATATTTTTTTGAAAGTCGTATTCAAAAATAAATAAAAGAATCCCACAATGGTAGGCTGTCACCAGGACAGAAGGGTCCCAATACAGCATTTAAAATCAGAGCTCATGACTTGTGTTGGGATTTTCTAGCATTTTCAATTAGCAGTTGAGGGCCTACTTGTGCTTGGTGCTGTAGAAACATAATGAAGATTTCTCGGTGGTTTCTGTTCTGAAGGGCCTAAGATAGGAAGCTGGTGAAAGCCTGTGTGTGTTTTCTCAGGTCCTCTAAATTGGATTTATTAAAGTGTCATTTTTACACACTACACTACTAGTGTAGTTGAGTACTTTCAGGTTTGCAATTGGGAGTCTGCTGCGTGAACAAATAGGTGTGTCTGGCTGTGTGAGGCACCCTCTGTTTTGCAAATTTATGTCTGTGATGCTTAGCGGAGCCGGAATTTATCCATAGTGGGAGTGCATCCAATCCTGTCTTTTTTTCCAAATACTGCAGAGCAAGTGGGTGTGAGGATTGGGGTTCCAGTTCAGCTGAATAGTAGTGTTCCTTTACTTTTTGTACTAAGTGCTTATATATATTTTTCTTAACATAAATTTTTGAAAGAAATTATGAATAATTATTTAACACTAAGTTGCCTTTTCCTCCCTCCTCCATCATCTAATTCAGATTGTGTGTAAAGAAACTGAGGCTGACAGATATTAATTTCCTTGCACATGATCACACAAGAAATCTCTGAGTAAAGAATAATGTTTTTAGTTTTTTGGATCCTGCTTCCTAATTACAGATCATCTGATTTTGAGCTGCTTGTCTTCAAAGAAAAGCGTTAAAGAAAAGAAATGGTACTGTATACAGTCTCTTTTCTTTACTAATATATTGGTAAATTGACTTGGTTTGACTAAAAGACAGTCTTGCATGTGGAGTCTGTTTCACTTGAAGGTTCTTAATGCCTGTAACTCAGTTGGGTGACTTTTAAGTGCTGAAGTTAGCTTCAGTACTACTGCTTTTAGTAGTGATTAAAAACGGGAATGTGTATTACTCATGTGTTAAAAAATGCTATTTATTTTTTACAAAAGCATTTAAACAGAATTAATTTGCTACTGCTCCCTTTACTTGGAAAATGATCTTTAATTTGGAAATGGGTAGGTGTATAGCATGGCATAGGCTATTTAATGTTAAATGTGTAAACTGTTTTTCACTATTAAATGTGATATCTTAGGAAAATAAACCTTCTCTAGAACAGTGTTTTCCTTTCAGGACCTCTAACAGGCACAATATGTGTGTATGTAATACATACAGAAACCTAAAATAGAGGCATTTGTAAGTGACTTGCTATTTGAGAAGAGCCTTCTTTTTCTCAGTGGCAAATAGGCCATGTGGAGGTACTTTTCTGGTGGGTGGGAATGGTTTATTTTATCAGTGTGTGGGGTGCTATGCCAGGATGAGCAGAGATGAAGTAAAGGGCAAAAACATCAAACACTCCCTCTTAAATCTAGATCAGAACACATAGTGGTAATTGCATGACTGAAGCCATTGAGTCAAGGTAAGCCTTTTCTTTTGCTTCTCAGTGGGGAGGCATGGAGAAGGTAGAAGTCCCCTTTGAGGTTCAAGATTGTGAGGAAGTTAGTCAGAAGTAGGACATTCAATAGTTGCTCCTGAAATGTAGAAGAATTTCTACAGCTTTGATTGTTTAAAGATTTTTAGGGGGCTTAAAGAATACGTAGTGAAATAAAGGAATTGTCTGTCACCACCTTTTTCTCAGTAAAGGTGGTTTCTCAGCCCTTGCTGTGGCTGTGACTTGATCCAGAGGTACATGAGCCACCTTCCACTGCATGTAGCATTGATGAAAGGGAATCTGACTGCTGGTCAGTACCTCAGACTGGGATGTGGTACATTAGACCTGCTCTCACCAGTCAGCTCTTCCTGAATTTTTATTAATAGTGGAAAAGAGATTGTGGGGAAAAAAATGAGGTATAGAAGAGAAAGGAGGGAAGGGTGTTTATCTTCCCTCACTGCCTACTTTTAAAACCTTTAGTCTTTGTTATCCTTTCTGTCAGCAGGCCTCACAGATTTGGTCAAAGCTTTGAGATGCATCCTTGGCACAGCTCGAGGGCAGCTTGACAACCAGCTGCTGAGGAGTCGGATGTGAGCCCACCCTCTGCAGCTGGGAAGATGGCTCCAGATTCAGCATCTGGGTCATTTCAGCTGCCAAATGTGCTCCATCTGTGGTCAGCCTCACTACTGACATGGCTGGGGGGAAAACGAGAGCACAGCAAACTACAGAGGGAGTTGAAAGCAGAATCCTAATAGGACTGGAGGAGAGTGCTCTGCGTGAGTGGCTTATGGAGTATAAAGTGCAAGAGGTGGCAATGAAGTTTGATCTGAAGAGAAATTAAGTGTGTTGAAGGTAAAATTTAGCTTTGCTTTTACAAATGAAGTATTCTTCATTTAAGGCACTGAACACAATACTTGTATATGGGCCAATACTAATGGCTGCAATGTTGAGTGCAGAGGACCCAAAGTTCTAAATCTGCATCTATGTTTTCAAGTCTTTGAGTTTTGCCATAGGAGAGTAGTTTTCTTGGAAGATACAGATACCAACTTGCAGTGTGGATTTGAATCTGGAATCGAAAATGGACTTTGTTTCTTCCTCCTTCATTGTGGGGACTTGCAGAACAACACTTTGGTAGGAATTTCGTTGGGAGAACAGCATTGCCAAATAATTTAATGTGTATTAATTGTCTCTTGATAGTAGTTTAGCCTCTGGAAATGAGTAGGTGTCATGAAGTGAATAGCTCAGCTCTGTCCGGATGAGCGTTTTATGAACTTACGCCTTATTTTACACAATGGAAAGAAGGATTGACCGAACAACTGCATAAAATAGCTTGGAAATGTATCTTTCTTTCTTTTTTTGACTAGTTGTATTTGTCCCCCAAGACATGTGACCTGAGGGTTTTGAGGTGACAATGCAAATGTCCTTCAAAAAATGATTAGACAGAAGTTAACTCCAGCATTTAGTATGGGCTCTCCAGAGCTATGAGATCCAGTATTACCAGCCCTGTGTTCCAGCACTGAATCAGATCTCTGAAAAGCGTGGTAGTGGCTTTTCAGTGAGATTCAGAGTTTTGTTTTGATTTTGTTTCCTTAGTACCATATTTGGTGGTTTGTTCTGTGGATAAGGCTCTTACACGCTTCTAAATACCTATGAAACTTTTGAGGTTTGTGGGTTGATCTCTTCTGGAGATCCATTTGCTATAAATGAGCGAATGTTTATCGTGGTGAAGAGGTAAAAAACGAGAAATTTTCTGTATTTGTAGTGAGTTATGATTGACTTGTTAAATCTGTGTCTGTTATTAGAAACAGAAGGGCAACTGAAAAAGAGTATTTTATTTGCCTGCCCAAAAGGAGGTCTTGGTGTGGAAAGGTCTTGTGTATTCCTGACTTCTTGCAGGCTTTGGTCAGTAAAGTCTGCAAATGAGTTAGGTGTAAGCTAGTGCAGTGTAATGGATTCCTGTGGCCAGAAACGTGGGTGCTGGAGGATGTAGGTACTGGCAAACAACCTGTGTTGTGTGACTTTGTACTGTAATTGCAGTACTGAGGCCTGAGATCCCTGAGGGCAGTCATTTGGGGTGTGCAGTGGAGTGGCATAAAGGTGATGGGATCGCAGCGTTCCTTGAGGGAATAAAAGAAAGTGTATGACCAGCCATGAGGAAGCATGTGCTGTTTCTGCAGCTGCTTTGGGAAAGCACTTCTGACTTTTTTTTTGTTTCATGAAAAATTATCCTCCTTCCAGAGAGTTTGGAAAATGTGTGTGAGACTACAGGTGCTTGGAGCTCTTTAGTGAATTCCTTGTGTAAGCATCCACAAAGATTCACAGTATTTTCCATGTCTCAAAGTATTGCTCCCCAAGCCTGTGTCTATTTGTATAGATATATAGCTGATGGTTATTGCCAGTGTTCATACTAATAATTTTGTTCAACTATCAGCATCTAATTGCTAAAATTTAATGCATGCTTGTTGTTTTTGTGTCTAGAGAAAGCCACCTCACAGTACCAAGTGGCTTTAAAGATGTGGACAGTTTTTGTAGTTTGTAGAGACCAACTTTCCCTAAAAATTTACTACTGACAGTTTTAGAGCTATTTGTTTCAAGAGAGGCAATAGTCTTGCACCTGTAGCTGTGGTGCTATGTTCTTACTTAGTAGTACCACAGCAGACCCACATCTCAGTATTTTTATTCACTACAGTTCGCAGCCACATGAGCAATTATAAAACTGACCTGAACGATACCTTTTCCGTGTGCTTTTTGGAAGAGCTGAGATGAGGAGCAAAAGCAGATGCTATGATTCTTTTGAAAGCTAGATCTTTTCATGTTACATGTTCCTCCAGTAGCTTTTCCTGTTGTTCACAGCCAGAGGGAAGTACTTCTGCTTAACTCTGTTAGAGAAGGGTTAAGTAGAGCCACAATCTGGTAACTGTAAAGATGATTTGTAGAATGATCTGCCTTGAATTTTATGATCCTCTCAAAAGTTCATGTCAAAACTGAAATCACTTTTTATATACCATTTGCTATCCAATATACTTTTTCATTTATAAATGCAATGCTATGCAGAGTCTTAAATTAAATGTATATGATCACAGAAGAGTCTGTGGTGATGTCAGGGGTTGTTACTGATAATATGTTAATCAGATTTAGGTTTGTATGCCCACAGAGCAGCTTTGCACTTGCCCGATTCACTCTGTTATTCCCTTAGAGGTTTTCTATTTCGTTTTCTGTAATTTGCAAATAATTCACAGCAGTGCATTCTTTGCAGAGAAACTGGCACCATAAAGCTCTATTGCTGGCTGGAAGTTTTGGTTGCTTCTGGAGCAGGAATAATGCAAAGCATCAAACCTAGTTATTAAAGGAGTCGTTTCTTTTGTCATGTGGTGGCATGAGGCATCACAGTGAGGCGGAAGGCCAAGTTTTGTTTCCAGCCTGCAGTCAGGTGCTGTGAGTTGGCCAGGGCACAGGAGGATATTTTAGCACAAGGCTTTTCCTTGGCGGGCACTAAGGAACTTGTCGCTTACTTTGGCTGTTTTGTGCTGCCAGATAACAGGATTTTTTCCTAGTCTGTTGTTTGCTGCTGCTTAACTTTGTGCATCTCTGTCCTGCCTGGTAACAGCTTCTTCTATTCTGGTCCAGTTTTGATGCCAGCAACCACTTTTAGGGTGGTTTTCTGTAAATGGACCAACCGTTACAGTATTTGCTAGTTAAAGAATGCAAGTTTTTTGTCATTAGTAACCTAAACCCCCCATTTACAGTCTTGGCTTTAGCAACAAAAATGTTGTGGATTAACCACTTTCACCAGCAAGAGGCTTTTTGATGAGCTGTGGGAAGAAGTGTATACTTGGTGGTAGGTCTACAGTAAACAGCTGGAATTTGCATGTGGTGAATTAGCACCAAATAAAATCCCCCCCTTTTTTTCCTTTAATTATCCTTGCATACTCAAATGGATCTATTAAACATTTGTGCAATAGAAATGGGTAAAACCACACGTTTACAGTAAGTGGATCTTGTGTGCAGAGTGATATTGCTCTGCTCTGTTGGTGGCAGGGCCTGTGTAGGTAACCACAGTCTATGACCCGCTGAAGGGACCATTCTGTTCCCCGAGTCCTCTGCATGCAACGGTGCCCTGAGTCAGATTGGAGCACTGCAGCCATTGAAAGGCAGCCCTTGCTTCAACTCAGAATCTTCACCTGCTTTACAGTAACTTAATATTTGAGACCTGCTGTTTTGAAATCTGTAAGCGTACACAGGTGTAAGATATAATGCATTTATATTTCACAGGCTTTTTAGTTCTTGGTTTTCTCTGAAGAAGTTGTAAAAGGTGAAATGTTCCTGACAACTGCCTGAAGTCCTTATTTCTCTGAAGTTGTCAAGTGGGCTAATGGGTTCCTTACAAATGATGTTGCAATTCTTTCTTCATTGCAATTTAGAGTGAAATTTCTAAAAGCCTTTCATTTTGGTTGGAAGCCTTGTGATGTTTTCCAGGATGTCTAAGCAGGTGAGGTATTTAGCTTCCAATGATTTCTTCTTGGCACAGAAAGCCCTCTCAGAACTTAAAGAAGTATTTATGGATGGAAGAGCCTCATTTTAGGCATCCTAGTTTTATTTAATTCTTGAACTTAATTTGCAAAATAATGGGGAATATTAGAAGAGAACTCGCATATACTTCAATGACAAGTTCTCCCACACCCCTTCAGTTCTAGAGAGAATGTGAAAGAAAACAACAGCTTTCATTGCTTTCTTCCTCTGTTTGCTCTTTATCTACTTTCTTGAACAGAATTAGTTGCAGGAACAAAATTCTGCTCTTGCTAATTAGTAATTTCAGACAGTAGCAATCAGACTGTGCTTTTGACAGTCCAAAAAAATACTGCCTCCTGTTTCCTTCACCCTCTCGTTCACTTTCGAGTCAAAGGTTATCACAACTGCTTATGTTGGGGTGCTCTTGTGACATCAGTGTTGGAGAGTGAGCAGTGAGAGTTAGGCACCCAAGTAATGTCTTAAGCAGCTTAAAAAACTTGTGTGAGTCCTTTGAGGAAGGAGCATGGATGAAATAGCTGCAGGGAAATACTTTATTGAGAGAGAGCTCATTTGCATGAGGCTGTAGATTCTAAAACCCACTCAGGGTGCTGTAAGGAAAATGGCAGTGTCTGTGAGGTGTGAGATCAATGATGGGAATTTAAATAGCTTACTTCAGAGTAGGAGACAGAAAATACTTGGAGAATGTAATTTATTTAGTATTAGAGAGATGAGTTTTTAAAGGGGTAAATTTTTCTTTTGAAAAGGGGAGAATGGCAGGGAGAAGTTGCTGTCAATGTCACAAAAGTGGTTTTCCTGATACCATCTTTTTTATTTCTTTAGACAAAAACCACTAATTGAAACCGAGGAAGAAGTCTTTCCCTTTCTTAAAAACTTGGCATTTTATTTTTGGCTAAGACTGAAAGCTGTTGTGCCTCAGTTGATGCTAAACTGGCCAATCCGTGATCTGAAGCCCATATTCTTAGTTGGATCTAAGCTTTTAAGGACATTTAGTTATCGTAGAGTAAAAGATGAACATACAGTTTGCCTCAAGGACAAAACTGTCCTCTGAAGATTAATTGCACAGGTTTACAGCTGGAAACATTGCTTAGCTTATTGGCATGAGGCATTTAAAGTAGCGTGCTGATGGAGGGGGAGAATAATGGCAAACAAAGATGAATATGTCAGATGATCGTACAATAGGCATGATCTTCACCCACAGGCTCATTGCTTTTTGGCAATGAGCACAGCTTTTCTACAGTGGCAGAGATTTCTAACATTACAAGGAGGAAAGTTTCCAGTGAAAACTGATTTTTAAAAATTGCTTTTATTGTGTTTTTAGGGAATGAACTGTTTCAGTGGCAGATGAGACTAGGCTTAGCTATGGCTGATATCAGTTTGACTTAGAATTTCATTTTAATTCACATTATGAGAGTAGCACACAGGCACATAGTTCACCTTACAGCTGATCTATATTGAAATTGGGAAAGAAAATATGAAAATCAATCTAAAAGGAGTGCCACTTTCTCTGCTTTCTGCATGCAAGGAGGTTGTTTTGTAGAACTTGCTGCATCTGCTGAGAAACAGAAGTAACAAAGGGTGATATTTGACATAACCCCTGGAAATCCAGCATGTGTTAGAAGATTTTAAATACCTTTGAATAGAAGTGATTTCAAGATGTGAGTTAGCAAGGACATCCTTCAGCCTCAATTACTGTATGCCCTGAAGAACTTGGCAGGCTTTGCTGTCCTGAGTGAGAGTTGTCGTGTCCGCAAATCACCTAATTTAACTAAGTATTGGCCACAATGTCTGAAAAAAACTAGATGAAATCTGGTGAAGGAACAGGTGAGAAAGTGCTGCCTAGTCTTCAGAGTTCGGCTGGTACTGGTGGGTAGTTGGGACTGGTGTTGGCACTTTCATTTCATCTTTTCTGTGAGGTGTTACTTCTGCTTAGTTACACCCTCAGCCTTAAGTGTAGGTCTCCCACTTCCCTGGGATCATGAAAGGGTAATGCTACGGTAGTAGTAGGGCACAATAGGAAATAGTTCAAGTGAAACACTTTAATCCACACCCATCAACTTTCTCCGTGCTTTGTTCTCTCTGTTCTGTCTCAGTTCCCTTGCTGTTGCCTCTGAAAGTGAGGTAGTTCCCCTAGAAAAATGACAGGGGGTTAAGCTAGTGAGACAACTGCTGAGTAAGGTGGTCTGAAGAATCTTTGAATGTTAGTTGATAAATACAGTACATTCCACGTCCATATAATTGTGTGGGAGCTGCTATGATAACTATACCCGTGATGTAGTTGTATGCATCTCATTTAAAATATCCCTTAATTCTTCTGTCTGTGGTTTACATGAGTTTCATATAATTGCACCTGATCCTCAACATATCTGGGAGCTAAGAAAGTACCATCTTTCAAATGTGCTTAGGGATCAGATATACAGGGAAAGTTTTTCTTTCAATGGAGTAGAAAATAGTCTTCTCCCCTATTCTTTCTTTAAATTATACTTATTTCCAAGCTGGATGGAATCAAAGTATAGTATGGGTGTTAGACCTGTGCTAGATTTAAGTCCATCTTTTTAGGTTCATAGGAAATCCAGCATTAGGTCATTGGAAAGTGGAGACTGCTTCTGAGTGGGCAAGAGCAGTTAGCAGTGCTGTTCCATCAGCAAGGAACTCTGACTGCCCATGAGGACAGGACAAGAGCAGGGGAGTCTGTCAAACACAAGAGAGAAGAGGGAGGAGGGAGAAACCCTAGAGCAGGAGTGAAATCCACCAGGGGAAGAAGGGAATAAACTGCTTAGATATTGAGAAACTGCTTGCTATTCAGTTTCAGTTGGTAATTTCAGTAAATTCACACTTAAAACCCAATTAAATATGGGGAGTGACTGCTTTAAAGTACCAGTATAAGCAGAACTAGACTGCTCAGTGGTTAGCTGAGGGCTGTGAGTGGTTTTATTTCTGGGTCATGCAGTTATACCAGTCCCACACAAAGCGAAATTTCAGACCATATGTGAAGTCTTCCTTATGAAATTTGAATTTTCAAAGCAGTGACTAAACCCACTTATGGTTAAATTTGTCGAGGGATATGAGATTAAGATGTTTTGATTGTGAATTCTTTTGGGATATTATAATAAAAAGTTGAGTAGAGTTTGAGCTATCAGGTTTTTACAGGGAAAAAGCAGTGGCCATTCTCCCACAATTTGTTTGCAAATATGGTTACTGCCTATCTAATTTAAGATTGGGTGGAGTGAAAGAAGTTGCTGATGATGTTAGTCATAACAAAACTAAACATTTCACAGGCAAAGAGTAAGAAGGAAACATAGTTCAGGGTAGCAAAAGCAGCAACTGGAATATAAGAATCTCATCCATCTCAGACTTTTAGTACTTCATCTCAGTGAAGGCATGAAGTCCCTGCCATGTGATCTGTGTTCTGTCTTCTCTTTTGTTACCCAGCACTTCCATTTCACAGGCAGGTGCTGAGACAAACTAACCCTTCTATGGCATTTTGCTTTGTCGAGATCTGAGTCCTTGCTTCTGTGGCTTATTCTGTCTTAAAAGACAGAGGTTCTCCTAGCTCAGCCTAACAGATATCCTGGGGGGCTTTTTTTAGCCACTTTTCTTAGCTCTAGGAAATTAGTACATAGTTAAAGAGTTTCCTGTCAAAATATGTGTCTTGATCACCATTAAGTTGTGGTGTATTTTTCTTATTCTTGCTGAGAATTTTATTATATCATAGTTACCTTTTCTCAGCACAGTAAACAGGACAGACCAGTTCTTGGGTGAGTTGCTCTTTTAGTATGAAGCAGATGGAAATTTTTCTCCTACCTCTGTTGGTTCATGCTGATTTTCTGTAGCTGACAGGGATGAACAAAGGTGTTGCTTAGTTGCATGTGTTGGGTTTCTGGAAAGTGGGATGGATGAGTTTATCAAAATGTGTTTTGCAGAGTATCATTCACAGGCCAGACCAGGTACACAGTGACTGTTATCTCAGCCAAGCAGACTGCTGTGGTTCAGTGAAGCTGTGGTTGCTGCAGGAGGAGTGTGCCAGCCAGAGAGAAGGCATTTGAAACCTATTTGAAACCTATGGCCTGAAGGTATGAGCATTTACCTGGGAGGATGAGGAGCAGTATTTTAGCCCTTGCTTAGACCTGGCCAAAAGCTGGTGATTAACAGGTTCATTTCCTGTATTTCTGGCAGATGTGTTTCTTTTCCTGAGGCTGCAGATGGCTGTTTGGTTGCTCATTTTCTAAAGCTGATCTTGTATCCATGAGGAGACTCCGAGGGTAAATTCATACATTAATCCAGAGTTTGTCTTCCTGATCTGTCAGGTGGAAAATAGAACGTGTTCAGGCACACTTTCTAGTTTTTTTGTTTCAGCTCATAATGTATTTATTGCAGACCATTTTCCTGGTCCAACTGGTCTCCTTTTGGCTAACTTCCATTTTAGCCCAGTAGTTTTTCGCTAACTTAGGAGAAATGTGTTCGTAGCTGACAGCCTTCTGTCCACTTGTGGAGTCACTTCTTTCCTCTCTAATGTTCTACTTTGTGTCCTTATGCTGGAGGAGAAGCTTCCTGGCCTGTTAGTGCCTTTGCAAATGGAAGGAACAAACCGCAGGTGCCTTATGGCAGAGGGCACTGGACATTTCTTAGTCTCTGAAGTTTCCTTCGTTGTCTGCCAGTCTTGCTTTGGCCTGATGAGCTGCCATGGAGATCAGAACAGGAGGCCACCATGAAACAGAATGATTACTTCAAAGCCTTTATGCACTGTAGTGGTTTCAAAGGCTTGCAGTCAACTGATGCTGTGGATTCTGCTCTCCTTAAGGTTCTACCCTTGCTGCAAATTGACCTAACCATTGAGCTATCACTTGTACAACTAACTTACTGCCTTTCTGTTAGCTAATCCAAAGTGGAAATTTCTGTAGAGCTGGTGAGTCCCTATAAGCTCAACTAGTGAATCTGTCATCCCTTGCTGTATAAGAAGCCAAAGTTAGCCTGAAGCATTGTTCTTATTTGTAACAGAGGGGAAATGGCTCTGGCCCAAGTGATCCAGAAGCCTGAGGAACCAGACTGTCCTGTGATGTTGGCTTGATTAGCTGTAAATAATCCTGACTCAACCCCACTGTTCTGTGTCTCTGCTGTGCTTTCAGCGAGGAGAGGGGCAAGGCTGTGTGTTTCCTGGGTAGTGGGGTATCTCTGTGCTTATGAACTAGACTTGATGGGTGCAAGAACTGCTTTTAGTGCATGCATAGAACGAAGTGGGAAGGGGAGAGAGTGGTTTGTGAATGCTTGTACAGAAGTGTTTGGATAATTAACTCAGCCATTGCATAGGAGCATTTAAATCCTTAGAGATGTTTTCTGTGGGAAATACAGGGTAGTCATCTCCTCAGGCACCCAAAAGAGACATGGTTAGATTCTGACTTCTGCCTAAATTGCAGATCAGGAATTTAGGTGTTGGTTATGAGTCTCACCTGGAATAATTTATTCCGTATCACAAGGATTTAAACCTAGTCTTACTGCAAGGGTAACACCATCATCACGAGGCCATGTTTCCTAGCTCATCTGCCTCCACTGACAGGTTGGTGCAGTACAGTGAGGGCTCACATCAGTCTGCTCTTTTGATCCCACAGAACAAATTCTGATTAGCAGTGGAAGCCAGGAGTGGACACTGACCCAAGTGACAGAGGGTATTTCAGGATAGCATGGTTACTCTGTTTCAGGTGCTCACATGGCAGCATCCCAAGCCTTGCATATTAGTTAACCTTTCCCATAGTTGCTATATGTGAAAGGACTTTGATCTATAAATGAGCCCAACACATGGTGCTCGTTCACTGTATGTTAACAGCAGAGATGTTATTTTTAGCTCCTGAATTCTTTTTCTCCTTTGCTATTAGAGCTGAAAGACCTTTCGTCCTTAAGATGGGCAACTGTTCACAACTTTGTGTATTTGGGACAACGTGCTGCATAAGGCTGACACCTCTACTGGGAACGTTTTTTTTTCAGAAAGGGTAAATGGCTTTTTAAATAGCCATTAAAAAAATTAAATAGAGTAGACATGTTTTATAAAGTTTTAAAAAGAACTGTTGTGTTTGGAACATGTAATTTACTGATCTCACTGCAGTAATCCTTGATTTAGAACAATTACTGCACTAAGTACTTGCCCTTTTTTTTCTCTTTAAAAACAAAACCAAACCCCAAACCAAAATCCAGACAGGTTTCCAGCAAAGCTTGGGATAATTGACTGGAATGGAAACAGAGCCAAGTCTTGCAAAACTCCAGTATACAGTTGCTGTTCTCTCACAGATATTTTCTCCTGCCATCTGAGAGCCTGGTCACTTGTTTTTCATTTTTGTTTTAATATAATTACTAGTGGATAGAAATATATTACAAGAACTAATATGCTCGTCACAGCCTTACAATTGGGTTTGTGTGCAGTGCACACTGGTTTAAGAGGAAGCTGTTTTATAACATTTTTAATTATGAAATTTCTTATGCAAGAGAGTTTAAGGGTCATTTACAAACAATTAAATTCCAAAGCTTCCTTAGGCAATAAGTCACCTATGTCATTTCTTGTAGCTCAAGCTTGACTCAGCCCAGTCTCACACCAAACAAGATTTGAGAGCTGGAATACAAGGAATGTTGATTCAATGTACAGTCCATAATATTTCTTTTGGAGGGGGGCTTACAAATGATCAGACTTGTTTATCTGTGGATACAGTGCTTTTTTTCCTTTGAAGTCCTTTAGTAGAAGTGAGTCAGCTGTGCTGTTTGCTATGGCAGGAACATCTGATGGGCACCACTGTAGTAAGCAGGCCATGCCAGCTCTCTGCATCTGACACCATGAAACCAAGCCCTCCCCAGCCGATTCTGCAGCCAGCTTCAGTCTCTGACTGCAGGATAATTTATACAGCTATAAGAAATTTAACTGTAGGCTCCTACCTCTTGTGGGGGCATAGATTGCATCCAGAAAGAAGGAAATCCATATTCCTAATCATCATCTTAAAACCACTGCTGTGTTCACTAAGATTTTTGCTAGGAAACTGAAGATGGAAGAAGGGATCCTTAGTGCTTCAGTTAGGCCAAGACAACTGATCAGCACAAGAAGTACTGAGCCTGCTCCTTCCTTATTCCTGGTATGGCACTGAGACTTCTCATTTTCGAAGAAAAAGTAGTTTTCCAAAATCCCTTCAGATGAGCAAACAGCTGAACAGACACATTGGATTTCCTGCAAGAGAAGACTGAGCCAAAGGTTTTCAGCTTTAGAAGTGACTGTGCCTTCCTGGACTTGCTTCTACCTTTGAGGGATTCTAGCACAAGCCATTCTCATTTTTTAAAGCCAATTTTTAAGACAATTGACTTTAATTTTATTACAAAGCTTTTATTAAAAAACAAATGCTCAGCACATTAACTCAAACTGGAATGACAAAAAAAAAATTGGTTGACAGTATTTTTGGCAAAGGCTGTGCCTTACTATTTTAAAAAATGGGTACATCAATGCTCATTTCAACAACTGGCATAAAATCCCACTAACAGGCTAACAAAAACAGATACAAATACAGAACAATTGAAGTCATAATTCAAGTGCTGGGCTTTTTACAAGGAGAAGGGGAATGGGTGAGAAGGAGAACTCACTGCAGTCAGATTTGCTGGATGTATTGCTTATGTTTACAGAGTAGATGATGCAAGACTAACATGTCTACTGACCAGCTGACTGTTGTTACATTTATTTAGTTCTATAGGACACTATTATATAGACTGAGAGGCCACTATTTGTTACAAATAGTTTAACAAAACAGCCACCTTTTTTCCATACAGGTTTTTCTTCTGGCAGGAAAAAAAAAAAAAGAAAAACTCCTTTTATTTAAAAAGTATTTCAGATTTCTGACACTTGTTTAAAAGCTCATACCTAGTAAAATATACACCAAAGAAATTACAAACTAAAAGTTAAAATATAAAAGCATTCAAGTTTCTTAAAAAAGCTAAAACCAAAATTGATCCTGTCGCACCATTAAATAAAAAGAAGGTTGAGCGCATCATCCTGGTCCAGGCCAATTCCATCCTCGGTGTGCTGTATGGGGCAGCTGTGCTCTACGTTATTCTGTTGGCTGAAGCAGGCAGAGACAGCCATGCTGCTTTGTTTGCTGACTCAATATGGACACAGATGAAACGGGGCTTATGAGTGCAAGGCAGAGGTGGAGTGAAGACAAAAGCTGCTCTGCTGACCCAGGAGCTCATTTGCTCTATTTATATCGGGGCTGGACCTCGTGATAGTGAAGGATTTTGGCAGTGATTGTCTTTATGATTCAGTGTCTCTCGCAGTGGCATCAGGGTGAATGACATCCTGGACAGACTCCTTGGGGGTGGTCTGTGCGGATGAAGGACACACCTAGGGTTTAACAAGCTTCCATCTCCAGAAGGGGTCCTGGTGTCGCCGCCTTTGCTTTGCAAGTTGAGAAAGCATTTCTTTTCCCACCTACAGGGAAGAGGAGAGAGAAAGAGAGTGATACAGACTATATGAAGCCATTTAAAAAAAAAACCCAACTCTTCAAAGAGGCCAGTGGTGGTTCACTGTAACTCTATGACACATCTGTATTAGTGGAATGTGCATTTGCAGAATCACTGGCTACTTGCTTTTGCAAGTATATTTATGCAGATTGTAAAGAGATGTCAATGCCAGCTAGAAAGGTGGGGATTTAAGCATCCAGCATGTTACAGAAGTACTTCCCTTTTGTAGTGCATTAAACTTAACTACAGTATTTGACCCAGATATTCATTGCAAAGCTAGACATCCTCAGGCTTTGGTACTGCAGTGGTTGAGGTCAATTAAGCCTCTACTTCAGAGACTCAAGCCCTACTCCCTGCAGAAATAAAAAAACACTGTCTTCTGTAAGCAGTTTGGTAGAGGAATATGGTGGGTGAGACTTGTGTGAACACTGCCCACGTGACTGGGGAGGATTTGTTCTGCTCTTCAGTGAGGTAGTGAACATCTTCCAGATGTGTAAGAACCATAGGCCTCTTACCTAGCAGTAAAGTTCAGTAGGATCTTGGAAGAATTTATGTTCCTAGAGCATGTGAAAAGCCCTACAAGCGTAATAGGTACTGCTCATTCAGCAAGGAACAGTTCTTCATCACTAGGTCTGCGAGTTACATCAGCTGACTTATGCAATTGCTAACTCAACCATCACTCTGCCCTTCTGACCCAGACAACTGGGTTATAACAGGGCCTCCACCCAAAAACTGTCTAACAAGTCAGACATTTTTCCACAGATGGACATGTGGTCTCCAGTAACAGTTTCAGGATTATTGGTATCTCAAAAAAATCTATGTTTACCTCTGGGTCTCTCATCAAGTACAAGGCTCAGTGAGCAGAGCTTTTGAGAATGACCAAAATTAGCAGAAACATGCAGTTCAGTGGAGAAGGCAAATGAATTTACACCAGAAGAAACACAAAGTGCTTAGTCACAAAGAAGGTACACTGCCAGCACTCGCACAACGCAAGACAGAACAAGTTTATGAAGAAATGGTTTAAACCACAAGTCAAATTTCTGTTAGACTAATCATAATAGATAGACTGCTTGAGCCTGCAGAGTCATAAGCTGAATTAGTCAGCAAATTTTACATTGTTACATTACATTACAGCAGTAACGGAGCACCCATCTCCCATCTCCCGCAGCTTCTGTGTAAGCCTTTACAACCCAAAATGTTTCACCCATACTGAGTACAGTTCCTGAATTAAGGAGTTACACTGCCTAGTGTATGCCAGGGTAGAAAGCCTCCAAAACTGATCTGGTACCCTTTGATTTTAATCAGTGTAAGCTGAGGCCTAAAATCTTACTGAACAAGTTGTCACTTCATCAGGGGTCATTGTTATAGTGGAAAGCTGAGGACACTGAAGTTTAGCTGCAGACTAAGGTAGAGAAGACAAGTGAAAATTTTTATCAAAATGTTCTATATAGCTTAAATTCAATGCAGACTTTCTCCTATCCCAAATACCACCATCCCTGATACATAACGAGGAATTCTCACCTGCTGCTGGTACCTACAAAAGGACATTTAAAGCCACGGAGGCCTCTTAAACAGCACAACTGAAAGTCCCCTGGCAAACCAGCGGTCTCAACAGAGGTGGTCTGTATTGACTAATTCAGTTCCTATTTCCTCATAAAACCAGCCCATGTCCCAACTAAAAAAAGTCTTCTGAGCTTCCTGCCTTTTTTTTTATTTTTTATAAAGTAGCACAGTGCTCCGTAACACGTGCGGATCAAAGAGCTACGAAGGGCTCTACCTTTCCAAGGAGCACGAAAGAGAGGCCAAGCAAACAGCAGAGAAACACTGGGGAGAGCACCCTGCAGCTTTATATTTATTTTGTGCCTTTTCATCCCGGATTTTCAAAGGTTTGATCCAGGTTACTCTTCCTGGGAAGGTTTTCCTCTCAGTCTTACATGAAAACATTCAGCTTCCTGTTGAGGAATGGCCTTGAGGCGCCAGGCCAGTAGTTCACAGCAGTCTGATACAAGTGCTGTGATTCAGAGCTACTCCCCATTAGCAGCCAGGAATGTCTACTTCACTGAAGGAAATGAAATGCTCTTCTGTTGAGATGGTTCCCTGCCTCCTCCCCCCTTCCCTTACCAGCAAGCTGTCTTTGAAGTCAGGAGGTTAAAATAACGACTGTGGCCTTGCTCTGGCCCTCAGCTTTTTCAAGCAGCGGCCATCGCTCCTTTCTCAACCCAGAGGCAGCTTTTGCTGCTCCTGCCTCCTCTCCAGAGCCCCTCTCGGTGACTAACTCTGCCCTGCTCCACTGGAGAGGCTGCAGACACCGCTGGGATTCTGGAAGGGCACAGACTCAGTGAAGCCCCACGTATTTTTATTTCCAAGGGAATACTGCAGTACAGCAAATTACACAGTAGCTATCCTGAAAACAGCATCTAGAACCCAGCCTTTCCCCAGCTGCACATTAAGGCTACACGCTGGAAATTGCTTCTACTGCTGATAAACCAAATAATACCTAAAAAATACAAGTGATGATGGTGTTGCCTTACAGATATAAAACAGGTCAAATCAGGATTCTTTTCAAGAAACCACAGGCATGTGCTAAGGAGACTGAAGACTTCCCACATCTAAGGCTTCACTGGGGGGCTGCAGCTGAAGTCTCGCCAAGCGAGGCATGCCCTAGCAAAGCCCAATCCACAAGTGAAGTCGGCACAAATCAAAGACTGCAATTACAGCTCCCTGGCTGTGGTTAGGCTTCAAAGAAAGTGCTGCAAGTCACATTTTACATATGTGAAGTCTTGAGCCTGAGCCACAATAGGAGGCACTGTCTGTGCCATTTGCAGTGTACATCTGACTGCAGGAGGAAAGGGGAAAGAAAAAAAACCCCACCACCTCGAGAAAGAAACACAAAACAAGATTCAAGAATAATGCAATGTAAAAAGAAAAGCCTTGCTCCTGAAGTGATACAACTGTAATCCACAAATCATTACAGTAAAACTAAAGTCTGCCAGCAAGCCTGGGCTCAGTGGCTGAGGGCAAAAGCATCACAAGGGGATCCGAAATCTTCCCCATGCTTTGGAATGAGATGGATTGAAGGAGGGGTCTGCAAAGGTCTTGTGCTCCTCCTCTAAACTTTTAACTCATCTCAGTTTTTCTAGAACAAGGGAGAGGATTATGCAGCTTCATCCAGGTCATGGAGTAAAACAGATAGCTAACTCTTCACAGGAAGCAAGAGAAAGTAAGGATTTTAAACGAGGTGCTTTTTTCCTACACCATTCCCCACCACGGGTTGTTTTCATACAGTTGTAAGAAGAGACAAGACTACATAGAACAATAGTTATATGTATTAAAAAAAAAACAAAAACAAAACCAACATAAAAAGTTGGGCTCCAAACCTGGCTTTTAATCCAGAACTTCAAACAACATGGCAAACTCAGGGACCCAGAAGCTGAAACTGTCATTTTCTTTTTAAGTCCAAAACAAGAATGTTCTACTTACTGCTAGGGTTTATTCAATACTCCAGAAGCTTGGGTCTGCAAAACCAGGTCATTATTTATCAGAGGTTCATGCTGTTTGTGAAGTCCCTCTATATTTTCTTTAACAGCAGAGCTGGAGAAGGTTTCAGGCACAAGCAGATAGATGCCAGCACTGCCGTCTGCTCCTCTTCCTGCCCAGCTGTGCCATGGTTTGTGGGTTTAGCCCAAACCAGACCCTTGAAATGTTCTGGGCAAACAAAAACAAACACTCCACAAGCTTTGTTTTTTCTAAACAAAGCACCTCCCAACAAAACCCCAGTCATTTTAGTAATCCAGTTTGCTGCAGGGTCCTACAAACTGTTACAGAACATGGATATAAAGACCTACAGGAGACAGGAAAAAGCCCTCTCTGCAAGAGATGGATACCAGAAGACAGCAGAGGGAACTGTTTAAGCTGCCTTTGTTGCCAAAGAAATAATATAAAATTGTACCCTAAAACTGTAACAGATGCTGCCATGGTGAAACTATGTCAGTATTCAATTTTTTCTTGGTCTGTCCAACCCTTCCATCCCCCTTGCTACTGCCAGCCTCAGCCCATTGCTGGTAACCATGAATGGACACTCCAACAGCAAATAATTCACTGCTGGTTTAAATGCCCTGGAGTAACTACACCTGAGAATACCTCTCCACTAACTACAGGTGGAGTCTGAAGTCCTGACTTCTGCCCTCCTAGTGTGACCTAAGCTAGATGCGCTAAGTGAGCAGCAGGAACATTCCTTCCCTTCCCTCCCCAAGCCAGAGAGCTCTTCCAGAGCAAATTAGTGTCAGCATGGAAAACACCCAGGTATTTTAGGCTTCCTGCTTTGTGCAGCTGATGGCAGTGATGCCAAGCATGTGTGGCTCTTATCAGAGGCCCTCAGTGTAGGCAGCACAAAACTACAAGCTCTATCACTGAGCTACAATCTTTAAAATTATCCTACTGGGAGACCCAGGACATGTTTTTCCTGTTGGGGGTGGGAGAGGAGAGAGGTTCCATGCTTATAATAAGAACCATATTGCCTCTAGACAGCAATTTCTAGTGGCTTCTTAAAGAGGAATAATACACGAAAAGCAAGTAAGAGGAAGGAATACATAGGCTTGTCCTCTCTTTGTATCTTTATGGCATATAATAAGCATCCATTTTTAAGTTATTTCTTTTGTAGACTGAGTTCTAGGGGCACTGAAATCGCTACTTCAGTTTTCACCTGCTGTAACAGAAAAGGCATGAAGTATCGGTAAAGCAGTAAGTGAAAATTCTTACAGAAGAAAGAAATAACACAGGTAAAGTTTCCTTTATAGATCATCTTTTTTGCCACAATTAAACATAGGTTAGAATTTAAAATGTACTTTGAAAGACGATTTCAGTTCTATCTTTTAATACATGGAATAATTTAAATAACTGCTTTCATGAAACCAAAGGCAAGTCAAATGTAACCTGAACATCTTCTTGAGTGTCCATCAACACAGGCATTCACAGAGAAACACTACCAGCGAAAGACAACAGTACACAGAAACCACTACAGAGTTCAAACACATCAACTTCACTTTGATGCAATTAAGTCATTTCAGAAGAAAATCTCTACTGGTCTGGAATATACAAGCTTCCTGTTGTGTATCTCAAAACACACACACAGGAGAAGAAACCCAACTGTTCATCAAATGTAGTCTCACCTAATGTGTGCATTTACGTCTTGATACAATAAAACTAATTCATGTAGTTATTTTGGCAATAGCATTTACCTCGTGCAATTTCAAGTACCCCTGAGATGAAGGATAGAAGGCTCTCCTAATTCCTGAGTTTAATTCTGATGCAACTTAATATTAGCGAGGAATCAGGAATCTTACTTTTGCAAGGAGGAAGCAACTTCAGAAATTATGTCTCTCTGCTCAGTTAAGCCTCCTTAGTTCTCTTAACCTCTGATCCCACTCTACTGATGGCTGTGGCAAGAACACAAATTCAGAGATGGTCACTGGTGCCATTTCCCTCAGTTGTATCTAACGGTGCTCACACACTGCACCCCAGTGCCAGTGGCACCTTCACTACACAAATGCTTCCAACATTTGCTCCTACCCCTGGTAGGAGGACCCAAAAGCTGACATTCTGGAAGCTCTGACTAAAGCCTGTACTGTCTCCCTGACTGCCAGGCTCATGTTTAACTGGCCAGACAATGGTGCTTCAGCTGGCTGTGCTGTGAGCTTCGCTTCCTTTCCATGTACAGCTTTCCAATTTGCATGCTTTTACACTTTAAACACTGGTACAATCTCAAGAAGCAGGTAAAGGGTCAGAGATTGAAAAGATGACTTGCATAAAACGTCTTAAAGGAGAGAATTAAGGAACTAACTGGTACGAGAAGGTTTGCTGTATTAGCATTGACATTTGCAACATCACACTTAAGGCTCTAGTTTTGGTTTGTTCTTTTGGTTGGTTTTGCCTTCAGATGACTGGTTTTGCATTCATGTATGTCAGAAGAGCTCTTCAATGCAACCATGATCTCTACAATCAGAGGCAGATAGAAGCAAAACTCCGTGCTAGGGTGTACTAAGGTTTGCTAAGCTTTGACAGAAATGCATTTGAATACAATTTGGTTTAAATTAAGGGGACAGATTTCACCCAAGCTGAGTCTCCAGAAACAAATGGGAAAGACTTTGACAGTGTCATAACACCTTGCTTTCTAGCTGTTCAGGAATACAGTATCAAGGCGTCATTTTGAAATTTTGCATACAAATTCACTAAAAAATGAAAATGCAATAGAGACCTGAGAAGTAAAGTTTTCTTCCAATTGGAAATGAAACCATGTTTAAAAATCTTACATTGTACTTATGAAATAGTTTGTTTCTACAGAGTTTTTCTCATGACCTTAGAATTCTCAGTCTGGTGTTGAGTTTATTAAATCCAAAATACACTGTTTTTATCCAGAGAAGAATGGTGCACCAGCCGTCAACTCCCTGTCCCCACCCTATCCCACAGGAAGAGTTAGAACAATAGTTGTCCGCACTGCTCCTTCATTCTAGCCCAAGCTGCCTCCTGCTAACACCTCAGAAGTGAAACAATATTGGGGTTTTTAATAATTTGTAAATGTAGCTTAGTTCAAACTTGATTAGGCATCTCTAATTTCATGGTAACACCTACAACTTGAGCATCTCTGACAAACATTTTAAAAATTCGACTGCTGAATGACCTACTTTTTCAATTTGTCAGTGACAGTTTAAAATATGAAATGCTGAAAATCAGCTTCACAGCCGATCAAGTTACACCCCTATTTTGCAAAAATACTTACAAACTTTTCTTGTTTCTCTAATCCCATATCTATGTTGATTGTCTAGTTGAAAGTGTTCTGCTGGTTTTTATTTATAAAATCTATGTTTTGCTCCTCCCTTCACCTACCCTTACCCCTCCCATAAGCTCTGATCGCACCCAAAATAGCTTTTATATGCTTCCTTCCTTCCTTCCTTCCTTCCCTCCTGCATTTCACAAGGCACCTCCGCCAGGCTGGTAACCAGGGACCTGGGGCTGCTCTGCCACACCTCTCCCAGCAGGTGTCAGTGCCTCTCTGCACCTGCCACCTCAGCAGCTTCTCTTTGGGTTTGCTCTTCTCTTTTCCTTAATGTCAGAGAGCCTGAGAGGAGGGGTTCTTGTCTTTCACCCCAGCAAGATCAATATCAAGCCAGAATTAAGTTGCTGGAGGGGACACGCAGGAGGGATGGGATGCCATCCAGAGGGACCTTGACAGGCTTGAGGGGTGGTCTTGGGTGAACCTCATGAAAGTCAACAAGGACAAGTGCCAAGGTCCTGAATATTGGCCATTCACCATGTTGGAGATTAACTCAGTCAAATCCTAAGCAGTGAAGCCCTAAGATGCCTGCTGCTGTGTACAGCCCTGGGAAAAGGGGCAACTTAATGCTACCACCTTGACTTAACCACTCAAGTCATGCCCAAGGCAAAAAGCAGGTTAGAGGTCCACCTTAAAAATCAATTACGTGCTGAAGTGTTCAACGACAAAAATAATAATAAAAAACCCCCCACACCCAAAACTTTCACAGTATCTTAAATCATTTCTGTTTGCATGTCTCTTCCGTTACTTTCCTCTGAACATCCCACCACACAACCCTCCCACCATTTCATCCTTCTCACTTACATCACCGTAATTACAGCCCTGGCTGATCTCCTTTGTGCTGATCTTGAGATTCTTTCTTTGGTCTTGCCACCTACTCATTTCTGATTCTTCTCAGATAACAGAATGCTTGTCTCCTTCCCAGACCTCCCACCCTCCTTTCCCCTCTTCCTTGCACCATCTGTATGAGAAAGCAAGCTATTCCCAAACTTATTATCTCTATCCAGCAGAGACTACAACAGCTCTGCTGTGGGCCTGTTAAGATATTATGCTTGTGGGCAAAACATTCTTTGGATTAGGCTTGCAGAGGGCAAGAGTCTTAACCTTCAGAAACTAACTTTGAAGTCTGGCTGATGCAGGTTCCCTAAATCATTCTGTGCGTTCACTTCCAGCAAGAGCACATCTGCACTTCTCCAGTGGAGATCATTCACTCGGCACGCCACATTCAGGGAGGCTGCCTTTATGTGCATCTATGGAGTCAACAGCACACTCCCCCTTCCGTGGAGGAAGACACAATTCTGTTCTCATAACTGCTGTGTTATACATTGCACGAGGACAGAGACAGGTATCCACACCGTTACAGAGACAAAGCGAGGGAGGCAGGAAGGCAGGGAGGGAAGTCAATGGGAAAGAGGGAAAACCCTCACACTCAGAATATTCATCTGCTACTATGGAAAATGTAAACAGAGAAACTCCAACAAAATACTTCAGCGTGGGCAAGGCAGTCATCATGAGATTGTAAGGCACCCAAGAAACCAAATATCCCCTGTATTTTAGCTGTTACTTGAACCTTAGTTGTCTTCCAATCCCAATCAAGTGCTCTGCATCAAATCAGATGAAATTATGACTTTTTTGCTTACTGGTACATTGTTAAGATCAAAGGGAAAAACTATTCACAGCAATCATGGGCCTGGGCAACTAAAACTCAAGGTTAAACCACTGTCTTTTAGTAGGTATAATGCTGTAAGTAATGATACTTTACAGCTACGTTTGTGTAGGCTACAGATCCCAAATGCTGCTATCCACATCTCAGATCAGCATGACTCAGGCATGTTGCAAAGGACAAAACTGTCTGCTTTCCTGAAAAACTTCTGCTTATTGGGAAGAAAAAAAGAGCATGCATTTTGCCTTTTCACTTTCACAGCTTAAAAAAAATCTAAACCCAAAGTCCTAACCCAACTAAGTTTAGAATAACCAGCATAATGGCATAACTTTAGAAGAGGCTGGAATCATGCTCGCCGATGGTTGACACACTGCAAAGAGGAAACTGAACATGGCTCAAAGTCCAAGCAGAGCAGAAGGCCAACAGGAACCTGCTTTGCTGACCACTCTGAGTGCCACAGGGACCATGTGGCCAAACAAGGCAGAGAAAAAGAGTCTAGAGAGCCCATTTCTACTATAGTACATAGGTGAGTTTAGAAAAATGTTAGGGTTTTTTTCATGATTCCTGGAATTCTAGGGGATCTCCCAGGCACAGTCTGGGTTAATTAGACAGTGTAGAAGCAACTACTAGAAAAAATGTTACACTGAGAGAAAGAGAAGGACTAGCCTTCCAACACAAACACTGAGAAATGAGGGTCTCACTGTGGTACTGTGTGCACTCACAAACAGACTCGATGGTGTTATTGCATATGTGTTATCACTAGTCATTCCAACTTCAGTGCTGATGATATGATATGAAGACAGAAAATACATGCTGGAAATACAACAACCACAAAAAACCCCAATCTGCACCACACGTAAAATGCCACCGCACAGTTGTGGGAGAAACTCTGGACACAATTGAAATACAGTCCAATTTTCTTAGCAGATGTTTTGTTAGTATATAGGTAAATAAATTGTCTTTAAAAAGTGTACTCAGCCAGCCAGCATCTTGTAGATGTCAGCACATAAAATGTACTCCAAAGCCAGCCTCTAACCTGCTCTTATGAACTGTGACAGTCTGCTGGCTGGGAGGGTTTGCACTGCTGAATAAACCCATCCCTGTGCTTCCCAGGCAGACTTGCAGCGAGTCAGTGAGGTGTGGTCAATTTGAAAATATTACAGTTAAGCAGTGAAATGATGAACACCTAATAGATAGCCGGTATAAAAACCATCAGTAATGCAAGTAACATTAGCTTTGGGACATGGTACTTCTGCAATTTTTGCTAAATTCATATTATTGCATAAAATTTATAAGAAAGCTTATTTTAAAATTCAGTTTTATCAGCAGGAAAGCTTTAGAGATGTTCTTACCATGCTTCAGATGTAGGCAGCTGTCATTCTGGGGCCTGTACCTGTAGAAGATTGTTTTCCTTTAACAAATTTCTGTTACAGAGGTTTTGCACATTCCAAATAAGTTTGTTTGCTACAGTGTCACATGGATTTTTTTTGTGTGTGTGTTTTTGGTTTTGTTGTTTGGGTTTTTTATGGTTCTTATACCAGCCATTTTTGTTGGGGAAAACAGGATGTTTCTTGTATATATTTCACAGGCAAAGAGGAGACCTCACTGATGCTTTTAGCCAACCTACTAGACAGCTGTTAGTGTATACAGAAATGTAAAATACAGTGATAAAATATGGCTACAAGAAGGTCAGTGTAAAGTTTCCAGTGTCCAATAATCCCACACAGTATTTGAGACATAGTTAAATTTAAGGATGATACAAGACTGATTGAGGAGAAAAGCAAAGGTAAAGGAGGACAGTGATTGCAGCAATGTGTCAGTTCAGCCAAAGATGTTGATGCCATCAGAACTGCTGCTCACAAAGGTGTAAGGGAAAGGAGGCACGGATCGTGTGCATTTTCACAAGCTTGCATTCAAAGTCAAGTATCTTGAAACATCCATCAGAAGCGAGGGTTAGAGAAAAGCATGTAAAAATTAAATAGCAGGAGCTACGGTTTCTAAAATATTCCTGAGGTGAATGGCGAATAAGAGTTGATCATGGCCTACCTGATGCTGATTCCTGCAACTTTTCTCTCTTCCTCTTCTTTTTCTTCCCCTGTAAAACAGGAAATTTTACCATACCATTACATGCACAAAACTTTTTTTTTTTTTGGGTCACTTAAACTCACAGCATAGAGGCAAAGTCATCTGGACACAGAGAAAGTGGTTAGAAAAAAAAACAATTATTTTCAGGGCAGCTAAAACATTTTCTAACCCACTTCCAACTGGTTCAGTGGTACCAAAGTTTGCTCTCAGGATTTATGGAGAAATAGGCACATCAGCATATCCACATGGAATTACAATTTCTGGCAGTTCTTCAACTAACGCTGGCAGCCACACGCATCTAAAAGACTTCTCACACTTAATAATCTGATGACATGTATGTTGATATTTTAATTTATGGCTCTTATAAGAACTCTTCACACATTCAGATACTTAAGCTGTTCATACATTGTAACAGCAGATAGGGTGTTGAAAGTACCTAGGACGACCATGACTTGTCCCCAGGGTGCAAACCAGCCTACTAAGACTGTTCTGATAACACCTTAACAGAAGCCAAGTCTCGGATGGCTGTGCCCAGAGAGCATGCTGTGCAATAACCAAACAGCAGACTGCTGCACAGTGGAGCACCCTTAATGTGCCTGAGGTGCAGGACACGAATACTTGGCAGCTGTCTTTCCTGAAGACCACACTGGCACCAGTGTGCCAGTGCAGAGCCATTGCACCAATGTAGGCACTCAGCCTTCTCCTGCACCCCCATGCATGGAAATGGCCAGAGCTCCTGCTTCAAACACCCTTTAGGAAACAAAAGGTCAGCTTAGCCCCACAGTTTTGAACCTCAATCATCTTGCTTTACCCTAACTACCACTTTGATATTCCTCTATATGACTTGTCATTATTGTCAGTATTGTCAGTATTTTTTGTGTGTTTGAAGAAAGAAGTTATATCCATTTATATTTTAAAGAAGCCCTCAGACAGGCTCTAGCAGATTTGTTCTGGAAAATCTTGGTGCAGTTGCTGTGAGCAGGGCTGTAGCCTGCTGTCCACCTTCTGCCTCCCCACTCAGCATGGCTGGAGCTGCCAATGCATGTCCTAGCATAGGGGCATGCCACCACACACAGTGGCCACAGACTGGAAGGGCTGAGGTGGTGGGACACATCTTTCCATCAGTTAGCTCTGCAAGGTGACAGGAGGGACAGCAGGTGATGTAGGAAATCACCCCAAACCACTGCAGTGCTTACTGATAGACAGCAAGTGAGGGTTCCAAATATTGGCTGCAGTGAAGCTATGGTAGATGAACCTAAGTCATCTCCAGTCTGCTCTGACTGTCTGGGCCTGCCCGACTCTTACGCTCCTGTTCTTATTTATCCCAAGACTGGAAAAATGGCTGGGCAATGCCTCCCAAGGTCAAGACTAAGACTAGAAGTTGGAAAGTACATTTCAAGGGCTCTGGGGCACCAAGGCAATACTTCTTTACAGAGGAAAGTGCATGAGTACAGATGTTAAAACAGAAAATCATGGGAGGAAAATTTGTTTTATTCTTTGTGTCAGGCTGACTTCAAGTGCTAAAACATTGAAAGCTGATCTGAGATCTATCTATGAGATAAGAGAAGTGAAGGAACAGAAGGCTGGGCTGAAAAGCAGCTGTCAGCATTCCCAGCTGAGATAGTTTCTGACAACTCCAGTGCACACAGAGATGATCACATTGTGAAAACACTGTGCTTCTCATGTCTATCACACAACTTGGCATGACTTTGGGTATAAGTAATAAAAACATAATCATGTTTAACATTTTCTTAAAATTTCTAAAATCCTGGATAACCAGGGAAACCAAAATAGGAGAATTAAAACCAAATAGTATGCATTCTTTATTTGTACTGTTTTGTGACATTCAGCCACATGAAGCACAAGAGTCACTCCTGAGTCACCTCCAACTTTCAAAATACTCAGTAATACCTGTGCTAAATTAATACAATTTCTTTTTGACTGCTTGATTTAGAAAAACTGAAGAGAAAAAAAAAAAGAAAAAAAAAGATTATGTGTATCTGAAAGGGTTTCAGCGATAAACTGTGATCTACTCTGATCACCCCCTCACCACCACTGCAATACATGTACATTCCTGGAGAGGCTGTGAGAGGAAGCCAGCAGAGTTCCTCATTGTAGCATACAGGACTGGAGTGTGCCAGAGCTATACTTCCACACAGGATGTAGATTGGAAGCACATCAAAGAGAACTCATACGTGCCACCTTACACACTCCAAATGTCTATCAAGGCATTTAAGAAACTGCAGGCCCACTGCTTGTGCTGTATGGCAGCAGGCTGTGGCAAAACACATCAGGCTCTCAAAGTCAATGTGACCAAGTGTCACAGCACAGTCTTGAAGGCTGATGTCCAGTAAGCACGAGCTGACACAGCTCCAAAGTGGTTTGATTTTCCAGCAAATAAATTCAAGAAAACTGAAATCCTCTCATTTCCAAGGAGTCTCTCACTAAGACTCTATTTGTTCCCTGCTATACTTCAAGACACCTCTGTTGACATGGTTTGGTTACTAGAAATAAGGTCATGATAGTTTTTTGGCTAGAAAAGATGACTGTATAAAACAAACAGAAACAAGCTGCTAGGGCTTACAGTTGTGTCTATGCTTACAAAACTGGGTATGGCTGTCAGCAAAACCAAGGCATTTGCTTCAGAGACAATCATGTAGTTTCTGTGTCAATGCATTCTGCGCCACTGTGTTTAGGTACCTCTAATGTTCCAAGACATCACTGAAGTGGAGAAAAACTACTGTCCACCTAATACAGATGGACAACAGAGCCAGAAAAATAGCATGTACACTTCCTATCACAGTAAATAATGCCACAGCTAATGGAGGGATAGAAAGCAGCCTGCATCTTGGTTTAGGACCAGTCCTTCAGGATTGCATCTTCTGAGTTTCATAGCATCACATATGATTACACTGACAGCTCATTGTAGGCACAATAGTATAACTGTGCAGTACAAGTTGTGTGATGTTCTACTAACACTTGTTTGATATTTAATTATAAAACAAGAGTAACTGTAAGAAAACCTCTTAATTTCACTAAATGGTCTAACAGGAAGATCTGCCATGAAGTTTACAAATACAAATTATGCAGCCTTTATTTCACAGATGGACCATTCTGAATTACTTTCAGCTAAAGTTCAGTCTGCATTAAGACTCCTGGGCTTTCAGTTCTCTTGAAAGCAAGACACCCCTTTTTTTCTCAGCTCTAAAATACATTTATGGACAACAAGTGATCAAATAGAAAATGATGGTAAAATCGCAGGTGTACAGTAGAATATAGGCTTCTAAACATTACTGGCCATTGTTTTAGAAAAAAACTTTCCATGGTAATTTTTTCCCCTCAAAAACAGTGAACTTCATAAAAAGCATCTCAACAACAACAACAAAAAAATCTCAACTTTTTTGGATACTTGAAGTGCAAAGAAATAAAAGGGTTAAGTTATATGTATGTTCACCATTCTTTCATCCAGAACTTTCCCCAAGTTATAGAGGAAAAGAAGAAATAATTTTAAAAAGTTAGGAAAAAGAAGTTAATTTAAAAAAAGAGCCTTCAAGTGAGTGACTTACATAGTTGTCTCTTGCAGACCAGCCTGGATAAAGCTGCATGTGTAGCTGCCTTTCTTTACGAGCTAGTTCATAGTATTTTGCTTGTTCTTCACGGGAGAGAGCATGCCACTGCAAACAAAATAAACAGCATTAGACTAGGAATTAACTCATACCTATGCAACAGATGACACGAGCAAGTGTTTTAGTAACTTTGATTCAGTCCTTCCCCACTGCAGAAATGAAATTCATTAGCAATTATAACCACCTGTGTTTATTAAGCAACTTCCAGGCATTTGTCAGCTCTGCAACTGCCAAGTGCCTTGAGCAAGACAAAAATCATTTCTGGAAACAGAACTCACCAAATATCTGCTCACAGAACCCTGCTCTCCCAACACTAGTTAAAAAAACTATCAACAAACAAACTCAAACAAACCCCAACAAAAAACAACAACAAACCCCAGCTCTTAGGACAAAACAGAAAGAGTTTGTGCTGCTTCTAAAGGTCAGCAATCTCCCCTTCACAGAAGGGTCTGCTGTTTTGGTTTTAAGAAGCAGCTAGACACAAGTTTTCAGTGCCAACACAGAAGGCTTTCTGAGCACCAGCAGGCTCCTGTTCCAAGGTGAACCTCTAAGTACTGAGCTTCAAGGTACCTGCTTTCCAATTTCTTCTTCTTGTAATAGAAGAAAAGAAAATGGCAACAGCAAAAATTTCTAAGATACAGAAATCACAGAACTGCACTCTTTCGAATTATATGAGTTGACCTTTGTAGCCAAGTAGGGATAAATTTCCTGCTTTCATGGACCAAAAAAACCCAATAAACCCTTCCCTCACTCACAAAAAAAACCCGCCCACAAAAACAAAAAACCAAAGCAACACAAAAAAACCACACCAAAAAATAACCCTTCACCACCTGCACATTTGAAGAGGGACCAACTACATAGGTATCTAATAATTTTGTTCTTGTTGAAACACCTATCACAGACCTGAACCAGAAAGAGTAAAGGCCTTTTATTTGGAATGAGATTCCACTGATGCAGCAGATGTGTCTTCTTGTTTGACTCTGACAACATGCATGGGGGATGTGGGTAGAAGTTATTAAAAAAAACAAAACCAAAACCAGACAGACATGAAATCATTAAGACACTCATGCAAGAATAATTTACAGAACTAGGATTTCAGATCAGATCATATTTGTGTGATTTAATATGTTGTTTTGTTACGCATCAGAGGATGTGAACTAAAGTGCTTGTCAGTCTTGACTTGGCAAGTTTGATGTGTTACTGAGAGCACAGCACTTCAGCCTGTTAGCAACTTTCAAAATTCACAGGCAAAAATTGGATGGTAGAAAACTCTGGTGTAGCATCAGAGAACCCAGCAGCTTGTAAAGTGTCAGTTCTTGAGAACAAAGGGGGTTCATCTTCTGGGGTAGCACAGGGCAAATAGTGACCTGGATGACTGAACACAAACCGCTTAACAATAGTCAATCTCAAAGCAATTATACTGGATAACTCATGCACTGTTTGCACTACAGGAATAGTGGGATCTGAGGTACTGTCATGGAGAAAGTAACTTGAAAAGAGGGGTATAAGCTTCAGAAAAAGTAGGTAATGGAGCACTGAGGTTTGATTCATGACAAAAATGGAGATAAATAAGCCACTGCTCTCATTCAGGCTGAGAAAACAAGGCTGACATACTAAGCAACTAAGATCAGTTACTGAGGCAGTGAGAATGAAAACATGATCTTAGAGACTCACATGAAAACATGGAAAAAGGGAAGCATCAAGATGTCATTTAAGGGAAGGTAACGAACAACAGAAGGCTACAGAAACAAGGACAAGTATCAATAGATTTCTGCTTTGTTCGGAGGGGGAAGTCTTCAGACTGTAACACAAAAGCAGCAGTTAAGGTCATGAACTGACTTCCCACTTAAAGTACAGGATTGTAAGAACGTTGCAGTGCCTCTCAATGCTGCCTTGGTGAGTGATCAGGAAGAGGTGTTCACTGGGAATCTGAATAACCCCTACTCAGATTGATACTAAAGTCACCCCTTTTCTCATTTCTGGGAGTCAGTTGCAAAATGGGCATTTATCTCTGCTGCTTTCCCTTGGAAGAATAACACTGACAGTGAACAAGAAGTTTGTAATTGTAAGTTGGCCCATACAGGGTTTTTTTTGATATGGAAAGTGCAAAACATGACTACAATACCATAGAAGCAAACAGTTCTTGCCAAGGCTCTGGCACATGTACTAAGATCATCAGTACTCAGATGATGATTTAAAAGACATTCAAGACTTGACTGGACATGTCCCTGAGCCACCTGATGTAACTGGACCTGCTTTGAGCAGATGTTGGATTACACGACGTCCATGGGCCCCTCCCAACCTACATGACTTTACAATTGGATCACATTATTTTCACTTTTGAGTTCCATCTCCAGTGGTACCCATGTTCATCTTTGAATGATTCCTTCCTGCTCTCTTGGACACTAGCCTAAGGGAGGACCCAGAAGGTGATTTGAATGCTCCTTCCGTGTGTGAATGAGGATATTTCATGCCTGAGCTGCTGACACCATAACATGAGTGGAACAGACACCAACTGGATGATGTTGCTAATGCTGAAAAAAGAAAATCAAGATACTGCTTTTATTTTTAGTTGCATGTTTTATCATCTATAGCTAATTTGATAGTTGCACATTAGTTATCACCTCAAGCTGAAAGTGAGCAATCACACCCAACTAAAGGGAAACACACACAAATTAGCAGCACACGTAAGTACACAGAAACCCTCTTGTACATACCCTTCTGCCAAGAATCTGGTTGATAGCTGCGCTTTCTTTCAGAGTACACTCTGCTACGACATTTGCTCTCATTTCTTTCATGTACAACATAAAAGCATTCAGAGGTTTCTTAATATGAGGTCTTTTTGGCTCTTGTTCTTTTCTCTGTTCATGCTGAGGCTTCCTAAAACGTTGTGGGGGAATGGGAAAGGAAGGAAAACAAGCATTAATTTACCTTCAGCCTAAAAAAATCCAATGGGAAATTACCAACCTGTGATTACAGTAGCACTTTAATAGTAAGAATGAGAATTTCAGTACAGCAGCACTTTAATAGTAAGAATGAGAATTTCAGTTGTCATGTCCCATCCACTTTCACATCTTTTCAGAGAAATGACTTAGTTTAATACTCAAGGGAGGATGTCATTCTCTAGCAAGTAACATTTGATTGGTGAATCTGTTCCAAATTCATCACTTGCTCAACTCTCTTTTTGAAAGGCTACCCATAGTACCCTAAAAAACCACTGCCACAGGCAGGAGAATAGCTTCTCATCCACTTCTTTCTAAGGCCTTTTGCCTTTCAGTACAAAGCAATGAGGGGGCTCTTTACCAGTAAATTTTGCAGGTAAGAACTTTTCCAGTAGAAGTTCATGAGTTCACACTCAAGCAACAGGTAGAGAAGTCCATGATTACGTCTGAATCAAGATGGTTGTTGCCTACAGCTTAAAAGTGCAGGACTGGAGTGAAAAATGGCTTAATGTCTCATTACCCTTCCCAAACAATAGCCCACAGTTCCTCTTTTAGTTATAGGAGAAGAGTTAAAATTCCAAGAGGTCATGAATGGCACTTTGTTTTTTTTAACATCCTTGACTCTTCTTCAGATACAGTTAGTTCTCAAACATTTATAGATTAAGGGCTAGTGCAGAAAGGCAGACTCACACATGCATTAGCTCACTGTCATTGTGCAGATGTTCTTGTTTTACTTGAGGTGTTACAATAGCTGGGTGAGGGATTCCAGTTGTGTGAGGGCCTGGAGGACCAGGAATCATATGATGTGAAAACCTGTAAGAGAAAACAAAGCACGTTCTGAAACCCTACTGAAAACAGGCACCAAATAGATATGACAGCAGCAGGATGCCCCAAGAATGCAAACACTATGGAGCTTGCGATGAAGACAACTCTTAGAGAGTGCATGAAAAATATTTGGCTAAGATTTGTGCATTGTAGCCCATTTATTCCAGAAAAACAAACAAACAAACAAAGAATCAGTCAACATTTTGGTTGTAGAGAAGTTATTTTATTACCTTTCAGGCAAACAGTTTTAGCAATGTAAACAAGAAACATTCAATGTTTGTACTGTTGCACTGACTAGCAATAAAAATACACATTTCTTAACCAAAAAAATACATTTCCACACCAAGATATAAACATTCCTAAAATATCCACCACCAGCCAATGCAAAGGAGGAAACTGCCATGCAGAAACATACAAAATAAGAGTCTTTTCAAGAAGTCCTGATGGCTCTTTAAGAAATCTCTTTAGTTTTCAAAGCACTTAAGGTAAAATATTTCAACACTTCACCTGAACCCACTATTCTTCCCTCAAATGCTTACAATAAAAATACTGCATCCTGTATGAAGGATGGGAGCAGGGAGAGACTTTGGGCCTAATTAAAGCTTCCTTTCATTTGTACAAGAAGGAAAATGGAAAATAAAGCCAAAGGACCACTAACTGAACCATCCCACCCTACTAACCCAGGTCATTTTCAAGCATAGCTGAGACAGATGTTGAAGTGCAGCAGAACACCTGCATGCTTCATTTTAAACTGGTGGAAAGTACCGTTAACATCGAAAGGAAGCTCATGCTCTAAAGTTATGCTGAATGAGCGATGGTTAAGGAATGGTATCCAGCCTCTCCTTTCACCATTCCCTAGTCCCCTTGCTCTTTTCCTTCATGCCATCAAAATAAAGGAAATACAAAGCCCTGTAACCAAATCACTTTATCGTAGAGAAAGCATGGGTTGTGTTCCCAATCACCCTGACAGTCACATGCTTATCATTCCCCTTTAAAGAAGTGAAGGGACAGTGATAATCCAAAGGAGCCCACACAAAAACAGGTAAGAGGACTCACTACTTATCAAGTGGCCTGTCTTAAATCCCTGTGCAAGAAGGATGTGTCTTCTAAAGATCACACAACCCCCCCCAAGAATAGTATACTCAAACCTTGTGTATACCAAGCACAGGATGCAGAAGCTGTCTTTAGAATGCAAAAGCAGAGCATAGGAGGTCTGGAGTGTGTCATGGCCAAGTCTCAATTAGCATTGCTTGCTTGCACTTACACATAAAGACACAGTGCCTGATTCCACACCAGTACAAACACACTCTGCTGGCATCCCCTGCCATTAGTGGCTTTGGGCTATGAAATACCTACTTGTGAGCACGTTTCCACACAGAGCATTACCTAAATGATTCAAGACTAATTACAAACAACTTTAAAATTGGAACTAGAGAACACAGACTAGAGTGACAATCCACCTGGTTGCATACTGGCATGAGCAAAACCCAAGGATGCACACCATATGCTGCATCTAGAAATGAACTAATGACTCATTCAGGTGAAACAACTCAATTCATTGTTGAAAATTCACTGGTGCTCCTCATTGCAATACTTCAGAGACTGACAAGAAAATGCTGAATGAGACCAGTGTGGGATCCAGGCAAACCGTATATACACACATAGGTTAAATAAAAATGTATGCATAGTTTTAGCTGACTGAAAAGCAAGCAAAGGCAGACCAAGATACAAGCGGAAGAGCAACTTGCCCTCTAATGCCAGCAGTTACTCCCCAGTCAGTCATTCACCTCCTACACCTACCTGGACATGGAAGGGTCGACTGAGAGTGAGGATGGATAGGGCTGCCTGAATCCACTCGAGATGGGATATACAGGCTGACCTTGCCTGAGGTCACAGAAGAAAGGAACCCATCAATCATATGATATGGTATTCAATAGTTACTCTAGAGTTACAAGCACTTGATGGGAATTCAGTACTAGTCACAAATAAATAGTAAGAGCTAACACTTTCAGGAGTTCTCCTTATGAAAGTAACAAATACTTAAACACTGTAAACTTGCTCCCTTGCTACAGAAAGATTCCCAATCTGTTTCCACTGGGAAGGAATGCCAAACAACCAGCCTTCCTCCTCCAGCACACATATACACACATCCACAATCCTCTGTATCTATCCCTCTCTAACCTAGTTTTATAAGCACTGGAATCAGATTTGTTAAACGAGCTCTTAGGAAAAATGTATCTTATTCCAAAGAGTTCTTCTGCTATAGATCAGAGCAAGAACACCAGACAGTGAATTATTAAACTAGAAGGCCTTTTGAATAGTTTTATTAAGTCTTTGAAATCTTAGGACTCTCTCCACTGGCATATGCTATAGTGAGTTAAAAATGGACAGCTTTTCTAACAAAGTAGTTTATTTGATTTAAAAAACCCAGCCCAACCACCTAAAAGCCCACAGCAACACAAATCTATCTTACTGTTTCAAGACCAAATTTCACCATCCAGTAAGAGAAGCTTGTGTGAAGTTTTTATCTCTTTTATGCTCCCACATATACAGAATATTTTTTCACCAGTCTGTCATTTAATGTCGTTAGTTTTTATCATCATCTCTACATTTTGGTTACTTTCAGTTAGCAATGGTTCAGTCATGACTATGATGAATACCCTGAAGCAGCATGTTATGGTATTGCAAATAAATCCGTGAACCAGCCAGAAGGACCATCACACACATCAGTCCGACCCAAAGAGTTACTTATTGACTGGCCAATCAGCTTTCAGACAGAAAAAAATAGATACTGGCCTTTGTAAGGTTCAGGATACAGGTTGCACACTTGGAGTATGTTACTGAAAATGAGCAGTGCTGAAGGGGAAGGGGAAGGAAAAAAAAAAGGGTGAAGGAAGTCTCAACAGCACTACCTCACAGCAAGCATTTGGAAGCCGGAGGATAAGGGACAGCTGAGTATGTCCTGCTGTTGGTGAGTGCTGCTGAACACATCCCTGAGTCTTGTAAGATTGGATCTTGTTTCTCTTACTCTTTTCCCTCTTCCCTCCCCCCAGCCTCTGCATTGAGAAACCATTCAGAAGAAAAGATTGACCACATCTGGAAAACGCATGCCAGCAACTACCTGGTGGCAGTGGAGGCAAGGAGTCAGCTCAGCAGCAAAACAGGAAGGAGGGAGGGAAAAAAAAAGTAAAAAAAAATAGATTAAAAAAATAGATAGATACTTCCATATTTTAGTTTGATACTTGATAATAATTTGTTCCAAAAAGGCATGTGGCCCTTCCTAAATGATATGCCAGCAATACAAGCATTTCACCATCTTCTGCTCTCTACTTTCTCCGCTTGTTGTCATCTGGATCATGTTTCCCTCCCATAGAAACATTAAAAAACAACAAAAAAAGTGCATCCCTCATTGCGTGGGCACAGACTACTTATGATACAGATTCTAAAACAGTGAACTTCTTGTTGAGTTTCCTTATTTCCTGCTCCACAGAACAGAATATATCTACCCCAAGCAGACATCAAGCACCCTGCCAAAAGCTATTACTCCAAAAATCCCACATTTCCTTCAAAAGGAAAGTGACACCCTGAGTGGCAGCAAGAGATCCTGAGAGCATTAGTATTAGTAAGAGCAGCAAAATCTCCCAAGGACAGAGGCTTCTCTCCATATAGAAACTGTAAAAAGCAGCAGACTACAAAAGTTTGTTCTCCATTTGGGGCAGTTTCAAGATTTCCCCATACACACACACTTCAAAGCTCCTTCTTACCTCCCCTCAGTGATTGCAATTTTGTTTATTAAAAATTTACGTTTCATTCCTTGAGAACTCTTTTCTGCTATCTTTCCAAATGCTAAGAGCCACAAATCTGAGCCATAAAAATATATAGACTTCAAAGTGAAATCTACACACTTCAAATTATGTACGTGCTCAAAAAACAGATTCAATTTCAATTCAAATAAAGTAGCCATTTCTTACTGCAACGACATTATTTTGTAAATGCTGCGATTGATTCCACAACAGTGAATGGTATGAACATGCACCTTTGTCTGAAAAAAAGCTAAAAAATCTTACCAGCCAAGAGGTGGTGTTATCTGTCCAACGCCCCCAGGAGACAAGGGATAGAAGGTAGGGAGATCAGGAGCTGGAGGATGCCTGGACATGCCTGCTAAAGAGCAGAAAAAAAAATGAATGACTTTCCCCTCAAAATACTACATATGTGACCTACAGTTCACAGCTAAGACTGCCAACACTACAGTAGAATTAGTGCTCTGGGTAAGAAATAACCACCTTCTTGGTTAAAGCAAAAGGCTACACATGCCACCTTTAAAATAATAACTAACTTGCACACGATACTGGAATTCATGGGAAATACTAGAAAACCAAAATGGAAGGAGGAAATAAATGTATGGGTAAGGACCTGTGCAAGTTTAGATTTCTTGTAAAATACATTAGACAATACTGTTTTCTCAATGGTTTCACCAAACCTGATTGGATTCTGAGGACCTCTTCTAACACATCAGGAAACAAGAGGAAAATAATGCATTGTCAAAGAGGCAGCACAGCAGAGCTATTAGATTAGGTAAATTGCTACTTTTATATTTTCTCGGGTTCCCTTATGGATTCACAGATTTTGGAAACTTGCTACCACAGAGGATCAGTGCTTAATTAAGAATCATTTTCAGGCCTGTAATGGTCACACTTGATATGATTCATTTGGCTTCCAATTGTCACTCCAGCTCCAACTAAGCTCTTCATCAAGTTGACTCCTGTGGGCTCCAAGGTCAATCTGTTTTGCATTGGTAGTATTTCATGGGAAAATAAGAGTCCCATCAGGAATGATCCATCAGCTCACATTCCCCAGAACACAGAGTCCTACAACTGCAAGAATCACCTCAAGATTAAAGCTAATCCTCATCCCAAAAGAGTCTGTGGTCTCCATTCTTCACCTAAACCTTGTGCCCCCCAGAGATATGGAATTATAGTTGCAGAGGCCACAAAGACATTGGTTTATTTAAATGTGTTTGGGGAAGAGGGGGTGAAGCAGAAGGAATTGTTAAGTCTACTTCACATGTTAAATCAGTTGCTTTAAAAGGGTATTAAATATTTATGTGGTGACACTCCAAAGGTCCAAGACTGAGTGTGTGCTACCTTGAGACTTAGTTTATAGATTGATGCTAGTGATTTATTCCCTTCCCCAGCTTGTATTTAAATGTTCTGAATTTAATTACAAGATTTGAAGTATATCCGTCAGGACTGTGTGCAGGGAAGTGTAGAAAACAATACTGGTGGCATTATTGTCTCTCTCAAAAAAGCTAAATTTTCAGACCTGGGACCACAACCTGAATGAGGATCAAATTTCTGGCCAGTTGTCTTTTCAAAGGTGTAAAACTGCTGGTAGCTGACAGGAAAGGAAACACTTTATATATCCCAGGGCTTTTACATGAGAGGGAACACTCTTTCTGAATGGTTTAAAAAAACCCCAAAAAAACAACAAAGGTGAACAACAAGCTCAGTGTCTCATCTCTCATTTCTGTTGACAATTGATGCTCCTGAAAGTTATGGCGTGCCTTTGCACCTGCCAGACCAAGTTCTGCCCATGGAGATGGGCCACTCCTTCCCCAAAGCCTGCATTTCTGACCCATGGAGACAACACTGCTCTCTCTTAACTGGTGCATAATTGTTATTGCTAATCCAAAACTAGCCCCTTGTGGGAGGCTACCAGCTACCTAAGGGCCAGCAGGAGCACACACAGCTATCATACAATCAGTGCACTCTAAAGCAAGTTCTTGCTCATGAGAGCATTAAGAAAAAAGTAACAAAAATAAAATAAAAAATAAAATAAAGTAAAATAAGACAAAATAAAATAACAACTGTCTTTAACAAGGCAGTGCTGTGTGTCCATCCCAAAGTGCCTCGGATGCAGCGCTGAGGGCAAGCTCCTGTGGACCCCCTTGTTGAAGGATTTCAGTAGGAGGAAGGCACTCTGGCAGCAGGACTAGGGCAGTGCCTTGTTCCAGACCCACAGTGGGAGGCGAGGACAGAAACAATGGTTGGAGGCGTTTGGCAGAGGACCTGAGGAAAAGAAAAAATCCTCTCTTTGCAGCAACTGCATGGGCTACTTCACTGCGGGTGCTCCCACATGCCAGTGGCGCCAAAACAGGGAGTATGGATGGAAAGACCACACACATCAAGGAGACCATCCCAGACAAGACCAGCAGTCTCCAGCCTGCATTATCCATCCTCATCTTTGCCAGTGCTGAGCACAGGGATCAAGAGTCCATTCAGGAACACCAGAGGGGCATGAGCTTTGTGCCTTCCAGCAGAGCCCCTCACCAGGCTTGCGCTCAGGGATGGGAACATGACCAGTGGGATGCTGGACAAGGGAGAGGGTTGAGAAGAGGTAGAAGAGAGAGAGGATGTACAGCACAAACAACAAACCAGATGTTGTTCAGTTGGGGACTGCAGTACAGGAGTACAAAAATAAACCAGAGTAAAGGCAAAAAGATTGGGCACAGGTGGACAAACCCAGCATACAGTAAGCAAAAACCTCTTGAGCTTACAAACTGCAGCAGCAGGGTGTGCCCCAGCTGTCACAGCCAGCTTCAGCAAGAGGTGGAAATCCCGTTCTCTTAACACATGGCACCCCTGGGATTTCAAGGAATGAGTGTGAATACCCTTCTCCTGGGCACTGATGCAAAGGAGGAAGACAAATGAGGACAGGAGGTCTCCATTTGCTTCTTCCAAGTCTGAAAAAGATACTATACATGTATTTACAGGCCAGGCTTTCCAGGCAGAGTGCTTTTTGTATTCCCTCCCTCTAAAAAATCCAAACACCTAACCAACAAACAGCAAAAAACACACACAGCCACAAGGCCATAGCATTTTCTGGATATAGCCCGCACTATTATCTGTATAGCACAGCCAAAATAAAACCTACACATTCTGGGAAAGTCAGACCAAAAAAAGTCTCTTTCCCTGAACAATGATGGCTGGACACCTCTTCAGATAAATGGGACAACTGTGCCCAGGTAAAGCAGACCTTCATGATCTTGTCAACTAGATGACACATCACAGGGCACAACATGCAAGTGCAGAAATGGGCAGGGAGAGCAACCCAGGAACAGTCATGGCACCTACAGATTTCATGCCCACACACAAATATACAGAATACAGTAAATATCTTAGTAAACCCTCTGCTCCCTCTTTGTCCCTCCTCGCCACAGCTCTCCCATGCAGGCTTCTTCTCCCCAGGTTCTTACCCAAACCCTGGCTCAGATGTGTGATGGTCAGGGTCAGTCCTCCCCTTGCACATCCCGTCCCACCTCCTGCATCTCAATGCGAGCAAGCACATTGCTCACAGGAAACCACTGGTTTCTCCCGAGTGCTGGGCAGGAGCTCTTGGCACAGGCTGGGCTTGATACCTCAAGGCTGTCAGTAGTTCCCTGGGAGTCTGCAGACTGACCCAGAGGGGACTGATCTGATGGTCCCAGATTAGATCTGGGAGGCTTTTTTTTTTTTTTGCTTAAAGGAGTCATAGGGATGCAGAGAAAACCAACAGCCATGACTCGAACATCTAAAAAGATGCTTTCCGCAGAAGGCAGCTGGCATAACGAGGTTAAAAATGTCATGTTTGTAAAGCTTTAACTTGCACAGGCTCAGAATTATTTTTATGGGTAATGCTTCAGCTATGCCAACTGACATCTGGAAGAACATGGACAACCAGAACACAAGGACATAAAAAACAACTATAAATGAAAGGGAAAAAGAAAAGTTTTCAGTAACACCACTACTGAAGTACTTGTCCCCCATTTTGGGGGAAGGTGAGGGATGATTGTCTTTTCTTCATCTGCATGCTGCAAGCCTCAGGCACCACAGGAGATGGTAAAGATTGGCTGCTCTTTATTGAGATTTTAAAAGACTTTGATGACAAAAGCAAGCCTGAATTACCACATTAGAAAGAGCATGAAAATTTAAGCAGCCAAGTTAAAATATCAGCATCATGTCAGAATTATAATTTCTGAAAGCAGGCACATGCACCTGGAACCCTCCCTCTAAAACATTACAAATAAAGCTCTGTCAGCAGCACAGGGGGCACCGGGACCACTCTGCATCCCCGTGGTGCTGGGAAAGGATGGGCTCACCTTGTTTGGAGCTGACGTCAGAGGGGATGTGAGACGGGTGTGACCCTGGGGAAAAGTGCTCATCGCTGTAGGTTATAAGAGGGGTGAGGGGGTGAACCGCATGAGAAGGCTGTACCACAGGCACCTTGTTTGACTGCAAGAGAAGAACAAAAATGAAATTAAATGATGTTAGCCAAGTGGGGCTGCTGCATTGAAAAAAAAAAGGAAATATTTCCAAAACGCAATTTTTGAATATTTGCTTTACTGAAGCGGGGGAAACAGATGGACAGACATGACATTGGGGCTAGTGGATGGAAACCAGTTTGCTGCCAGAATCGGCATCCTCAAACCCCTGGCACCTGAGGAGGGATGCAGATATTGAGGAAAGGCAGGGACATGGGTGGAGGCCGGAAGCAGGAAGAAAGGCGCTTGGGAGACAGGGAGCGGAAATGGCAAATGTAGAGCTGTAGGGCAGGAAGACCAACAAGCTGGGCAGGCAGGCACCCTGCAGGCAAAGCACAGCAGCAGTGCTGACGAACCCATTTCGTTACAGGAATGGCATTTAAACAACCCCCAACAGATTAATAAACAAGGCTTAAAGCGCAGGTTTGCTGTATCTCCAGCCTTAAGAGCAACACGGTCTTCATCAGCTTCACTGCTCCTCATCTGTGCTCTCCTGCATGGTCATGGCATGGCACAGCACGGCGCAGCTGGGACAAACTCCCGCCATTCCCAGAGGATACAGTAGCATTTTTCCCTTGCAATTTTACAAACTCTGGTTGAAAACTCTTTGTCTAACAGGTAACTAAAAAGTCACCCTTAAAAGCCTGATTCTGTATATAAGTGGCTGGCAATGGCCTCTCGGAGCATTCAGTTAGGAGGGAGACCTGCTGGCTGCCTGGGGACACATGGGAGGTCTCTCCCTGCATCATACCAAGGAAAAGTCAAAGTGCTACAAACACCCGAGAAGGTCCTAAAACGGGTGCCATAAGGTGATGTCCCCACAGGCCTAGATGAACACTTTTCATCAGCACTTCCTGCAGAGGAACAGGGGAGGAGGCAGTCGGCATGACGGAAGGATGCTGCCCAAAATGACACTCTTAGATAAGGCTGCAAGACAATGGAATTCCTCTGTCGCAATGAAATCCTGCCGTACTAACACCGCTTGAATCACAAGTTACTCCTTCCGTGGTGGGATGAGCCACAATGATGATGCCAGCAGGTAACAGGCACTCCTCATTTTTACCCTGCCACTCTACACTGCCCCTTAGCCTGAATAATTATGGAAGAAACAGGGTTTTAATAAAATTTTAAAAAAAAAAGCTATCCTTCAGACAGACAGACTGATAACTCAGCAAGGACAGCCTGTCAAACACAAGGAATTAAGAAAAAATAATTTAAGAGGCCAATGAAATTAATTTTCATTGAGTTCAGTATTGAAATCCTAGCACAAAACAGATGTTAGGACAAAGCTCCATGCACAAGTCCATGATTTCTCTGGATTTCCAGAAGGACAAGTTATTAAATGGACAACTCATTTTATTTTTAAGACCAGGAGTAGACGAAAGGGAGCGAATGTGAAGCAGTGCAGCATTTTCCAATTTCCTTGTTTCCAGAGCACCACCTTAAGGAACTTGCATTAGCAGGCAGTATCTTCTTAATGTCTGACCTATCCCTCCAGTCATATAGCTCAGAATCTGGTGCCATGAATTTTTGCTAAATTATGCTATCCTTGCTCTCCTCTTAATTTTACGGTTTTCAACACAGATTTGCTTTCCTGTGGGAAAGAGATAAGAACCTGAGGATTTTAATTTAAGCTTCGGCCTTGTCTTATATTTTGCAAGATGGAGAGAGAAAGCAGCGTTAGTAGGTGTTTTAAAGCCAACAAGCATTAGGTCCATTTTTGTGACCAAATAATAAAAGCAATATGAATTTTCAATAATATCTAGGAATTGAGTTGTAAAGGGGATAGCTCAGACTGTTATTCATCTTCCCCATCCGTATAAATTCCACAAAAAACAGATGCCAATGAATTTCAGATGATTTACAAATCAGGCCTCAGTCTTTAGCACAAGACTTATGAGCCAGCCCACCATTCAGCCATTACTTTATCAACAATGAACTGTATATTATGAATAAAGATCAAGCAATAGATGTATTTAGGTCACACACACACACAGCTGCTAATCAGCATTAATTTCTCAAAATTTAGTAATTAACATTTTGTATTGTACTAGATGTAATTGTCATGCACACCCTTGGTATCAGGGCTCCTCGCTTTCAGAAATCACTCATTTACACTTTGAGCATGCCAATCCCTGCACCTCCCCACTCTCCAGCATCCTGCAGATTTTATTTTATTTTCTAATTCTCAGCACCTTATCCCCTAAGCCCATGGCAGAGGCTTTCAGCGGGCGAAGGAACCGTGAGAAGTCAGGAGAAAAGCAAACCGCTTGTCAGCGGGCTTAAAATTAACATATAAACAGGCCATATCTCCATTAAGAGCATTTGGGGGTCTGCAGAGCCAGAAACTGGAAAAAAAAAAGCCTGTAACAAGAAATAATAGCAATAATGCAAAACTTCCCAGCCTGCCTGCCCCACACTGCTTTGGGAAGACCCCAAGAGCTGGTAAATCCTGCTGGGCACCCTCATGTACCACCAGGCAGGGGTTTGATGAGCACAGGCTGAGCCTCCTTGTTCCCTCTGGTCACACCAAGATGGACACAGTGACTGACACCCGAAGAACATACAGGGCAACACATTCACAATGATACCAGGAGGATAAAGACCTGATGTACTATTTTCCAAAAGCCCTATGGACTTAAACTGGTTATGTTATGACACCTGCCCTACCAGTCAACCCAGATGGGTTATCTGAGCCCTCTTTGCAGAAGGGGTTCAGGGCAGGAGACCAAGGCTTCATGCACAGACCTGAATGTCCTTCTCATCACCCTCTCCACCCTCCCACCCCCAAGCCAGGGTGAGGGATAAGCACCAGGTGCTCCATCCAGTCCCATGTCCAGCCCCATGGACACTGGCCTGCAGCCTCTGCCCTGGGACTTCTGGACTGCAGATGATGCCAAAGCTCCTTCCACCACCTACTGCTCACAGTGGGCACCACTGCCCCAGAGGCTTTTCAGGGCTGTGAGACATGGCCAAAACTTACCTCACACTGAGGTACAGGACTGTGCTGATGAGACTGCTTCTGCTGCATCCCAGTGTCTTTGCCCACAGGATTCCTCCTCCAACAAACATGCCATCCCTACAATTGTCTCCCCATGTCCTCCAAAGGCAGTGCATACAACTGCAGAAACACTTGAGAGACCAACGAGACCCAGTCTGGGTCAACGTAACCTCCATGCAGGGGGAACTTGGTCCTCCATGCTTCGCTCAGCACCTGCTAGCCAAGCCCACAACCACACAGCTCTCTCTGGCACACTGGTGACATTTACATCTGATACAGGCACGGTTCACAGAGCACCTTTTCTCCTCAGCACAGCCTGAAAAATCCTCTCCTGCAAAACCTGCTCAGTCCCCATGTCTTCAATGAGACAATCGCATAATTACACACTGCCCTACATGAGGTCCTTTGGTATTTCAGAACAGAAATTATACTTTATCCACCCACCAAAAAGTATTTTGGTACCTTAGTTGGTACCCAAGTACTAAAAACACAATAAAACCGATGAGGGTGCAATTCTCAATTCAAAGACAATGTGAAGAATCTGGACGTTTGTGGAAACAGTCCCTAACACGGCTCTGATGTGGCAATACATGGAGTACTACTGCACCATATTGCTTTAGTTCCCTTCTAAGCTCTTCACATGACCTGGAAAGTAAAGGAAATGGAACATACAGCCTAGCTCTAGATCTGCAACTTGGAAAAAATAAGTAACTAGAAGTGAGGACTTGTGCTTTACAAACGTGTACACCTCCTGTTAGGTTTTAGGGCACCTTATCACACATATGTCATAACCTGTCATAAGCACGAAAGGCTAATGACAACAGGCTACGCCTGTTGGCCTGGGGACACACAGTTGTGTCCCACAGGACTAAGCTTAAAGGGGACACTCCTGAGTGGCAAAACCTTGGTGGCCTCCTTCTCAGAGACCACCAGGGCTCCAGTTCCACAGTACAGTCTTGCAGCACAGACTATGCCAGCATCCTTTGGGAACTGGCATCTCCCTGGCCCTCCCCAGGGCTCTTTTCCTCATCAGCTTGGCCTTCTCAGTTGGTATCTTTTATTTCTCCCAAGCATGTTCTCAGGTTGAAATGAGGCAGTGCAGGCAGACAACAGCCCCCTGAAGGGACACCAACAGGGCTGGGAGAGCATATGTGTACTGGAAACAGCAGGAGCCAAATTATTTGGCTAGTTAGAGCTAAAATGAAACTGCTATTCAGTTTTATGACTAACCTGAAAGAAAATCCCAAAATCTCAAGCGAAGAGTTGTAGGCAAAGGGTAAGATTTTGCAGGAAAGAGGACCCAGACCCAGCAGAAGGCATTATCCCAGCAAGAGCTTCGCCATGCACTGGACACCTGTTTAAACCTACTGCTGTTTTGAAATAACGCATGAACAACCACCCAGGTCACTACAATAGCAAATATTTCCCTTGCAAACAACAATCACAGTCTCCAAGTGGTAAAGCTTGAATCATACTTGGGCATTTTGGGCAGGACAAGGATGGGGGGCAGAATCCCCTGGCTGTGGCAGTGGTACAGCTGCTGCCATGCAGATGCGCAGCCCCTGCAGGTGCTCTACACTGGCAATGCTGCACCTGGACTCGCAGAGTTACTCGCCACTTTAAATATGCGCCTGCCCTCTCATCCAAGGAGTACACTTTGAGACAGTTCAAGTTAATCTCTGGTGAGTTGATTGTGAAATGCTGCATCTCAAATTCAGTCTGAATCCAGGAAGTTATTCCCCATTTTTGAAATGCTACTGAAGAAAAACAATACTACAGAATAAAACAAACCTCAAGCTTTCTCCAGGCAGCTACTTAATGCTTTAGGAAAGGCCCACACCTGTAAGGTATCCTATATGCAACAAGTGTCCAAAACCTATAAAAAGCCTGGGACAGCCATGGCAAAAATGCCTGTAGGTCAGCGCTGGGTGAGGCGGGCAGCTGGGAGCTCCTGCTGGAGCTGGGGCAACCATTTGTTCCAGCTGCTGCACAGAGAAAGATATTAAATTAATGACCCTTCAAAGGACACGAATCTACAAAGGAAGTCACAGATGGGCAGGGAGCTTTGCAGAGAACCACGAGGCAAGCAAGCCTGTGCACACAAGACCTAAGCAACCTTGGGTCAGCACCCAAAGAGGTGCTGGCTTGGTTTTTGTTTTGTTTTTCCTCTTTTCTTTAAACACCAAGTTGCTTCTAAAAAGTCAAGAAAAGGCCCCAGTCTGACTACTTTTCCTCTCCTGTCAGCAAGTTATGCACTGGTTACAGGCACCAGCAGATGGTCTTCTCAACTCAGACTAAAATAAGTCAGTTAAAACAAACAAACAAACGAAAAAAGAAACTTAAAGATTAATAAATGCATGCATTCCCTTTTGTTTCTGAAAGAGAGGGTCAATTGAAAAAACACGGCCTCAACTTTTTGACAGCAAATGTTAAATTTAGGGGGAAAACACAACAACAGGTAATTCCTCAAGAAAACCACCAGCACCACCAAAATCTCTCCAAAGCTTCCCAACACTGCTATAGCAGTACTTCAAAATAAAAGGCTCAATTAGTTCATTTGTTGTGGGGGAATTTTAGGAAGTCTTGATCTGAAGAGATGTGGTAGTTTGGGCTTTAGTTTTAGCTAGGCCTCAGTTCAGCAGGCCCAGAGAGTCTGATGTAGATTAGAGGGGACAAGCATCACCTGACTTAAGCAACCAAAGACATATTTCATACCATTCTGACATCAAATCAAGTATAAAAGAAGGTGTAGGAGGCGCCCAGCCTCTTTCCCCTTCATGGCTGGGTGTTGAGCAGACCTGCTATCACCATTGCTGAAAGTGTTAGGCCTTGCCACCTTTTCACAGCTGTTTGGTTTGGGAAGGACACATTTGTTTTTGTTATTGGTTTTCTCCTCTCTTGTTGGGTGTCCTTTGGGGGGAGTCTGTTGGGGTGTTTTCGTGGTCTTGATGGTTGGAATCTGTATTATTTGGGTGAGTGACTTGGTAAAGTGGTTGTTGTTTTTATTTTCCATATTTTTATAAATATACATGCGTGTTATATAATATTCTGTTTTTAATTTTCTCTCTTCTATGCAAAATATAAAAAGCTCGCTATTTTAAGTGTTAGTTCTAAGTTTTTTCCCTCAGGGTTGTGGGGGGATTCTCTCTCTGTATTGGGCAGTTGGCATTTTCCCAGCTCAACCTAGCACAAGAGATAAGAAAAAATGTCTATTTTTAGCCTATTCTGGTTTCTGGAGCTCTGAAATCATCCTTAGGCAGAAGGTTTTAGCAAACCCAGAAGACAGCAGTTTCAGCTGTCCTCTCAAAATACCAACAGCATTTTAATAGCTAAACTAACTCTGTATTTATGCCTTTGCTGACCATCTGTTGCAATAAAAATGCAAGACTAAGAAGAATGTCACTTTGGAGCAATGTCAAAACCAGGCCCATGTCTGGTTTCACCATGGACAAGCTTTAGCACAAGGGTACCAGTGATGTAATATAGAGGAGGTAACAGTAAGGTATTTCAGCCAAAACTAGTTACCAACAGAGGAAACAAACTAATCAACACCAGCAGCAATTGCAATTACAATTTGTCACCTCCCTGGAAGCTATTGTACAATCCCTTTTCATAGAAAACTTTGCAAAGATGCAGCAAGGTCAATATACAGAGGGCTCAGGTTACTCTCCTCAACCCCAAATCATTTTTTACAGCAAATAGTTTTATGTCCAAAACCAAACACCTTCTAGGCCCCTAACAGCAGAGATCATTTGATGCTTAATTTTCAAAACCTCCAATCCTTGGACAGTACAGTTGGGAAAATGATACAGTGGATATGGGGGTGGTGGCTTGTAGCATTAGTTTTAGCCTCACCTAGAGCTAAAAGGAACAGAGCTAGGAAAGCACGTCCACAGGAACACACAAGTCACAGGGCTTAGGAATATTGTGATTTATGAAAAGACAAATAACAAAGGTGCAGTCTTTTAACCCTGCTTCACAGGGTTAAACTTGGCAATGGGAGGCCATTTATCTCATTGACCTTTCGTGCTTACAAGCAGAGGGGGTGACACCCCAGGGACTCTACATTTTCAGGAGGTAAAGCGGAAAGCAGCATCCACACTGATGTGAAACTTTACAGCTTTACAACTGCTAACCTTTATTCAAAACAAAACTAAAATCAAAATCGCACATTTCATGGAGCGAACTGATGACTTGACAAGGTCAGAAAAAAATCCTTCTGGTCTCCCATTCTCCTCATATACTGTCCTTCAGCTCTTTGTCATGTAATTAGGTTGCACTTAGTGCTGGAAATCAGGAAAGGGCAGAACAAGAAAGTTACTTTAAGCCAGTCATTGAAAGTTTCCTCCTTCTCCCCAGGACACATTAAATCAGGAAACCACAGAGCCGCAGCATGCCAGGAGACACCCAAAATACAGAGCGAGAAGCTGCCAGCACACCAGCAAGTGAAGGAGGCACCCAGGATCCTTGATAGAACTTACCATGATTTTTTGGGAGCATGAAAAATTTGTGACCTTTCTCCAGCTGCCCAGACCACTTTCCTTTTTGGCAAGCCCAGCAGCATTGTGGCTGCAATGCATGGGAAAGGCAGCTTCATGGTCAACAGTACCATAAGATCAGCATCTGAAGCAAAGGGGCTGTCATGTCTGGAATCACAGGCAGCATACCAGAACATGCAAGAGGATTCAGAGCAAACTGCTCTGCCTGAAGACCAAGGGGTCAGCGTGCAATAAAAACTTCAGTGCAACAGCCTGGGGAGCATCACAAAGGAAAGTATAAATGTGATTTGACAAAGCCTAGAAAAAGTATCTATCTAGACAGATTACAACAAGAAACTAAGTTCAGGTTAATTGCAACGTTAGTGAGAAACCAACATGCTATTGGCTTGTCTACATTCTTGTCTTTTTCTAACTTTTCCCCCTTCCCTCCCCTTCAATCTTGGAAATTAATATAGCACAACTGTGATGGATTTTCACTGAAAAGTTGTAATAAGCATTTGAGTTCCCTCAAGACAGCTTTAAAAACATGGGTGTTGAATCTCTGACAGAAACACGCTTTATTTCAAGTGTTCATTAACCACTGCCATTAAGTAAGTGATTAAAGCACACCCAGTATTAAAATAGCTTGATTAGAAATCCCCTGCTATCACCATTTTCTTCTCTCCCGTGATTTCTTAATTTGTTTGTTCTTGCCTGCTCAGGAAGGCTGTCAGGAGACCAGGAGTGCTGGTGAACCATGCAGGGAGCCAAGCAAGTCTTGTAAGGCTCTGATCAGGGGAGGACAATCCATTACTATTTCTGTACTGCAATTCACATATACAGAGATTACACTTAGTTTTACACAGCCCATTGATTTTGGAAATATGACTGAGAGGGCATTGAATTGGCAGCAAAGCCATATCTTCACAGGGAAAACTGTCCCTGTTACAGTATTTTGCAATGTTTTCATTCTCTAAACTAAATAATGGGCTCTCTTGGATGGAGATTAATTGCTAGCAAACACTCCACAATTTGCCAGCCAATGCTCATTGTAAGCTCTGGTTCCTGCAAGATGGTTCCTTAACTTTGCCTATCCTGAACAGTTCATCTTTTTCCTGATGTAAATACGAGTCCAAGCACAAAAGAGGGAACCTGCAGCATCAAATCACACACTAGACCCCAGGGGTCACTAAACACTCCCAAAACCTGGTAAATGGGACCACTGGCACTACAAATACTCCAGATGACGACACACCATGTGGGCCTTTACCATGCTCAGTGTCCCTTCTTCTGCCTTGTGCGTCCTTGTCACATTCAAGCAATCCCATTAGCTGAAAAGGTATTTTCCCCCATTGTTTCCTGACATATCCCAAGCCCTTTCAGTTCTTTATTGCCTAAAGACAACAGAAGCTCAGCAATGTTTTAACAAGCCCAAGCCTGAGCCTCTGATTTGCAGGGGTCTGGCTTATTAATTGCTTTGACAATAAGGACCGTTGTCCTAAACCACCAGAGAAAAGCCACTGGACGTCAGAGGAACTGGTGCCCTCAGGCCAGCTGCTTGCCATGGGGGAATCAGCAGGAGTGTTCTGTAAGAGAGAGACCCAGGGGTTCTGGGCTGGGGAGAGGATGCTGGAGTCCATCCTGGTGTCACCTCTTGTGCCATCTTCAGCTCTTCCCTAGGGACAAAGCTGCTTTGGTTTCTGTCACCAGAGCTGTCTGCTGAGTTAAGACAAAGACACAAGCTTGTTTTGCTTGCCTCGAGGTTATCAGAATTCCTGCTCACAAAAGCTCTGGAATCTTCTCTGAGGTACTCAGACCCATAAGCCAACGTGCCTCTCTCACAGGCAAAGGCATGCATTTCAGTCCAATATTCAAACAATATTTCCCAGAGAAATTGCTCAGGCAAGGGAAACACCATCTACCACATAAGCATACAAGTTCTGTGTGAAAGCGGGTTGTCTGACAACAACCTCTGAAGCCCAGCGTTCCTGTTCTGGCAGACAACGTGCGTCACAGGATGGGATGACTTTTCCTCATTGACCTCCTCAAGTCCCACAGGATATAGACCCAGGCTCCTGGGGGGAACCAAGAAAAAAGCCATCCTGCACCCTGGTGACAGGAAGATGCCTTTTGGCACTAAACACACTGTGGATCAAAAGTGCTTGAAATAGGACCTCTCTTAAATGTATTTACATTAAGTCTATGTTACAGCTTATTCAACACCATATGTCATAACAAAGACCATCAGAAGCCCAGAAAACTGAGAAATGGGTCAACTTCCCTTTGAGCAGCAGTTTTCACACTGCACTGAATAGGAATGTTCTCAATTAAGAAAATGCAAGAGTATGACATGCGTTGGGAAGTCATCTTACCTCTGTTATATAAGGTAAGGACAAGGACTCGACACCTGTGCAAGCACCTGGCATACCTTTATGTGTTTACCATGTCTAAGTTTGCAACTTAGAGGTTGACTGGGCAGCAACTGCTTAATTCTACCAGGCAGAGATCATACTGTGCTGGTCACACTACCCAACATGATTGATATTTTTGGAAGTGCTCCTGTCTCATCCATCTTCTAAAAAATGGGGGGACAAAAAGGAAAAAAAGATAGAGTGATGATGGAGGAGTAATCAACTTGATGACATCAATGACCCCTCTCAACTGGTCCCTGCTCCTAGCAAGCCTGGTTCCCCACGATGCTGCTGCTGCTTAAAGACTCCTGCAGGGAAAGCAACAGTGAGGCAAACCCCCTCCTGCCCTAAAGTGGCAGGAAGGACTGTCCACACTTTGCCATAAGGCAAGGAGACCCTGCTAGTGGGATTTTGGCTCCTGTAGGGGAATTTCTCGGCAGCACTGGAGCAGACCCAAGCCCTGCTTGAAGCGCAATGCTGACAGCTGGGGCTGCATGCACACCATTAAGGGCGGCAAGGGCAGGCAGGGCCAGGTGGAATGGATGCAGGGGCTACTCAGCATATGACAGGGTATGAAGGAAGCACCAGAGGGAAAATTTTCTCCAAATTTGAGGCTCTCAGTCACCACTGACCCTGCATATGCTCTGTAAAAAGTTTTCAAGTAACTTCCTTGAGTCCGGCTAAACCGTATTAACAGATTTATCCAATAACATGCAAATTCAGGTTTTAATGAAAAGTCTTAAGTCCCAGCTCTAAGTGATTTGGACTTTTCTGCTAATGGCATCGGCTAATGACCAAAGATTTAATGCATCAAGTCTTAGCATACATCAGTGCAAACAATATAACCATTTAGTGGAGGCAAAAAGTCATCTCATTAGACATCCATCACTGGATGTGGGCAAGATGGTCCAAAGGCTTAAAATAAAATATTCATTTTTAAAATAAAAAAAAAAAAAAAAAAGAAAAAAAGAAAAAAAAAAGAAAAAAATCCCTATACATGTACAAATGATTAGGCCAAAAGTAGCAGTCTGCTAAAGCTTCACTAGGATTGAAAATGCAAACTGCAACGTTTATCTGGAGGTTAAAAGCATTTGCAAGTACTTAATTTTGGCAGCACTGTTCCTCAGAAGGCAAAACCAATTTTAACAGGAATTAAAGCAATAGGGCCCTCCAGAAACAGGACGTCTCTTAGACAGGTTATTTGAACTATTAGTAGAAGGTCACAACAGGAATTATTTCTCTACATGTTGTGTGAGATGATTTCAGTACAAACAATAGTGTTGAAAACCTACTAACTTAGTTTTATGGATCATTCCCATGAGGGTTCAGTACATCAAGGAAACACAAAAACATGGCCTAAAATTACATTTACATGTAGCTAAAAATATAAAAGTCACAGCACACCACTAAGGATAAGGAAAGAATGACCTGAACAATGGATTCAAAGGGGCAGGGCTGCAAACACATTTTTGGCCCAAACTGTCGATGCTGAGTGTTTCATTTGAACTCTTGGTGTAAACAGGCACAATAAACCTACCACATAACGCTGCTGGAGGCCAAGCTACCAACACATAATATAAATGCTCATTAGTTTTAGTCTCATTTGCCACATGGCATTTTAGACGATAACAAAAAAGGGATTGACATCTCCCAGCCATGGGCTGACAGTGGGAGATGAATCAGGTAAGGGGAGGACTTTAATTATAATGGGCCTATGAAAGCTGCCTGTCTGTTTGCAGGAGAAGTTAAAAAAAGGAAGGGAAAAGGGATATCCAGAAAAGCTGGAGCACCCCTCCTTTATGCCTGCAGGCTCTGTCTCCCAGGGCAGCATAGGAAATACTATTTTCCCACTCCATAAAAAGAAGATATGGCAACCTCATGGCAAGCCTTGACTCCAGATGCAGAGAGAAGCCAACAAAGGTGCCTTGGAGGGATGCTCCTATGTGAGCTTTGGGGTTAGATCAGCCTCCAAGAGCTGCCTATCCCCGCTGAAATGCACACTTACGACCCGCAACACAAAATGAAGCTGTGTTGGGGAGGTTTTGGTTAGATATTAAGAGAAGGGTTTCCATCTAGTCAGTGGTTGGGCACTGGAACAGGCTCCCAAGGAAGTGGTCACAGCACCAAGCCTCATGGCTAAGCTGGGGCCATCCTGTGCAGGGTCAGGAGCTGGACTTGATCCTAGTGGGTCCCCCTCAACTCAAGATATTCTATGACTCTATGAAAATGCATCTTTCCTGGTGTTGATGGCACTGGCTCCTTTGACTGTGCAATAGCTCCATTGACCATGCCTTCTTGCCTCAGCTCCATCACCCCATACTCATTCCAGGAAGCTTCCTGGACCCCCCGGCCCTGCTTGACTTAACTGCACAGCATCCTAAGGCTCCTCAAAAATAGGCATTTCCTTCAATTTACCCATGGAGGTGCACTGCTGTCCTGTGAACTGATTTGAAGATACTCCAGTGTTTGCGGTGGCCCCAGCTTAGCCATGAGATGGGGGACACAGGAAGAAACATGGGGCTTACCTGCTCCCCTTTCCCACCCCACTCAATTTGGTCTGTTACCACTAAGCTCCTTCACCCACTTGGCTACAGGACTTAAAAAGAGGTTGCTGGTTTGCACAAGACAGATGATGCCTTTTAAATCCTGCATAGGATATTTCTGCCTGCTGCTGGACTCGAATTAAAAAAAAAAAAAAAAAAAAATCAAGAGCTGCCCCTTAAAATTTAAAAATCACTCTTAAAAGGGAAAAAAATCCACCCAGCCCACAACCTAAGTTCTGTGCAGCAGGCACCTACACCCTCGTAAAAACCCTGGGCTGCACTTTATAACATGGATAGAAGTCTAAACATCATAAAAAAGAACCTAAATTGCCAGATTGCCCAAGCCTCCAGTAAATCACCCTTCCAGATGGGCTTAGAGCTGCACACAGAGCCCCACTAGTAGCAACTGGTCACCCTGCAATTATATTTCAATCCTACTAAACTCAAACAACATTATATGAGAGTTATGCTCAATTGCATTAAAAAGGCACTTCCAAAGTTTACCGTCGCCCTGTCCTTACCAACACTGCAATTTTTCATGCAATTAGGGTTCCCCTGTGCAGTTAACTCCCTCCCAAAACATGGCAGAGGCAGGGGTGAACAATTTCTTATCGTAACTGCATCTCTCCTCGGTATTCTTCATTGCAGTAAAGGTTGCACTCGGGAGAAATATAGTGCATTAAACTCTGCAAAACACCACTAAACAATTTATCAGGCAAAAAACTAGCTCATGCTGGGAGAGCTTGGGGAAGCACTCAGCCTCTCACCCCCATCCACTGTCAAGAGGGATAATGGTCAAGAGTATCAGATGCCCACATGCCACACTAACCCCATTCTTTTTTTGGGGTGGACACACGAGGGATCTACATGAGACCTGCCCATTGCTCACATGCTACTGTAGGGCAGCAGCAAACCCTGGAACTGCTGCAGTGTCTGGCATGGGCTGGCAAACTCAGCCAGGTCAAGGCTGGCAAACAAATACTGGAGAATCATTTGTTTGGTTTTGTTTTTTTTCACCACTGCTTCCCACTCTCTCTGCCTTTCCCCTGTTCCCAGCAGAACTGGCAGACTCCTTCCCGATTGCCAGCATGGTACTTAAGAGACAAGAACCAGACCCTCACCTCTGCCTTGCAGAGGGAACAGGCTTTTTAGCTCGATGCTCTGGGATCTGAGGATCATCTGAAGGTTGGGCAGGAGAGATGGGCATTCCTGCTGCAGGCCCAGCGTATGCTACACACAAACGTTTTCAGTTTGCTTGAGAAGGCCGCATGTCCACAGCCAGCTGCACAGCTTGCCGTATTTATTTGCAGATGAGGGAAAATTTTACTGCCCCTTTATTGAAGTAACAAGATGGGATATAGATTATAGACATTGCAGCCTCTTAAAAAAGAAATCAAGTTCTCTGTTCTAAAAATTACATATTTATTTTCTCCCTTATGGCAGAAAGTACCCTTTCTGTCTAATAACCCATTATTATGCTGGAGGGAAAGCATGGTCCATCTTCTTTCTATCCTATACCTAGGATCAGAATACCTTAACCTCATTTAGAACTAAAAATCAGACAAAATTTCAGGCAGTTAAAGATATTTCCACTATCTCACAGGTGCTGGGTCACAGCCAAGATGCTATTCACATTTAAAAAGCAGGCAAAATTTCCCCATGCCTTTCTTGAAGTTTCAACACCCATGTCTGAAGAAAAAGATAGCAACCACCTCACAGCAACCAACTGGGCTCAGGACAGCCAGTCTCCAGACACAGCCAGAGACAGGACCATGAGCCATGAGGTGAATCTTTGTTACCCCAACTCAAGGAATGAACTCGCACTCTCATGCCACCAAATTAGCATAGATGCAAAAATATGGCACCTCATGTGCGAAAGCAGAGACAGACAGGATTTTCTCAACTCAAACATCTCTTCCTTCCGTTCACCTTCCTGAAGCCTCCCTGTCCACGCACAAGCTGCTCACGGGGGATAATCAGCTCAAACCGAGTAACTGAATGCCAGTCTATCAAAACAGTGGGAAGACAATATCCTCTCACTGGAAGATACTGTAGATAAGTTCTCATATGCCCAGTATTTTGGAACTCACCATTTGTATCAATTGCGCAAAACTAGGAGCTGAGAGCAGGAGGAAAACAGCCCCTTGGGCTGTGCACAGAGACAGAGCACAGCTTTTCTCAGCATTGAGCTCTCTCGCACTAAGTCAGAGGAAGGAAATGCTGCCTCCCCCACAGAATTATTTTTTTTAAAAAACAACCACCTTTCCTCTTCAGAAAGCCCAGGCCAGGTGTTTCACGCTCTCGACATCAAGCTAAGGCCAGTCTGAGTAATCTGTAGATTCACTCCTTAACGAGATAAAGGATTTCAGTGCAGTGCCACAGCCCAGGCTGTGGGAGCTGTGGGCTGGAGGAGCACTGCCGGCAGCTGAGTGTCACTCCTGGAGGAATGCCTGACCTTTCCCGGGGCTTTGATCATGCTGGCTCGCAGCATGAGATAACCAGCCCTTTGCAGAATCCGGAGGTAATAAAAAAAGCAGCTTTGAGGCCTCATGTTTTTGCAGGGAAATACTTACCTGTGTTCCCAGCACACTGCCCAGACCCCACCCCTATCCTCTCCAGATATCAGCCACTTTTAAGCCAAACTCATTGCTGACAACTAAGGGAATCACATAAAGCCTTCAGGTGAGAGTTTTTAGCTCTTATTTAATTTCTCTTAATTGAAGAGGGTACTTCTGTACTGCTCTTAGGGAGGCTATATGATCAGAGACTTAAAAAAGAGCAGAAGGTCCCCAATTAGTATGTGATTAAGCTGTAAGAAGGATAATAGGAGGAGAAATTTTGTATCTTACACAAACAAGATAGCAAAAGAGATAGATAAAAGCACAGAGCGGGAACAAAGCTTTATCCCCAGTTCCCCTCTGAATACTGAACCAATACAGAAAGTAGTGGATTTGCTGAGGTTTTTTTGTTTGTGATTATTTTAAAGGGGGGATGTCTTTCTCAGGACAGTTTATGACAAGCAATTTAAACAAGCCATTATAGTAGAAGTTTAGTAAACCATGAAACACCTGAGTTGAATGTGCTGAATCTGTAAGTGATAATTAGATCAGTCTTGAATACTTCCTTTAATGAGCCTACGCAAGCACAACATCCACCCAGACTGCTTTTGGTTACCAGCCTACAGAAGCTTGCATGATCTTCTCAGGCTAGGGCTGTTGTTTGGTTTTGGTTTTCTCTGTTTGGGACACTGCAGTACAGTCTGGGAAGTTGGATCTGCAATTTCTTGATGCTGTCTGCAGGCTGCCCATGAGGCGCAGGGCTCATTCTGCAGCACTCCGCAGCTGCAAGCAGGCTGATGCCAAACTGAGCGGACCTGGATAAGTTACCCCTCTGGGGGGAAAAAAGTTTTACTCAGCTATGCTGTCTTCCTCACGGGGTTAACTATGTAGATTTCAGATGCAAATTTTACTTTAGGGCAGGCTTTATGGTATTAAGAGTCTCTTTTTCAGCCTTCTGAAATTTCATATGTATACATGCTAGAGCTCTCTCATCTCTGTTAATTGGGTTTTGTGGAATTTCAAGGCCCGGGGGCCAAGAGGGGAGGACTGCTGATTAAAGTGCGCTGTGCAGAAGTGGATGCAGAAGTGTTGCACAGTAACGGGAGAGAAACAATTCCTCTGAGCTACCTGCCTTCATGTGCACACCCTGTCTGCCACTTGGGAGAAATCACGTTTTTTGCCCTGGCTTTCCCAAGGGTGTGAGGATGGCTCCCACCCTCTCCAATGGACATTGTGGGGAGGATGCTTAGCCCTGCTGCCCCAGTTGTGCAAATCAGTTTTAGAGATTTAAAGACTGGTCCACAGCTACATTTGTTTATTCCACTGTGCCTGTCTCCTCACTGCAGACCCAAATGGGGTTATCTCCCCAGAGTCCCAATCCCAAAGCAGTGCTGATAGGGGCCAGGGGGAATCCACATCCTGTGATTTACATACTTAGGACCATTACAGAAGAATTAAAGGACACTGAATCTCTCTTTATCCCCTTTCATAACCCAGCATGTACATGCGTGTCAGAATTTGTTAGGCTGTGATATCTGATGAGATGTCATGTGTCTGTACGTCCCCATAATGAGGGCGCAGAAAATACCCACTCCTGCATTTGGCCAAACTGCATCTGTCCACATAGAAGGATTCAGTCCAGGAGCCTGCTTGCAGCAGCTAAATACAGATATTCACACACCCATTATAAATGCAGTCTAGTTTCATTTTTAACCCACAGGAGGGTGTGGAGGGAGAAGACATCAAAGCATGGACACAGGCTACCCTGGCATTCTGGGCGTGCAATTTTATCTTCCCCTCATTTCCCTCCTCTCCAAACCAGCTGCTACAACTATCACGATGCTTGCCCTCCGGCCAGAATGCTGGAAAACTGGCTTCCAAGGCAGTCATTAATCTCTCCCCATTACCCAGCTGGCAGAGGATTTTGCTTAGTTCGGAAAAGAGTCAGCTCCATGCCCTCCGAAACACCAGTGGCAACTCCTGCAGCCATGCGTGCCAGGCATCCACCAGCCCCGCTGTCTACACTGGGCACAGCCTGGCACTGCTCACCCTGCTGCAGCAGAAGGGCCACCACACATGAAATGAGATAGGCAAAACTCAAACACAGGCAGTGAAGAGCACTGAAAGAGAAATTTTGATGTGAATTAAATAACCCTCTCCTCAGCAATGATGGTGAAAAAAGGGTTGTGCAGATTCAGGGGAAGATAGCTTGGCTCAGAGCTAAGTTTAGAGACTGACTTCTTGCATAGCAATAGCAGCAGAGAGTAGCTCCTACTTATGCAAGTGATGCAAGTGAAATGAACATGCGTGTAAACCTTCAGCAAGAGAGACCAGCTCAGCAATGTTACGCTTTTCAGTTGGCCACCAGGGTTCAACCCATCTGAGGTAACAGGGCTGGAAATATGTACAGGTGCATGGTATGCTGAGCACAAGCAAGGGCTGCTCCAGTAAAGCCAAGCTGAAATGAACATAAAGCAGGCTCAGAAAGCAACGTGCACGCCACTGCAAGTTTGTTAGGAAGCTAAAGGAACAAGAAGTGTGTTTCATGCAATTACCACCTGAAACACAGCCATTTTACTTTGCTCCACCATGTACTGCACTGTTCAAGCAACACTGTGAGGCAATGTTTGACTATCTACATCAGGTCACAAATAATCTTTTCAGAGAGTACTTTTTCCCTGTATTGATGGAATGATTCATACCAAATTTGTCATATCCTCTCAGCAATTCTGCTCATTTGCTATTTTTAGAGGGGAACAACGGGGCCCACTGAGAGCCCCATGAATACACACACAAACCTACATTTTATCTGTCAGTTGGACCATAGGTTTTCCCAAGAAGAAGAAACATGCAGGTGAGTTTTTGATCTTCCTTAAAGTACTGTTTATCTCAGTTTTTATTTGTTTTCTGTTTTTCAGATGTGTGGTAACGTCTGAAGTGAATGCCACCCACCGTAGGCTATCTAGATAGTGAAACAATCATCATAAACCACCACTGGAACAAAAATAGCAGCACCTTTCTCTCCCCTGCCTCCCCCAGGCACAGGCCACATGCAGGACGGTACTGATGATAGCATGTGCAGCTACAAGCATACTTTGCAGGTCACAAACTCAGAAGTGCGAAGCGTGGGTCTCCTGTCATGTGTCTTCCAGACACTTGTTAGGGAACTACCTTCCTGATGGTTACCAGAAAAAGCAGCCTTTCCCAGACAGCCATGGAGGAGCACAGAGGGGTAGTTCCCCCAGTGCGACTGGTGGATTAAGCTTGGCCCAAGGAACCTGCCACCTGCAGTACAACAGGGTGAGTGAGCACCTAGAGCAACAGCTCAAAACAGTTCAGTCCCATCCAACAAGCCTAAAATGCAGGATTGCTGAGCCCTCTCCCACTGCCCAGAACTTCATCTTACCCTGTCCTCACCATCTAGAGGGAGTGCCAGTCCACAGATAGACTCATGACAGGGTGCAGCAGCAATGGTACCAGATCCTAACTTGAATGGGGGAACTGGTCTGAAAGGGATTTACATGAGGCTGCAGGTTAAACCAACTTTTGCCTACACTTACGGCTTGGTCCCTCTTAACTCTGGAGCACGCTAGTCAACCACAGCCACACTTCAGCAAGGAAGAGAGTTTTCCAAGTAGCCGCTATGCTCATACCAGCTTTCAGAAGGGAGAGAAAGGACAAAACAACCCAGCAGCCTGGTAGAGGAAGAAGTTCTTCATTAGCAGGAGGCAGCAGTCAGTCGCTACTCCACCTGTTCTGCAGCAGTGGTCTGGGTGAGCATCTGGCACATGGGGCCACCGATGCACACCACATGAACTCTCCATCCCCAGCACATCCTTCCTCACTGTGAAAGGACCGAACCCCCCGGGACACCCAGCTGTGGGGTCTGTTGCTGAAATCCTGCAGGGCTCCTGCTGAAAAGTGCACTTGAAACACACACTAAAAATAGAGCCCACACTGATGCCATAATTAGCAGGAGGGTGCACACTTTCAGAAGGTCTACCACCCCCTCCAGCAGCAGAGGGAAGGCAGCCAGGCATGCCCTCGGGATGGTCCTGCATTCCAACCCCACTGCAGCAGCACGCACCGAGCAGGAGTGTGCCATGGCAGAGCCACATTTTCTTACAGAAAGGTGAAGACAGGGTGCAGGAAACAATTTGCAAGCTCACTGGGTAGAGGTCCCTGCCCCAGAGCAGCCAACTAGGAGGCAGGAGCCTGAACCTCCCTGGGAGCTGCACTGTTGACTGATCCCACAAGTGGATGTTTCCTCCCCTGTGCCTGGGGTTTTCTATCTAAGTGCAATAATGAGCATCATGTTTTTCATAAAGCATTTACAGATATATTGTTTCATCCAGGTGCCAGGAGAGCCAGGCACAGCCACTGAAAACTCGTCAGTGAAAACACAAAACCTCTCACTTTGCTTGCCTAGCCAAGCATCAGCCAAAACCCTTGATTAACCCTTTACCAAGTAAAGAGCAAAACACTTATCCACCGCTGGACGACTTAGGCTATGGGGGCAGACCCAGACCTGATGTGCCGCGGGCACCAGCCTCTGCACTGGCAAGCCCCAAGGGGCAGGTTTGCGCTTTCCTCATTTCAGGCTGGGTTTCCTCTCCCTCAGAGCAAAGCCAATGGGATATGCAGCACAAGGAGAGCATGCCATGCAATCCCTGCAGATGCTGCATGGGACAAAGTGGCACCTTCTCCCTCTGACTCGCAGAGCCCTGTGGGGCAACAAGGCTTGGCAGGGGGTGTCCCACCTCCAGGGCCTCGGAAAAGCCACCGAAAGCCAAGCTGCTAATTAAGTCCATGTCTTCAGTTAATTGAGTCCAATTCACCTGTGACATGAAGAGTCCCAATCCCATCAACAATAATGGAACTGCATCGGCTTACACCAGTAATGACTTCAAATCAGCAGCATAATAAAGCTAATTCAATACTTTTTCAGGTCCAGCTGATGAGGCTGCCCGGGGAGAGCAGGAGATAGCCTTCTTCCCACTGCACCAACACCTCCTTGAGGGTAACACGAACAGCCCAAGGATTGGAGAGGCAGGAAACATAAAAAATAAAATAAGTTTTCAACAAGACTAAGGCTTAGTTTTAACACTGAATTACTCCTGCAGGTGACCCTGTGCAAGTGCTGACAACAAAACAGCGCTCCTCACAACCACCTCCCAGGATGAGAAACCCTGCAAGGCAGCCGCAAGTTTCTGACCTGCTGTGGGCTGCAGAACCACCTCACCAAGCGAGACACACTGACTCAGAGGACCAGAGGCAGAAGTCACATCACATGCATTTCAGGTAGCACCTGCCAGGGCGTGGGAAGGAGCTCGTGAGAGACAGCCACGTGCTGGCAGCCCTGGGGAGGAATGTGGAGCAACATGGAAGTTGCCTGACATAGGCAGACATGCAAATCAGCAGCTGCGTGGCAGCACCAACCTCCTAATCACCGTGACACCCCCAACTCTCTTGGGGCAGGGGCTGGGAGTAGCCAGGAGGAGCTGGAAGGAGTGAAACCCTCCCACTGGAGCAGGGAATGCATTGCTAGGTTGGTGCCGCCTTGGGACAGCCCGAGTGCCCCGAGGGATGGGAATGGCACAGCTTGGCCCCCAGCCGCCCCACACAGGCCACTGCCTTGTGCACACAAATTTGTCTCTACCTCGAGCCAAAAAAAACTAAGCCGCCACTCTTTAGAAGAGACATGCATTATTTTAGAGCAGTCAAGTTATGACTGGTCTGATTTCCATAATACACACTCTGGAAACATCTGCCTGTTATTTAAGGCTCAGCTCCACTGGGACAGAACTCGAACAAGGCAGACTTTTGAGTCGTAGCCCACAGAGGACTCCTTGCTGCCAGAGCAATCCCTGGGCAGAAACATGCCAGCTGGAAAGTCAGGCTGGTCAGTCCTCGCTCCCGAAGCCACTACCAACTTCATGTTTCTGAGCCCTTCCCCACGCACCCAGAGATGCTCCCACTGCCATCACGGGAGGGCTCTGTCCCCACCTCTACCGGAAGCACCTCCTCACGCCAATTATCTGCCCCCAGAGCCTGTGGCAGCCACTGGAGGACCCAGCCGAGGTAGGTCTCCCAGAGAGACACAGGCTATAAATCACAGGCATCTAGGAAATCGTTTGGCACCTTCAGGTTGCCTCCCATTTTTGCAAGCTGACTGTTGAAATCTGAGTATCCCAATTAGATGAAAGTTAAATACTGTCCTGAACAACAAGCATTCCTGGCCAGAAAGTATCCCGGCGTTATAGGACTGCTCCCTTCCTACTAAGAGACCGCAAATTAGTGTTTACTTTAGAAGCCAAGTACGCCAGCTTTGGGAAATCGTGCCTGGCCCACCACCCCGCAAGCTCCAGCTTCCCAGGCACTCCCTAGGGGCCATGGGACAGGTAAACTGGCTCTGTAGCACACACCTCCACACATGCCCTTGTTCTACATTTAGCCCTTGCTCTATCCCAGCCTAACGCAGCATTTAGCTACTGGTTTTATTCCCTGCACGCTGTACTGGGGGAGCTGAAATAACTGAGTCTCTGTACTGCAGTGAGTTGACACAGGCTAAGTCAATTAGCTGCTATTGCTGCAATGCTCAGTTAGGCCAGATCTAAAAAGACAAATTAAAAAAAGCCTCACACTGAGAAGAACCAGGCCGAGTCAACACATTTGCTTCCAATACTTAAAAGATTTGAAATGGGAAAGGGAGATGGTTGATGCTTCCAAAGCAACTAGGTATGGGCTTGCTTTCCTAGGGGAGGAGGGGCAGAGAGGCCTGGCAGAGCAATGCAGTTCCCATTCACCTCTGCTGCATCCTTTGTTTCCCATTCAATATTTGCTTCAAGAAAACACACCAAAAAGCAAAACTATTTCATAAGTTCAAGCTAAGACACTTTCCATTTCATATTGGGCTGCTTGAGCCCTGTAAGTCTCAGAGTTCATCCTGACTCAAGCTAAAACATTTTGCAGGTTGTGCATCCTTCAGGAAGGACACAGAAAAGATCACAACACACTACAGGTCTCATACATGCATCCCTCCACTGGGCAGGATTTATTGTTTTGCAGTGGTCTTTGCTCTGCATCAGCTATCCCAAGGACTACTGGTCTTCCTCTCACTGACTTTTGCAAAGCTGCACCAGTCGGTAAGTAGTACATCCCATACCCAGCACTTTGGGTACCAAGCCCTGGACCTGTTTTTGCCTCCAAACAACACAAAATGCTTCTTTTGAGAGGCTGACAATTACTGCTGACAAGACTTCACCTACCGCTGGGACGGGAGGAAACAAACTGGTGAGGGACGAAAGCAACCATGCAACACTCAGCTGTAGCTGGGCAGCCTCCAGATTCAGTTCAGCTCCTTGTGCAGCCTCTGCTGATGAAAGATATCATGCCGTGTTTCTCCTCACATTAAGGAAGACAACTGTAAGGAGAACTATTAAAACAATTAAAAATATTATCTTTATGATACAATCTACTCAAAGACAAATAGGAATTATTATCAAGCTGCAGATTTTTAAGTGTTTTTTTTAAGGCAGTAACTGGCTGAACATCACTTCTGAGTTGTTACCTACACTAATTTTCACCTTATTGAGAAGAGAGACTTGAGATACCATTTCTTCAGTGTGGGCCACATCTTCCATACCATATTTTGTAGTAACATCTATACTCACTAACCCTTTTCCCATTCAGTTCACAATCCCATAAACACCTCTGTAGCAGCTCATGCAATCATTCACGTAGAAAAGTGTGTTTTATGTTTTTCTCAAAGCAGCAAAGGCAGCAGTTCAACAGCCTGAAGTGAGAAGATCCAGCCCCAGGTTACCAGGCAGCTGCCTGAAATCGCCCCCTCAAATTCTCAGTGAAGAGCAAGACCCAAGATCAATACCCCTGCTTCAGCATACTTGCATCTGCATACCCTGAACCCTTTATTCTTTGTCTTCTGTTCAGTTACCCAATCTCTAAAATTGATATTATGCCACACTGCAGATGGGAAACCGGCACTGAAACACCAGCTACTGAGCTGAAGTTGTGCATCAGCAAGACTGTCCCAAATCCTTTGACTGTCAGCTCATTCCAGGTATTTTTGCATGCAATGTGCAACCTGTGTCTATTAATCACTTCTGGCTGGATAAATGTGTTTTCTGCTGTTGGACTAGCTATTAGCCAAAGCATTACCTTCTCCTGTCTGCCTTTCACATGCCCACGGGCAGGTACCAGCACCAGCTGTCTTGAGCCAACAATGCCAACAGACACCTCAAGCTCCTCTTGACAGGACCCAAACATGTGCTCACCCCTATTATAAACACTTCTGAAGATTCAACAGAAAGTCAAAGCCAACATACCTCTTTACAAAGAAGGCTTTTTTGGTTTGATTACACCTCTGAGATGTCAGTCATGAAGAGGCACACAGAGGGGTTTGCTTGCATATCGCAGCATTAGGGAATGATGCTTACTTCTTTATAGGTTAAGGCTTAAGCCAAATACTTGATTCAATCAAGACAGTTAACTGGCATTAAAATTTTCATGAATCAGCTATGAAAAAAGGTTAAAAAACTCCACTGAAATCTTTTTAAAAACACCTATTTTAAAAATTCCTTTGTAATTTAAATTTATTGGAAGGCAGAGGGAGAAGGGGAATATCCCCAGAAGGAAATAGTTTTGCTTTTTTTGAGATTATGCATCTTTCACCAAATACTTAAAAAGAAATCTCAGTTCATATTTATAAAATAATAAGGGATTATCAGAGTCCTGAATTTACTGTTGAAGTCTGCAGTCAAGTTTCATACCTTGAATGAGGTGCAGCCTGATCCTTGTGTGTGATTACATTTGGGAGGGAGAGCAAGGTATGCAGGGGGTCGGGAGAAGAAACTTTTATTGAAGACAACGCTTCAGGCAGCCCTGGAGCAGAGTGGATCCAGTTTGAAAAGAATTGGCAGCCCTAAAACTTTTTGATAAGATAAAAATTCATTGATGTTGGCTCACACTAGGCCCATTTCAACTCTGCACTTGTCCTCTGTGTTTCCTTGGCATATCTGTTCCTTTCCTCTATCTGCTTTAGCATAACTTTATTTTTCTCTTTTATCTTTAGCTAACTGCACCCAGGGACTGGAGGGATTGATTTTTTGTTTTGACTTATTGTTTGAAGATCTGTAACTCAAAGCAGCTTCTTGGGCCTCTGATGTCTAAGCCCGAGCAGTATAAAAGGTAAAGCTCATCCTGTGTACCAAACTGAACGGGAATACCATTTTATAATCAGTCATCTGTGTTTTATTTTGTCTTTTGGGGAGGAAAACTATTTTGAGACTTTATAGGCAATAATACTTTAAATAAATATTCTCATGGCAGATACTACACTTGCCAGTTCTCTTTATAAAGACAGTCAGCTATTGCTCACCACTCAGGGAAAAAAAAAGTTCCTAATTAAAGGAGGCCATTATACATCAGAAGATATTTTGAGCATCACGTCACACTACTGACAGCCTACTGCAGCCGAAATGTTACCATGCAAATCTAAAAATGCCCTCGCTCAGAGATGCGCTGCAATGAGGCTCGCCTATATCCCCACTGGGAGGGGAAGGCAGGAGCCATGAGATACGCTCCTTAATTCTATTCACAAACAACGATCTCTCATTGCCATGTTAATACCACCCTGTCCCAAGACACAGAGGCATGGAGAAGGATTTTTGTCTGCTTCCTCTGCCTTCTGAGGGCTAAACTCATGAGATTTCTCCTTTTCCTGGGCAATTCTTCCCTCCCCCCAGACAAAAAATGCCTCTGGGCTGTTTTAAACAAGCAGCTCCTTGGGACATGGCACTAAGGTTCCTCGTTGCACGCATGCATTTCTATGTTGTAGAAAGCTGATAGTCATGGCACACACTGACTTTGTTTACGATCACCCAGCTCTGCTATTCCCTGAAGTTGCCCAGCTTGCTGAAATATGGTTACATATGCAAACATTATCTCCCAATTGTAACCTCATTTTCTGCTCTGCTGGACAGCGTGACCAGCATTTGTCATCTCACCGCCCCCGCCCGCCACATCATTCATGTGTCTATAATTGTCATCAAGATGTGGCATGTCAGCAGGACTCCCGCGTCCGCTGCTCCCCATCTCCACGCAGTCACTCAGGTAACAAACCCATAATCTCACCCTGTTTTCATGATGGTTGAATTACACATAATTGTTTCTGCACAGTGATTGATTTCTGCCTGAATAGAGACCTCTGCCTTTTTTCAATGCGAGCGAGTGGCAGCCAAGTCTCTCCATCTAGGAGGAGGCAGCAGCCTTTGAAGAGATCAAAGCCAAGGCCGCGAGCAGTTGTGCGCCCTGGGAATATGGAAAGCCTTTATGCTCTCAACCCCATTTCCAACATCATGTTGGATTGCAGCTGCATTACATTCTGCCAGCATTCTTAATGCTTTTAGTATTGACTCTGACATCACCGATAGCTGTTTTAAAGTAACAAAAGCTGAAGGATGACTTATTTTCACAACTCCATAATTGGAACATGCAAAGTTAGGGGAAGGGAGCATTTGTTTTTAATCTGAGATACAAAAGAAAGCACAGAAAATTATATAAGTTCCCCAAAATTAAAAACATGCTTTTCATATGGAAAGAACAGAGGGGGCATTTTTATAGCCTAGACCACACAAAATGAACTGATTATGCACATGCTTTTTTAAGCCTAAAGGCTGAAGTATTGGGCAAGCGAGTCAAATTGGGAAAAAATATTGTGACTGACGGTACATTTAGTGACTTTTAGCACCTGATGCAAGGCAAAATAATGCAGATGCCCAGGCTGTTGTCTCCCCTCTGCAGCTCCTGTAGCAAACTGACAGCAGTTCACTTACCATAAACCAGACACACAGCACATGGCAAATAAACACTAAATCTCCATTAGTTATCTAAAAAGATAAATAATGACCTAAAAGTATAAAATACTGCAAAGCTTTCTTTAAGAGTCCCTCTCCTCCAGTTGTACAGACAACTCCTGGGCTGTCTTAAAACTACTCTTGCCACAAAATTGTTTCCAGGGGCATCAAATGCTCCCACACCCCTCCTCTCTCCTCATCTGGCCTTGCTAGTGAAAACAAGTCTCTATTCAGAAAGACTGTCTTGAACTTTGATTAAATGTATGTCTACACTACCCTGAAAAAATATTTCCACGGAACTTCTAAAACCTATCAGTGGAAAGGAAAGGGGCTAAGGAAGATGTAAAAAGCAAAAACCCAGGAGGGTACAGCAGCGGAACCATCTGTGTGTGTACACTGCCCAGTCTAAGCACCACTGCTAGTCTGATAAATATTTTTATTCATGGTAAAACCACTGAATAGGAGCCTTTAAGAGCGGTAATTTTGAAATATGGTAACTGCCACTACAGTGTGCAGAGTGGTGATGAAGACTGCAAATAAAGCATAAGCTGCAAAGAATTAAACATTATGAGCACCCGTGTATTAGCAATAAAAATAATTTCCTCTTAGCTGTATCGTTTTTGTTCTGCTGTACTAACACTCCTTTCCTCCCTGTAGTCATTAAAACCCCGACTCAGAGACAACAGCAAAGGGATCTGGCCTCTCTCCCTATGGACACAGAGCTTATGTCCCTGTCATTTCAAGGCTGGGAAACTGCCTCATTTTCCTTAACACACTAACCATACCGAGGCTGAAATTAACGCAACAACGTAGCAAACTCTTCACCAAGATGTAAAAGCTTATAGTTTTTTTAGTATCAAGGCAGAAGTCTTTTTTGTTTTAATCCAAGGTTTTGGAGTTTTTCCCTCCTCCACTCTCCTGCCATCCCCAACAAATTTACTGCTTCCTCTGCACAGCCTGCTTTCTTAAATCAGGACTAATTCTTTGTGGCTCTGGTGCTAACTCTGATAACCAGAGGGATGCTCGTAAAGCAACACTGAGGAAAGAGTGACAAGATACAGAGAGCTGGAGTAGTCACTGTAAATAGAGGTATCTGCTGCCATTATCTGCAGGACAGCTAATTCAACTTCTGCCTATTCCACAAGGAGTCTCAAGTATCTCGAAAATGAATGCCTGCCCCTAGAAACAGCAAGCAGCACGCATAGCATTGCAAAGGTCTCCAAAACAGTCACAACATGAAGAAACAGCAGAGAAATAACTTTTGCATAATGTTTACATAATGTTGCAAAAATAGCTTCCAGCATCAAACATTACTATGATGAAGAAGGATGCTTTATTGTAATTACTGCTAATTTTTCCATTTCAGGAATTTTTGTGTTCACTTACAGAGGATTCACTTGCTACTTGATACTTTTCCTTGAAAGCTTGCTACTTTTTTGCAGCTATTCAGTGAAATTCAAAAGACACTATTTAACCCAAAAGAGGCACCTGCAGGCTGCCTGCCAGGTTTTCACCCTGTGCAGCCCACTCCATAATTTCCACAGGCATCTCTCCATACCCAAGCAGAAGCACAACTTCTCTTCATGCAGGATTCTTTGGTGACCACATTAGGGAGAGATGGGGAACCTGACAACAAACCTCACCAGTTCCTGAAATCAGAGACTGAAATCCCTTCAACGTGATGACCTGCAGTACTGCAACAAACTAAGTTTTAGTTTTGGCTGTGGTGCTGAGGAATGTGCAGCTGTCAGCTGTGGCCACAGTGTATAGGCTACAGCTACAGAGCTGTGAAGAAAAAAAGAAAACACCACCAATGACCCACGTAATGCCGGGGAGGCAACAGCACCAGGGCACACCGTGCAAGAAGCACAGACAGCACGCTGAGAGCTGTGCTCCAGCGAACACAGCCTGGGTCCACATTAAAGTAGCAGGTATTTCAGGATGCCCAGGAAGAAGTTTAAAACGTCCAGCTTCAAACCAGCTGGCATCTCCTTGCAAACTCCTCTTCCCACCAGAAGCTGCTGAGGCGCAGGGCACAGACATCACTGAGACCTTTGCAGGTGCCCACCACGGCTGGAAGAGGAAGACAGAAGCCATCGCTGATGAGGTGCAATTCCAAAAAGCTGCTTTAAGGTCCTCCCACCCTCATGGTAAACAGCAAAAGCCTCACCATGCCAGTGCCCAAAGGAGCTGGCTCAGAAGCTGTGGTCAGCTGTCCCCAGCACATTGTGTGCAAGAGCCATGAATAAATGGTGGGTTCCTGGGAGAGGGAGCACACCATGCTGGTTATCTAACTCTGTTTGCACTGAACTTCTGAGGGTGATGGAGACAAAAGTGGGGGATGCAAGTAACAATGCTCTCCCCCTAAAGGGGGAGAGCAAACAGAAACCAAGTGGGAAGATACGGGTGCTGTTGTGAAGGGAACACGCAAAAACACGAAGTCTGGTTTTTGACAAAAACTTTTTAGGCTAATTTTCTCAGGCCTCTCCTTGCTTTTACTTAGAAACTTAAGATTGCTTGATCCTTCATTGAAAGGCTAAATGTGAAACACAGCTATGGCCAGCACTGACAGAAACTTTCTTCTTTCTGTACTGGATTTAGTTCGCTTATTTTCTCCTCCTCCACACACATCACAGTTTTTACTTTCTCAGACTTCGCATTTGCTTTCACAAAACAAACAAACAAACAACCCACCCCCCAAAACAACCCTCCACAACAAACAAAAACCCCCACAAAACAAAACAAAAAACCCAACAACCAAGAAACATGCTTGTAAGAGAGCTGTCTTTCAGGTGAATTCCTCAAGTGAACTCAAGAAACACCTCTGCCATCCTCTTACTCTAAGATTCTGAACAAATGTTGCTTTTTCAGCTCCTCATTTGCAGAAGTCTCCTTCAAAACCGTGCCTTTGCTTTTGTGAGCAGGGTGAGGGGAGGCAGGACATGGACACACACTCTCACACCGTGCCAGTGTGGGTGCCAGGGATACCTCCCAGGAATCTGCTGGCACACACTGATGTGCTGTGATCTCCATGGGTCACATCCTCATGCCAGACTCTAGGCTGGGCAATTATACAGAGAATTTACCTATTTCATGCTTAATTGCACAGGCACAAACTTTTGCTCCACCTCCAAAACAGCTATAACTTATCAGCAGCACTTACAGTAGCACAAGCACCTCTCCCAGTCCTGGCTTAACCTCCTAGGCTCAAATCTCAGCCACTGCTTTGACCAGCCATCACCTTCTGGGAGAACCCAGCAGAGGAGAGGAGTTGCAGGTAACACAAGAAAGGCCAACATCAGCCCAAGGCTGACTTGTGAGCTACAGGCCCCCGGGCTGTGACACTGTCACCTCCAGAAATAAGCAAGATCCACTTGTAGGCTATTCTGCTGACTGAAGCTGAAAAAATAATTTGCCCACTAGACACTGGCCAGAAAGATTAATTTAACAGAAGAGGGCATTTTTTGTGCAGTGAGCGCAACTGTTTAACTATCCAGCTGTAATTACTTGCAGTCCTGTAGCCAGAGCTGGAAGATAAGCTTCACAAACCTACCTTTAAGATCTCCTTCTAATAAATCTCTGCTTGTGCCCCAAACGCGGGTTCCGAACTGGCTCTGATTAAGCCACATTTCTGGACAGAATATGTATTGTTCTGCCCCTTTAGCCTGTACTACTCTCATTTACTTACATATCCCTAGAAAGAAAAAGAAATAAAAGGAAGGATTTAAAGTTTCAAAGAAAGAAGGAAAGCTTCCTACACAAGTTGTTTTGAAAGGACCCTTGAACTAAAAAATGTTTCAAGCAAATCAGAATTTTGACCAGCTCTCCTACAGCCTCTTAACATTTCCTTATTACAAAGTATGAAGTCATCCTTTTACAGGTCACTCTGATAAGAAGATTATAGTTGCCAGTTATAAAAAAAGAAGCAAACTATTTGCAACAGTGCTATCAAAGTGTCTGGGGAGTTGCCTAATAAATTAGTGTTTTCTTGTGGTACTCCTAGTCCAAGACTTCCTTCTGAAGATTTACACCTAAAACAGGATCTCTTCGCTATTATCTTAGAAATATCTTCAAAAAAATTGAGATAGAGAAAGAAAAACACATGTGTCTTAACAAAAGCTGAAAAATCCGCACACTTAAGAGCTAAGCTTTTTAAAGTTTTATTTGTATTTCTCCTTTAAATCCAGCATGGCTTCCTTTTCTCTGTATTGCAGTGGTATTTAAGATATGAAAAAATGTGTGAGAGAGGTTTTGAGTAACAATTTTTCCAAATCAAACACGGTCAGTTCAAACTTGAAAAATAAGTTGAATTTCAATTGTGGGCAAGAGGCACTTGAGCAGTAAAACTGGACTAAAATTCCACCCAGCATGCTAGTGTCAGAGGACAGTGAAACTAGGCACATTCTTCTGGGTAAATTATATTAATTGCTTATGTTTTTCAAAATGTATTCTAGTATGTTCCATGTATGGCTTATTTCCTCAATATCCTCAAAAGCTCTTCCCAGTGCCAGCTGGGTGAGCTCACTTCTCCTTTTGGTGTTGATCTGCAGCAGGCTGGAGGAGACCTGGCCTGCCCCAGCCTGCCCCACTGCCCTGAGCTCCCACACCTGATCCTCACCCACCTGCTCCCTCCCGTCCCACTCCCAAAAGCTCCCTAAGAGCTTGAACCTGTGTGTATGTTTGTATTTGAAAAAGAAGGACCTCTATGTGAACACAGGGACAATTTTTACACTTCTCAGGGGCTAATTCATGTGCAGACACTGAGGGGAGATATCAGTCTTCCCTAGTATGGAGGAGTCACTGCACTGGGTCAAGTCTGGCTATCCTCCAGCTTCACCTCAACTTTTCTGTAAACAAGTGCTGCCACCAAGACCACAAGGAGCACCACACGATGAAACAAGCTGCACAAACCCTATACTAAGGAGAGGGCACGGATGTGAGAACAAAGCCACTTTGTGAAAACTAATTCAGGAAGATGCACCACAGTGTTTTGTGGGATGGCTGCGTGGGACAAAACACAAGCTGATGGTAGGAACCTTGCTCACAGTGGGGGCACATGGGAACGATACAAAACTGGAATGAAGTACAGAACTGGTGTGGGGAGAATAAAGCGCAAGCAAAAACACAATTACCACATTGTAACTGAGGCTTCCTAAACCTGATGCAGCACCACTCAAACTTCAGAAACCAGACACCCTCAACAAATCACTGGATTGTGGCATTTTAGCAAAGTAAACACATTTGCATTGCTGGACACAGTTTATCTGCATTTTAGCACATCTGCAGGCAAAAGGCCTTCTCCCAGAGCACAGTCTGCGTTTGACAAGTGTTGACACCTTTAGTCATCACCTCCATATTGTACTTTTTTTGTGCTAGATGAAGCTTGCCAATGCAAGATTTGATAGGGATGAAGAAAGATCAAGGCAAGAAGATATGCCAAAACTGTGGAGAGACAGCAGACGGTCACTAAGATACCTCTCTGAGGCCATTTTGAAATAGAGAAAAAGGCAGAAAATTGAAGAAATAGAGTGGTATAGCATAGCTAAGTGACCGGTTACAGAGACAGAGCATTGGCTCTGAGCAGCCAGCATCACTAGGATGCCAAGCCAGAAGTACAGAGCCTCCAGGAATATCATTTTAGAGCTCATCACTCTCCACCTCTGAGCCAACAAAACTGCCCAACAAAAGCCCTATTCTCTCCTTCCCTGTTTTTTGAACATACATGATGAATCAAACCATTTCCAGACTGGTTTTCTTTGGATAACAACAGCAGCCCCATCCAGACCTCCATTCAAGACAGCTAAGGGGGAAGCTGAGCTGCCGTCAGTATCTGTAGGATTTCAGCATCATGCCTTTCAATTCTGTGAAATATCACTCCTTGTGCTGACACTGTGGGGTTCGTTGCAGCTTCCACAATTTCCAGGTTTCTCACAGCAGGGCTGTCAAGTAGGTGGAGTGTCTGGCATTGCACTGGACATACAGCAGCAGTCTGCTTAAAACTACTTGAAAGGTTCCCTAATCAGAAAGCAAGGAAGGGAAGGACAAAAACAGGTTGCACAAACAGCTTTCTTCTGCTCCTTGCCGAAGCAGCATTACTAGGGCTGCCTTGTACCACGAGCACACACAGATGTGCACCACTGCTCACTTCAAGCACCAGTATTATCAGAAGGTACCTCATGGCAAACATATGCATGAAATCACACGCTCCCCATCACATGCTCACTTCTTCCCCCTGCCCTGGCCTGCCTGAAGCAGACCTGCCTGCTGACTTGTGCAGCACTGTTTGAAGTACAGGGGTAGTGTATTGAAAGTGCTTGGATGGACAAGCGCTTTTGAGAATTAACTGCTCTCTGGCTTGCCTAGTAACTCCTAGCCAAAGCAATTAGCTGGTTTATGTGTTACAGCTGGTGACAGCAGTACACTTTAAGTTAAACTGCCCATTGTATAAATATTCAGTCAAAGCCCTGTAACTTTATGCCTCATCATTTTTGCTGACTAAGCTTATCCTATTGATTTATGCCTCAACCCTACCTATATCCACAGCCATTTGAAGAAAATAAACAATTGTTGAATCAATCTTTCAGCTCCATGAAAATGCTCTCCTACACAAGGGATTTGGTAACTCTGAAGATAATAGGACTCTAGGTCCTTCTTCACAACCTAAAGTACCAACAAGCAACACCACCACCAGAAGCCATGGGAAGGCCAGCCACTTTTCCTCAGGTGGTTCAGACCATTTTTCTTCTCCTTTAGGAGAATAGGCAATCCCTGGTTGATTAGCACAGTTGGTGCACGTGTTAACTCCCTACTGCACTTTTAGCTCAACCCCAAAGATTTGATGAATGCATTTTTATTTAAGTGCTCAATCAATTTCTTGCTGAGAGGACAGATTCCTTTGAAGTGGGAAACCCAAACGAAATAAACATATCCACAAGATCCAAGTCTCAAATAGAAGCCACTGGGTTGCTACATTAAGTTATTCCGAATGCAATTTTCTTAAGTGAATCTAGTGCTTATGAAGGGCTGGAGTGACAGAGATGCTAATCCCCAACTGCCTGAGCAGGAGCAGCAGGACAACCAGCTGCGCTGTCCACCACCAGTGTCCTGCAGAAAGGGACCAAACCCAATGGCCAGATGAGAACTGTCATCACAACTAACATGTCTTATGGCCAAAACCAGTTTAGACATAAATGGCTGCTAGCCAGGACAGGAGCAGTTTGGGGTGTATGGGAGCCATTCACACAACTGGAGCATCACAGCACATGGCTCCCCTGCAGCAGTGGGGAGGACACACACTGAGGACAATCTGACTCTACTAGGTTGAAGACACACAGACTGCCCAGCTCACAGCAGTGTTTCCCTTTAACCAACCACATGCTGGATCACTGTCCATCCACATGAGAGCAGCACGGGAGTTCACAGCAGGACACACAAAACACAGACATCAGGCTACAAAATGTTCAGTGTCTGAAATAAAATGCATTCTTGTATTTTTGTGTTCTTGAGGGGCACTGTGTTTTGCCACTAACAAAAGAAGTGCATATGCCTCTAGTAGGACTTCAGAAACATTACTGCAGCATTAAATTACTTTTGTGTGGGTTATTTCCTTCCCATATCAGGAGGCATTTTCTCTAACTATAAACAGAAGTTAAGTACTTATGAGAAGGCAGGCCTGCAGTACCCAGGCTTTTCAATGCCTGCAGCCATGCAGCACTGCAACTATCTGGAAAAAGTCTTTTCCTCTTTTGATGCCTGAACCTGTGGAGCTTCAGGCTTTCTTCTTGAGCCATATCCTCCTTGGCACTTGCAGCTCATAACAAGCTATTCTTATTAACATTTTTTCTGGGCTGGGATTAAGTTGGAGAAGAGACAGGAATGACATTTTGCTTTTAAACCACTTAAAAAAGTAAGTAGCTGCTCTACTATTTAAAGTTTATATTGAATTAACGCCTAGATATATAGAAAAAAGGATATTTAGAACATCAACATACACACATATTGCTACACAAAAGTGCCAGCTTCAATGATTTGTAATGGATAGGGGTTTTGATAATGCCTCTGCTGAAGCCACACACATGCAATTGCTGCCTCTGCACTGAGGCATCAGGAGAACATTTTCTTTTCTCCTTGCCCATTCGCAATTAGATAGATTTGCTAATTATATCAACTTGACAAGGGAAATGCAGCAAAAGCAGAAAGGGTGTTTTCTTCACCAGCACATGCCAAAGATCACAGTAATGATGAACTACATACCTAAGACTCTGCTTGGATAATGCCATCTTATCTCAAGCAACCAGATCAAACAAGGACAACCTAGAGGTACTGCAGTAACTTCTGCCTCCTTTTCCAAATGGAGGATTCATTTCATTAAGCAAGAGAAAGAAAGCACCACCAAAATGCAGCCCATGACCATTCACAGCTTGGGTTTGTGTTTCATACGCTCGTGTCTTAGACTGATCAGCTGTCAAGCTTGAGTCAGAGCAGCTGAGAGACAGCGTTTGCAGCAGTGAGGTCCCTCTATTGGGGCTGAGCAGATTCCTGTTCTTCCCTGGTACTGGCATTTGGTGCAACTTGCTGAGATCCTCAGAAAATAGTGCTAAAATTCCTCACTGGGCAATCTGTAATAAACCCCATCAGGTCCTGGTTCCATATAGTCAGGAAGTTTTGTGCTCCTCTGCACCTGATTTTAAAGCTATTTAAGGAGCTAATTCGACATCATTCAACTGGCATCATTCAAATTCATTGAGAGGATGTGCACCATGCAGGGTGAAGGTGCAGAGCTCCAGACCTGGGTGAGTTCTGGCTTGTTGAGCCCCTCAGCTGCCCATGCAGCCCATTTCCTTGGGCACAGGTCTGGGGTTGTGGCAGGAAGACAGAGATCTGCAACAGGACCACAGCTGCCTAAGGCCCCCAGAACATGCTGCTCTGATGTCAACTTGGGAATTAACTTGCCAAGCTTTCTGATGGAGCTGAGCCCCAACACCTGTGCTGTGAAAGCTTATTTCCTATTGGGCCATGGAGGTTTCAACTGACCACAGATCCAAACAATTCCCTACAATTGCATAGTCAGCAGAGGCAAACTTCCATGAAAAGACAATATAGTGAAAAACCAGGTTTGTATCCTTCTGCAGCTCCCATACATTCCCCCCATGGGTCCCAAAAATTCCCCACAGCAAATCAATCAGCCAGCTTTCAGAGGAAGATGTAGCTAGAGAAGCAAAACCCTCTGAGACTTTGTAGCCACTCATTTTTGTAATTTCTATCCTCATTATTCCTTCTTTTCACATTATTCTCACAATTTCTCCTGGGATGTTAGCTCTTCAAGACAAGAACTACCTCCTCACCCCCTGCCACGCAGAAGCGCACAAACAGTATCCAAAATTTGGGCTAGTGGGGTCCTGCGTTGTTCCTAGCATTCAAACACTCTCAGCAGAATTCCTCATCGTTTTCCAAGGATATGCTGTGTTTTGCAAGTTGCTGTAAGATGTTTATAGATTGTATCCTCCGACCTATTTAACATGTCCAGCTGTTACAAAGAAACAGTTGAGCCACCAAGGGACAAACGCAGACCCCAAAAACAGACAAAAGGGAGGTTGCAGAAATCCTCTTTTTTTTTTTTTTTGTTTCCATAGGAAGTTTAATTCGTGGGAAATGAGGAAGAAACAAGGACAAAATGATTTTCTGGATAAATTTACAACATGGAGAAATGATTCTTCTTTCGGCACCTCCTTTGTTCCCACGTTCGCATCAAACAGACGAGAAAGGTTTGCCATCCCAAAACTAGTCTTGTTAACCAAAGAGTAAGAAAAAAACCCACACTTAGAAAACAAGCAGCTGTCTCCATCTCCCATCTTCAGTACCCCCACGATGCCGAGAAACCACCAGAAGATATCTCGAGCACACAGGATGCACATTCACCAGGTGTTTCTGCGGTTTTACTACCATCACATGCCACTTCTCCTGCAGCCACCCAAACCAACTGCTTTGCTTTTCCACTTACCCAGCTATCTGATAACAATACATATTGCGGCATGAGCCTTGTACCTGAACTTGTAATTAACACTTTCCTGCTCCTAAAAATACAGAAGAAGTAAATCAGTTGCCAGCGAAACAAGAAATTTAAAAAAAAAAAAAAAAAGAAAAAAAAAAGAAAGAAAAAAAAAGAAGAAAGGAAGGAGGAGGAGAATGGGGAAGAAAAGACCACTCCAACAATAGCAGATTTTGGAAGATTCTAAATCCTTGTCATATATCCTCTTCGTTCCAAAACCTGCACTGAAATTACACTTCAGTGTCCTTCCATATTTTATTAGACAAGTTGTCTGACTATAGATTTGTACTTTTAATTTTACAAAGCAGGCTTGTAAAGCATTTGCCTGTTTTTAAAAAAAGAAAAGCTTTTTCCTCCCTACACATGCTGATTAAAGTAACTTTTTTCCCTTTCCAACAAAGCTTTGCTCTCCCTTCTCATAGATGGTCCTTGTCCTATGTCTGGACGCCATTCCCAAGGGGTGCATCCCCTGGGGCAGTTTGCAGGCAGCAGGTCCTTCCAAAGTGGAAAAAAGATTCAGCGCCCCAGGGCGGCTTTTTAATCCTGGCTAACACCTCCAGGCAACAGATGCATCAACAAGAAGCGTCTTTGTCATGCAAATAGCAGGGCGCAGGTACACACCATGCACAAATGGCTGGGGACTGACACCCCAGGGGAGACCTCCACCTCAAGTGCTTGATGGTCTCAGCTGCTCCGCACCCCCCAGCAGCGACAAGCTGTCCTGAAATGGGGAGCCAGAGCAAACCCGCAGGGCGGTGGTTGGGACCCCACAAAGGTAGGTGAGCAGCAGCGCGCGGTGCTGGAGCTCTGGTAAGCCATGGAGTGAGCAAGCATGTCATCTTCTGGATGCGGCGTTTTGATCTCACGCGCATTAAAACACAACTGTCAGCTAGGAGACTGACAAATATTATAGTTCAATTAAACAAAAAAATTATTTAATAACTCAAGCGTGTGGTTAAACTAAAAGAACTCCAGGCTTATGTCAACATTGCAGCACTGCAACAGCACTATTTTACTGAAATAGCAGTGCTGCTCTAACACGCAAGAGCAGCAATGAACCAAATTAGCCCCTCAGATGTTCAGCAGGCAGCTTTACAAACAGAAAGAAGATGCGTTTTCCCCCTTCCTCCCCTCCAGTGTACCCACAAAGGTCACTTCTCCTCAAGTACCTGAGACAACAGCCTCTGCAAGATGATATTCTGAGAGCACGAGGCCAGATCAGTAAAGAGCGGCAGACCCACAGCACACATATGGGGAGAAAATCCTCAATGAATAATTAAATTGGATTTTGTTGTTCAAAGCCATGCACGAGCACTCAGGACTTTCTTAGGAAGGTAACATGGGAACGAGGGGCTGCAAAAAGGTCTGAAGCTTCCCGGTCCTCAAAAAGGCTGCTTTGAGTCTCAATGCCCTCTTGAATAGCTGCATCCTTTTCCCCACAATACAGCCAAATAGAAGTTTTTTGTAGAACAACATTTACAACAACAAATATCAACAGACCATGGTCATCATGTTTCACTCTAAATGGCTGTAGGCCTCTGAACTGGAATGTATACATACAAAACCCCAGAGCTATAGAAAGAAATATATTGCATGAGTTTTTGCATTTTTCAAATGCAAACTGTGACATACAAAAAGATCAGATCCCTGTGTCAAATCAGATCAGTGCCAAAGTGCCTTGTCATTCCAACTCCAAACATACACTAATTTAACATGTTTTGCTGACAAATTATCAATACAGATCAGGCCTCCCTTCTTTTTTGTTTCTGCAGTCAAATGGTGCAACTCAGAATAAAAATTAGGAATGCTGGAAAGCAAAACAATGCCAGTTATTTGACAGAGACCTCCAAGTAAAAGCCTAAGAGCAAGTAAGAGAGAAAACTGCTTTATCAGAGGGAATTAACAGCATCCAAGTTCTCATACCACAGCATACACAATAGCAGCGGCATTTTTTCAGCAGGATGCCTACAAGCAAATTGTTTCCCACTCCTCTCCAGTTCTACTAATATAATTTCCACATCTCATTTTAACATTGCCTCTTCATTGCTTTATATGTATACCAAGAGGTTTACAAAAATAAATGGGAATTGACCGTCCAAAGTTAAAAGCACATTAAAATCCATCAAACATGCATGTACACCAGTGGAAACAGAGGGACCAACCTGGAAGAATCAGTGCCCACCACAATGTAAAGGAAAGCTGTAGCTACTGTATCATGGTTGATATTAATTCCTAAACAACCATTTCACAATTTGTGGCTGAAGATATAGAATACGTTTCAAAGCACTGCTGCCAGATAGATGGAACCTTCACACAGACCAACTGATGGCAGAAACAACTATCAATCAGCAGAGAGCAATGCCACATCTGAAGGCAAAAAAAAAAAAGGCAACCAAACAATCTTCTCATCTTTCTGACATACAACTTCAGCAGTTCTGCTTCCTTGATTTTCCTCAACAAATGAAAAGTTAAAGCCAGAAAATTCATATCTGCCCCAGTCACTACAAAGACAGCATTTACATAATTCTGCCACACATTATCCCACAGTTGTAAACCAGGGCTCCCCCCCTACAAGGCCCCCCCCCAGTCCTGTTCACAGACATTAATCTCAGCTTTTCCACTGTGATCACGACCAACACTCCTAAGAGCTCTCAAACTCCACTGGACAGAGACTCTGAATAGCAGAAGCTCAACCTTCACCGTAACTGAAGCTACCCACAAAACCCCGTTGTGAACAGACTCTGAGGACCAAAGAGGAGGAAATTCAGCTTGCCAAAACCAGTCTGTGGAAGAGATAACTCACTGTTCTGGGGATGGGTGGCGACAGAGATCCATTAGGCATGTATGGGTCGTTATTCATATTTGGCATCATGATATACCCAGAATAGCCAGAGTATGATGGTCCTTTGCTGTATAAGCCACTGTCTGGATGCTTTCCTATGGAAAATGAAACAACGATTACATTATTCCCCACATATGCATTTCTTGTGAGTTAGAGCACTTAAACAGGTACTGCGTATATATAAAAACACTGCATGCAAATGTCTCCTTACTCATGGAAATTACTGCTGACCAAAAGCAGTCCAAAGCAATTTGTAATAACATCTTTTAAGGAAGAGTTAATTCTTAAAGGAGTAAGTACTATCCATGAAGAGTTTATGTTTATAATACAGAACTGCCTCAGAGGAACCAAAATATTTTGCTAGTTTCCATTCAAATCAAGGCAGAAACATCAGCCATGACAACACATTTCTCAAATAGCAGTTTTCCTCAATTTTATACATGCCTCTAGGATTTCAGCATTTAGAAATATTGCCACTATGGCTTTCCAACATCTTTGTTAGGAAAGGCGGTACAAAGTAGTGATAACTAGATGTAATAATTTCCTTCTCTTACTGAGCCACTCTGTGCAGCAAACACTTCATTCTGGCTATGCTCACTGGGAACAATTAAAGGGCAGAGGCTTGCTTGGAAGGCGATTGTAACAATTTGGGAGGGGGGCTGTTGAACACATATGGCACTACAGTCAAGAGAGAAGCCAAGTGAGGGAAGCTGTGTGGTGGGAAAATAAAGTATTTGGGTCCAGGTCCTGCAAATGGAAGTGAACAGGTCTCCCAGCTATATGCCCATTCACAAGGATACTGTTTGAAACTGAGGTTTTAAGAGGATGCAGGTCTGAAAAATGTCCAGAGCTGAACATTTATCCCTCAATGTCAAAATGCTGTGAGCATGGACATCATTCTTTTTAGGCTATTTAATGACAAATTCGGAGGGAGATCATTAGAGTCCTGGAAAGCACCAGGACTGAACTCTATCTGTCTTAATATGGAATTTATGATCTGGTTTAGCTTGTGATAATAAGTATTTAATTTTAAACATAGTCTCTCATCCTTCACAGCACACATTCTTTGCATGCGTGTCCAGCTTCTTAAGTGATATTCAAGAAAAATCTGCTATTTCCTCTGTCCTCCTCAATTAAAATTAACCAGCTGGTACATTAAATAAAGCAAGAGGTCTGTCCATGCTTAGATTTGGAAGAGGAGATTTAAGCGACAGACTTTGGTTATGAGAAAAAAAGCAGAGATTTTGTGAACACAACTCTGCACTGTATGAGTGAAAACATAGATGTGTTTAAGCTGATATCCTAAAAATAGGTATTTCTTCAGTGAGGATCCATTTGGCCTACTTATCAGTTTCTAAACAACAGAAATACCATTTGGTCACTCAAGATAAACGTGCTGCATGTTCATCTCCTTTTCAAATGCGCTTTGAAAGCATGCTGGCATCCCTCTTCGCCAAAAGGTAGTAAATTCATGTTTCCCATAAGAAACCAAGTTCCAGTTTAAGGACTGTGTGGATGCTCACAGAGGGACTAATAAGAAGGACAATATTGACTGTCAGGACTGTGTGCTTCTCACCTTCCTCAGGGTGTTCTCTGCCTTTTTCATGGTAGGAATCCTGTGCTTGAGTTTGCCTGGAAACCTGACCGCAAGGAATCCACCGTCAGAAAAGAAGAAAAGGAAGAAAAGTCATTGTATCATGATCCTTTATCGACTACAGAGCTACAGCTTCTTGAAGGAAGAAAAAAGTTATAGAATTAGATAAACATCTTTCTTTTTCCTCTTAGGACTCTTGGAAGGCCACTGCACCAGAAACGTTTGTGTAAATGATCATTTTATGACAATGTGAATAATTATGGGGCTTTGCGAAGCCTTTCTCCAAGACGCACCCTAATTTCTGGAAAATACTTGGAGCTTCGGAGGTCAAAACACTCTTGATAAAAACCTAACAAAAGTATTAATAATGAAAATCAGGTTGCCTTACCAGATCTTTAGGAGGGGGAAAGAATAAAAGGAAAAAAAAAAGGGGGGGAAAGAAAAATAAAAGAAACAAATTTTTTTAAAAGGCAGGTTCCCCGCTCGCCCTGAAGTTGTTTTAGCATCGGGAATTTCTTCCCAAACAGTTTTATGCAAATCCCTTAAAGAGTTTACGGCTAATGCTCCGACCCCGCTGATTTTACTGAAGAAATTTCATGGCTGCTTGAGGTTTAATACCACCGCACCGTCGGGGGACTCGCGGCAACTTTCTAGTCCCGGGCCGAAGCGCGGAAGCGGCCACCCCCTCCAGCCCAATCCCGGGCGCGGCGCCCGCCCGGCTCTGCCCGCCGTACCTACGGAGACGGGAGCTGGGATGGGATGATTTCTATTTTTTAGGGGAAATACAGTAAACAGGGTTTTCCTCAGTGCCCCGCGAAGACTCCCTCCCTCGCGGCGGGGGCCGGAGCCCGCCGGCACCCCGCGCCCCCTCCGCTCCGCGCTGCCCCCGCGGCCGCGCACCTCGTGCCCGTTGGCGCCGGGGGCGATCTCGGACTCGTTGACGAGGGAGGACTTGATGTCGGCCAGGTCGCCCTCCTCCTCGGGATGGCTGATCTCGGCGAAGATCTTCTCCTTCTGGGGGTCCCCCTCGTCCTTGAAGGGGATCATCTCGTCGGTGGCACAGAGCTCCGGGTCCCCCCCTCCGCCCCCGGCCCCCGGCAGCTGCGGCATCCTCACGGCAGCGCGGCGTCTGCTGCGGCCGCCGGCCCGCCGCGGGAAGGGGAGCGGGAGGAGCAGCGGGGGTAGGAGGAGGAGGAGGGCGGAGGAGGAGGAGGAGGAGGAGAGAGAAAAAGGAGGAGAGAAGAAGGAGAAATCCCGTGAACTCCTCGGGGTTGCTCTCGGCAGCTGGAGACCCCTGCCTGCCCGCCCGCCCGCCCGCCCCCTCGGGGCCGAGGTACCCCGGTTCCCGCACGGCACAGACCTCTCGGGGACCCTCGCCCCGACGCGCCGCACGGCCGGAATAGGTTGAAATACACCCACCTGTGTCCCGACCGCGTCGGGGACCGCCCCTCAGGAGACCCGGCCCCCCCTTCACCTCCCCGGGACCCGGGCTCACCCGGGAGCTGAGGGAACGCGGAGGGAGCGGAGACAGACTGAGTTTCGCCTCCGAGTGAAGTTGCCACCACCTCGGCGGGACCAAGTTAAAATGGCTGGGGGGAAGCGGGCAGGGGGAGGGGGCGTCCCGGGGAAGGAGACGGCGCTGCCCACGGCGCGCACCCACCGGGCCTTTGTCCGCCGCTTCGTCCGCGGCTCCGGGCACAGCTGGGTTCGGCTCGGCGGCACCGCGAGGGGTGGGGGGCCCCAGGAAGAAACAGCCCCAGGAGGGAGGGAGGGCAGAAGGGAGGGATGGAGCGGGCGGGGAGGTGTCCACCCT
>JAWWEV010000134.1:24932118-24992123 GCA_035583235.1 Hafferia zeledoni
CAGCCCCAGGCGGGAGGGAGGGCAGAAGGGCGGGATGGAGCGGGCGGGGAGGTGTCCCCCCTCCCGCTTCCCTCCGCGCCCGCGGGCAGGGGAAAAAGTTGCCGCCGCGGCGCCCCCGGCCGCCTCCGCGCTCAGCGCCCGGCGCGGGGCCTCCTGCCGCAGCCGGCGGGCGCGGCGCCCCACGGGGGGCGGTGGGGCGCGGGGCGGCGGCGGCGGCGCAACTTCGGCATCGCTCCCGCCCGCCCTCCGCCGTCGGGGCGGGGCGGGGGCGGTGGAGATGAAAGGAGCTGCCGCCGTGACTGACACCGCGCCCAGGCGGCGGAGGCGGGGAGGGAGAGAGGAGGGGGCCGGGGCCGGGGCCGGGGCCAGTAGGGAGGGAAGGAGGGAGGGAAAAGGAGGGAGCGGGTGGGGGGTTGCCCCCGGGCAAACTTTGCTCCGGCTGCCCTGAGTAGCCTCTCCGTGTGTCTGTGTGTCCTTGTGTGTGTCTAAATGCACACGTGTGCGTGTGTGTGCGTGTCCGCGCCGCGGGCACTGCCGCTCCTCTCCATCCCCAGGCAGGAACCTGCCGAGGAGGGCACAGACACTAGGCTCATCCTCGAGAGAAGGGCGGCTAGACCTGTTTTTTTAGGGTTGCTTTGTTGAGCCTTCCCTATCGCCACATGGCGCTACTCCCGGTGTGGGAAGTGTGCGAGGGATTGCTTGGGCTCTGCCTGTGCCCGCTTCGGACGAAAGGCAGAATTAAGACGTCCCCACTGAACGCAGCAAGTGCCCGACAGAAACGAGTAGTAGTCCCCGAGAAATCGTGAGAAACCCGCCGGGGTAAGCTTGTCCCAGTTTCGGACTGGTAAATAGAGTCAGAGCAGTAACGGAGGTTCACCCCTCCACCCCGTTCCGTTCCTCCAGCATCGCGCTACCCCGTTACCTCCCGGCTGACCAGCTATCGCCCTGCTGCAGGGCGAGAGTACAATTTAAAAAATCAGACAAAAGCAGGCGCTGTGCTTGGGAAACATCAAGATCCTCAACTTCTATTTTGCGAACGCAATGGGCACACATTTTACAGGAAACAACTTCCCATGATTTTGGCATCGGAAAGGTGCGCTTGGTGCTTTGCACATGCCCCGTCAGGTTGCTAAACCTTCAAGAATTGGGAGCTAGAGAAACGGGAACTTGTGGATGCTCAATCCGTTTTCGGCAGATGCTGGGTTCAGCGCGGCGGGACTGCCGGCCGGGACAAGGGTGGCCTGAGCGCGGCTGCCCACGCTGCTGCCCACGGCTCTGCATCATCCCCCACGAACGAGTAATTAATATCCAGCTGACAAATGAGACCTTCCAAACCCCGAGAAAGGTAGCAAGGTAGTGGGAAACGGGAGATGGACTTGCCAAGTCGAACAAGTGCGTGAAATAAATAATCGAGAAAGAAAAAAATAAATTAGAAATGTAACTCCTGTCAAGGGACTTCATTGGGCAATTCTGCCTGGATGCAGGGAAACCCGCTCTCTCCCGGAGGCGGCCGGAGAGAGGCGATGAGGAAGCGGTTGTTTGGAAAACGACAGACTACTCAGGGATGGTTCGTGAGAGGAGATGCACATCTCCGCATCTCTCCCGCCCCTTTTCCCCTTCCTGGTGCTCTGCGGACACCGGACACCCGGGCCGGGCGAAGCTGCTCCAGGACGGTCCGTTCTGAAAAAAAGCCCTGCGGCGAGTGGCTGAGCGTTGCAATCCGCTCCCCCGATGGGGCAGTGTGGCCTGGGAGCAGGCAGGGGTCCCCGCCGGAGAAACCGGCGGCGCGGCCACTCGTCTGTTTCGTTACCGGGTCCCTCTGGAAATGCAGCCTCCCCCGGCCCCTCCGCCGTCTCTTCACGTGGGCTGGAGTTTATCCCGGATCGGGTTTTGGTGGAACGATTTTGAAGGCAGAAAAGGGCTGGAGTCAGGGCGGCGGGACTAGGGCGGGGGATGCGTGTGCGTGGAAGCCGTAATGATTTATGCCAAGAAGATAAACTTAGGAAATCTCAGCTCCAATGTCAGCTTTGACCGGAGACCACTCAGAGCTGTCGCTTTACTCGCAGTTCAGGGGGCTGGGGAGGGGTGTACGCCGGGGGGAGCTACGTCCGGGATAGGGTGGCCCCGCTCGCTCCCGTCGGGACCCCGCCGCCCTACCCGTGCTGCCGGGAGCGCGCCCACCGCCGTGCCCGGCATCCGGCTCCTCAGCGGCTGCCGCGCCGTTGGGTACTTTAACAGGGTTTATTTTTGCGGTTTTAGGTGGTTTTTTTTTCCTTTTCACTTTAGCGTGACTTTAAGTTCTTCCCATGGTTTGTTTTTGTTTGTTTGTTTAGTTTTAATTTTAAATTATTTTTGGATGGATTTTACCTTGTTTTTTTGAGGGAGTCTCGGCGTTTTAGAGAGGGTTATGCCTTTTTCTCAAGTTGTGGTTTTTGCATTTCAGCGTTGAGGGGACCAGCACTCCGAGCACTCCCCGACGGCCACCCCGGCTTGCCCGTCCTCGGGGCGGGCGGCGAACGGGCTGGGGAAACCCATCGCCAGCCCTGGCGCGGCCAAGCACCAGCGGTCGGGGCAGGGGGACGACCCCAGTTTAGAGGTTCATGGGGGCTGATAGAGGAGAGAGGGGAACCGTGGTCCCAAGAACGACCCCTACGCCGGGCTCAGTAAGCGGGGCGGGGGGACACACGACACCCTCGCGTGCGAAGCCGCGTCCGCCGCCGGCTCCCCCTATATAGGGGAGGGCGGGAGTGGGGCGGGGCGGCGGCGCCTTTGATGTCCCGCCGGCGGCCCCTTTCATCCCCCTTCGGGCCCCCCCCGGGCCCTTTGTGTGACTAAATTTGGCAGGAGCATGGAGGCGCGCCAGGGCGCCCACGTGTGCGCTGAGCTCCCAGCTGAGAGAGCCAGGGTTTTCTTCCGGGTAAGGAGACAGCGGGGGAGATCAAAGAGTTTGGGGAGCTGGAGTCGAAATGTGCTGTGGAAATAAAGTAAAATTAAATAAAAAAAATATCCTCCGGCCTGGACTCATGCCAGCTCGGAGGCATGGGGGTGAGGGGGGATCACATGGTGGGGGGTGGGGGCAACCGGCGAGAGATAAAAAAATATATTCGTGCAGAGAGGGGTTGTACTTATTTTCTGAAAAGAAAAAGTCAACCAACGAACCAAACCCCCAATCCTTTTGTTTAAAACCACTGGGCTGTGGAGCCAAGCGGGCTCCGCCGGGAAGTACCGCCCGACAGCGCGTCCACGCGCCCGGCCGGGCCGGAGCTGCGCGGCCCAGGGGCAAAACTCCTTCGTGTCGCCTGACAAACCAGCCAACAGCGGCAGAAAGCGCCCTTCCCCCCGCCCGAGAGGCCAGTGGCCGTCCGGAGGGAGTCTTTCGGGGCAAGCCCTCCACGGATTTTTCTCCCTCTTGGGATGAAATGTCGAGGGTGGTCCCCCGAGGGGTTGGCGCGCTGGGGGCCAGGCGCCTCTTGCGGCTGCCCACGCTGTGCCCTGCGGCTCCCCGGCGGGACAGGCGCGCCCCCCCCTGCCGAGGTGCTGCGCGACTTCTTTGTGCGCTGTGAGGTGCGTGGGTGGCAGAGATGGGGGACGGGAGGGGAACCCCAGGGAGCCCCGCTGCCGCCCTGCACACCCTGTCCGCCCCGGCTCTGCGGGGGTGATCACTCGCCTCTGGGATCCCCCTGCTCCCTAAGGACTGCAAAGCGCAAAAAAGAATGTCATATTTAGAAATTTCTCAAATCAAGGTTTTAGGTGCCGTTTCAAGACAACGTGGCTGAATTATACATGTTCCCTGGGCCTGCATTTGCCACTCCGTTTAGATAATGTACATGATTTATGTGGAAGTTGAATATATAGGCTGAATTCCCAAATTCCTCCTGAAGCAAATAAATCCTTCTGTCAGGACATGGGATGACCAGGGCCAGAGCATGGATGTGATGATTAGCCCCGGGCTCTGCAGTGTTATCCCTGTGGTCTCCCACATGTGCTGGTGCTGCACAGCATCACCAGGGAGCCAGCCCTGGCTGCCTTAGGCTGTATGGATGTGTTTAGAAGTACAGACCTGTTCCATCTCTCTGAAACAAGGACCATACTTCTAAGACTTGTTTTTACCCTCTGAGAATAAATGCAATCCTGTGTTTAAAGAGGCTCACTGCTCCTCTGATGAATGCCATGGGAAAACTCGTGAATAACAGATTAGGATTTTTTGGAGGCAAAACCCAAAGTGTCCTCCCTCACTCCTGCATTGTACCTGGCAGACGACCACTTTGGTGGTGCAATCGCTTTTCAGTGCTTTTACAAACACAGTGTCCAGATAGCTGGTGTGTCCTTGGATTTGGGTCCAGGTTTGGGTTGCAGACATAGTGATCCACAACTCCATGACCTGTGTTCAACTGCTCACTGATGTGGGTCACTTGCGGTGGTCTCCAGACTATGCTGAGGCTGTTGGGTGCCAGATGATGAAGCAGTGATGCCAGTTCCTGGTAGCTCTGGGGGAACTTAGTTGTGGTATGGAGAGGATTTCTCATTGCACTTATGATCATTTCTGTCATGGTGGCTAAAAGGAATTCTTTCCAACAGTTAAGTCAAGAGGATTCTGCTGAGTGAAGGGATCTACTTTGTATTCACTGCAGATTTATGTTTTAAATGGAAAAAAAGCCAAAAAGAGAATAATGTGTGCTTGTTTTTGAAGACATTTATTATGAGCCTTTCTGAAATGCAGACTGATTTTTTTAAATTATAACAAAGGGCATCCTGGCTATGTTTCTAGCAGCTATATCAAAGAGTAACTGCACTTCTCATTTAAAGCTACTTTGAAAGAGATCACATGTAATAGGTATTAGGATATTAAGAGTGTATATGTGCTTTTTGCTTTTTAATTTACACATCCAGCTTTCCAGTTCTGGGATGCCATTAATGTTCTTAGCCTAGAATTACTCTATTTAAAGAGCTAGGTTTTCTTAGCCCTTACAACAACATAGGCTTTATAAGATTCAAATGAGCAAATCTTACTAGTGCAATTTTACTGTAAGAGCTTTTGTTTAGAGAAAGGTATTGGTGGCTCAGATCTCACAAATATGTTATCTTATTTTGAGATTAAAATAGTTAGCAGTTCAGTGGCTGCTTTCTATTTTTTTAAGTGCAACAGGGCAAGTGGCATGGTTTATTCAAATAAATGATGACACAAAGTAGCTTGCAAACTAACCCTTACATTGAGCAGTGCCATTGCAGGATTATTTCTGATGACTCATCAGATCAGATAATCCACAGCATGTGGATAAAAGGGGAGGCAGGACTCAGAGTCAGAGCTGAACCCAGAAAGCCATGCATGGAAAAATGCAAAATGTGAGGTTAATGTTGTATTAAAGGTAAGACCTGAAAAAAGCACAGCAACGTGCTGCCCCCCAGCAGGGATTTTTAGGCTGGTATTTTTGAAAGGACCAAAGAGATGTTCAAAGGGAGTAAAGTACAACATCCCCAAGGGGGCCTTTGAAAATCCAAACTTTAGTAGTTTTTTGGACACCACATTTATGTGAAATGCTGGCTGAAGAAGTGTTTTAATTGCAGAGTAGCAGTTTTGCCCATTTACGTCAACATTTCCTACTTTCTCTGAGGGGGAAATTCTGCTCCTGAATAAATAAATGTTATACGTGTCCCAGAACAGATGAGATTTTCTCCATCCTCAAGATCCAGGATGCCGCACCCATGGGCAGTGCCCATGGGCAGATTTTCAAAGATCCCCTCCAACCGAGTCCTGCTTCTGCTCCTCTAGCTTGGACTCAGAAGAGCTGGTGCTTGTCTCACACTGTGACTTCTAGGATGCATCAAGCAAAGCCACGCAGGGCCTTTTGCCAGGGGTTTTGTGCACACGTCATTGAAAGTCTTGTGTTGAAAACATTTATTTCTATTTGTACTTGCCTGTACGGTACAAAATTTGTATCTGTAGCCCCAAAAGTATATAAAGGTGCTTTGTAGACCAGATGTCCTTCTACAAAAGCCTTTGGCATGGCTATAGCTAGACCTGTTTTGGAATTCATCATAAACCTGTTAATATATTCTGCCAAATATATAACGAACATGTGAAGCTGACTGTGCACCAGCGTTTCCTTCAAGCTTTTGAAACGGCAACTATTCCCTTTCTGAGCTCCCAACAAAATCAAAGCATCTTGTAATCCTTTGCTTGTTTTTAAGTGACAGTAGTCCTCTGTTCCCTGACAAATATTGCCAGCAGAAGCCTGGTAGCTCCAGACAAGGTCCTTTGAAAGAGGTGGGAGGGGAGGGAGGCTCTGTGGGCAACTTTCCAGCAGCAGCTGTGCACTAACGGCATGGGAGTGTGGGAGGCTACTCCCGGGTTAGTAAGACAGTTCAGCAATGCAGTGAATGTGTGCTCCCAGTGCGTGACTCCTATTTACTTTTTTTTTTTAATTCTCTGACCTCTGTCTGACCAAGTCCATCGCCCATATGCAGCCGGACCGGGAGGGGGAACAGCAGCCAGGCTGTAGGAAGGCTCTTGCTGCGCTCAGTGAAACATGCAGCACTCCCCTGGGAAAAGTGTTTAAGCAAGTAACGAGGTGGTGAATTTTCTTTCTTGCTGAGAAAGTTATTTGGAGGTGGGTCTTATTTTAAAGTACCATCTCTCACTTCCCAGAGAAGTAACTGCCATTAATTTGCCTTGCAGAGGTATTAAACAGTAACAGCTGAATGCCAGTCAAAGGCAGCAGTGTTTGCTAGGAAAGTGCCAGAAGAGGACAATTAGGAGCTTGTGGGAATCTGGGTTGTTGTTCAGACCCTTGTCATCTCAGCATCACAACTTCATGGTTTCAGGTCTGGTAATGAAAAAAAAATGTTTTCATGATGACTGAAAGGCAGAGAGGCATGACATATAGAAACAGCAGTTAGGCTCACCTTTTGATGAAGAGCAGGATCAGTCTGAGTTGCAGCTGGCCATGTTCATTTGTGTGGGTCTCATGGGCTACTTGTGTCTATGTCCTGAGAAAATGGACAGTTTTGGCTTGCAATTCAGAGTTTCAGAAAGGCTTTCTAAGGTTGAGGGGAGTAAAGGGATGTGAGCAAAAGTCCTGCAGGTGTGTCTGAGTTGTTGAAGGAGGGTGAACACCACATACAAAGAGATTTCATTCAAATTCTGCAGATCTTGACTCACAATTGGGCTGGAGCAGGGACCTACAGATGAGACCACAAACTCACAAAGAGTGGGAAGACATTAAGGACAGCATAGAGTAGAGGAGAAAAGTAAAAGTGAATGGTTGCACTTACAATCACAAAATTCCCTGTGCAGTGCTGCCCTGAATCTCTCAGACCACTTGTGGTTCCTGCTGAGTTCAGCCAGGGCACGGCTGCTCAACACCTCTAGAAATAAGTCCTGCCTAGGGAGGATGATGGTTTCTGCCCTGCTGAAGAAGGATAATGAGAGAGAGGGGCCTTTTGAGGCTGGCCTGGCTGTTGCAGAGGGCTGAAGCCAGAGTTCAGATTGTCATCCTTTTCGCTCATCTGCCAGGTCAGGCCATTACACCATGATTGATCAGGCTGATCATGATTGATTCTAACTTGTACATCACCACAGAAAGCTGTGCTTTCTCTTTTGTTTCTACCTCACCTCCTCTCCTGCTTTGTGCTGGTCAGAAGGAAGGAGCAGCTGCAAAATTTGAGTGTCTGGGTGGCCCTACAGTTGACAGCTGACCTGACCATCCTTGCCCACATAGCAAGGCTTTTCAACTAAACAAGAGATGAGATGAGACTCCAGATAATGATAGTCTTCTTGGCTAAAAGACGTTAATAACTTTTACTTAGTTCAGTACCTTTTTACACGATGTGTAATTAAATTATGAAGTTTCTTGCTGTAAGATGTTATGGAGACTGACAGGATGGATGGATTCAGAAAAGGATTAGGCAAATTCATTTTGTCTGTGAAACAACCAGTTGGGTACAAGCTCCAGCTTAAAAAGTCCCTGAACCTCCAATTGCAGACAGTCATTCCAGGCACAGGGAAGGTGATGCAGCAGAGGAGTGCAGACTGGAAAATGGAAAACTGCAGAAAAAACCCCAAATGTGTGCTGTGATGGAAAAGTCAGAATTTGAATTTGCGGCATGGCATCAGTCACTGGCCTCAAGCTGTAACCAAGATTGATACCAGCTGATGTATGCATGCCGCTACTATGTTGATAATGAAATAAAACTTTCCCTGGTTTATTTGTCTGTCCCTTGAGGAATTCAGTCTTTCAGACCTCTTTCACAGCCAAGACTGCTTTTATTACATTTATTTATGTTTGCTGGCCATGAAGCATCTAAATAGTGTTTCATTAAAAAAAAAATCTTTATACAAGAAGGATCAGAAGAGTTCCACGGTATTTATATTTCTTTAAAGAGGGTATCTTTGGCATGCAGACAGGCTGTGGCTTGTTGTTATATGTTAACGAAGGATCATCCATGAAATATTAGCCATAACAAGAATAATATTAGATAACTAGAAAAATTAGCTTTTAATGGGATTTCATGTCATATGTGAGACATTATTTTGACTTTCAGTAACCGTTTCTGTTTTCCCTTGAACACAAGCAAACACCTTGTTATGCTGAGCTCTCTTTCTCTTAAACACCCTGTATTTAGCCCTGATATGGGCATAGGATTCACCAGATTATTTTGCATTAGGAGAGTGCTATCTTTAGTGAGAGCAATTAAGCAAAGGGGCTGCAGGCCAAAGCACTAGAGCTGTATAAGGATAGCAGAAGCTGTAGATTAAGCTGTATATTAATTACTTGGTTCCCTACTTGGAGCTATGAGCAGTGAATTCTTTAATTTTATGTTGCATTTTTTAAGGTAGTTTGTATTTAACTTAAATGTGGCAGGAGCTTTTGTATGTAGATATTAAAATGGTGGAACTAGTATGGATGTTCTGAAAAAACAGCTGGGGGAGACTCCAGAGGTGGATCCAGAGGAAGGATGCAGAGCAGCTCTTGGGGATGCTCAGGTCCATTGCTTTATGCAAGCTCTTGCACAAGGTTGCAGTGAGCTGGTTTTACTTTATCTGCATCCTGACCTGTGCAGTGCTTTTCATGTTGTGGATCTGAATGAAGTCTGATTCAGGCAGGCAGGTCTCCCCATCTGCTCGCCACCATGGTTTATGGAGCTGCCCACACAGCTGTTTCTCATGGGACACTCAGGTCTCATGGGATTGTCAGGTCTCTGCCCCAGAGAAGCTTATGTGCTGGAGAAAGTTCTTATTTTTGAACTTATGTGAATTATCCTCATCTGGGGAAAAGAATTATCCTTCAGCTGATTCTCATCTCTCAGAAGCTCCTTGTCCTCTCAGTTAGATTTTTGTCTCCCTTGTTACTGCTGCACATCCTCCCTATGGACTCTCCCTGCAGCTGGGGAAGCCTGCAAGATCCCCTGGAGCTGCTACTAATTTCCAGCTGGGCATCAGGGCAGCTGCCTCTTTCCCAGTGCCCAAGTAGGGGAGGGAGGATTCTATATAATGTTACTTTGTTCATTTGATCTCGATCTTGTCAAACATGTGCTTTCAAAAGTCCTGATTCTGACCTGGGAAACAGGTGGCACCTTGTAAGCCTTTTTAAAGGGAATTCCTCTCATCTGCTGTGTAATTTAGGCCCCTGTGTTAAATATAACTGTGTGGAGCAATGCCTGTAACCATCATGCTTGGGCCAGTGTTTGCATGTCAGTTCAGCCAGGCTCGGCAGAAATGCAAGAGCTCCCACTGGGCATCCTCCCCCCAGGCTAAGGATCTCTGCCTATGGTGGCTGTCATCTGTCATGCAAGGAAAGGATGATCTTTTGTGCCTTACTCCCATCAAAAGCAGGAATACTCATTTATTAGATGGTAGAGGAGGAAATGGCAACAGCAACAGTTTTCAGTCTGATTTTGAAATCCATCCTTATCACAGAATCACAGAATCACAGAATCAATTAGTTTCAAAAAGATCTCTGAGATCACAGAATACAACCTATGGCTGAACACCATGCCAACTAGACCATGACAATAAGTGCAATGTCCAGTCTTTCTTAAACACCTCCAGGCGTGGTGACTCCACCACCTCCCTGCACAGCCATTCCAATGTCTAATCACCCAGATAATAGACATTAATATAATATGCCATAATTTAGTAAGCATGCAAGAGTTAACATTTAACTTTTCTGCCCCCTTTGTTCAGCCAGGAGCCTAAATATCAGACATCACCTGGATGATGTGGAAGATGCATAGCTTGACATTGACCTAAGGGCTGAGCTTCCTTCAAGATTGCTGTGTGGCTGAAGGATCCTGGAGAGTGACATGGGTTTCCATCAGGTCAAGGAAGAAAGTGCCCATGCCCCGACAAGACTGTTGGAAGTGGTTTCGAGGGAAGATGGGCCAGGCCGGCTGAGGACAGAGACCACACAGCATAGTGGTGTGTTTGGCAGAGGTGTGGGAGAGGAGCCTGGGTGGTGGGCAGGCAGTGGGGTGACCCATGCTGCCAGTGGAGCAAGGGAGAGGTGTGGTGGGAAATGCTCAGATGTAACTCATGGCTAAAGGAAGTGGTGTCAAGGAAGACAGATGAAAGAGTGGGGGAAAAAAAATCCTTGAAAATGGCATACCAGCCATCTCAGAGCTGGAAAGAGATTCCTACGTGTCCAAGTCTGAAATCAAAGTTTGACAGAGGCATACAGCAGCCCTCAGTCTGACCACAAGATGTGACATAGCCTTTGTTACTGCCCTCTGGCGAATCCTTCCCTCCGACCTGGGTATATCGGGGCACAGGTCCTTTTGCCTGTGAAGTTATGTGCAACAGATGAATGGTCAGTATATTGCCCCATGGTGATTTAACTCACTTTAACTTACTGTCTCATGATCTTGGTTTTATGAGACTCAAACATCAGGCTAGCTTACGACAGCAAAACAGCATTGACCAAACCAGAAGTATTTAATGTCAGTTGTTCCTTGATAAAAGGGAAAAAAACATAACCTCTTGATGGAGGAGGTCAAGGAGCCAATTGCCAGGGTACTGCTGGGCTTCAGGTCCTGTACAGAGTTCTTCGGAAGAGGCCACTGACTCATTCCTAATCTCTCAGCCTCCAGCACAAGGGACAATGAAAGAGTGTCCAGAAACATGCTTTCAGCAGCCTTGGCAGCAGTTGCTTGAAATTAAACCCTGCTCATGGTTCCAGAGTCTCGGCTCTTGAAGCAGACCTGTGATATCCTCTACATCTGTACCGTGAGGAACACAGAAGGATTCTGGTAGCCATTGAACACCTACATGTGTATACATATAGCATACATGTCCAGGCTGAGCAGCTTGGCATTAGTATCTCTATGGCCAAGGCCATGACCAAGGTAAGCAGACCCAGGAGGGTCAGGGCCAGCTCTCCTTTGGCTGGGTCAGTGCCACAGCTCTCTGCCTTGCTGCAGGAGAAACATTCCCTTCCCCATTCCTTTGCTCAGGTAAAGCATACTTGGCACACCTTTTTTGACAGATGCAACTCTACAGCGCCATGATAGTCACAAATACTAAATACATGTGTTATTTCTGTTTGGAAGTGCTGCTTATGATCTTCAGTTAGCTCATGGGGAGCATGGTGGCAGCCCAGTGGGGCCTCTCAAGGCAACATCACTCACTATAGCCATACAGCACAACGCTGTGTGCAGGACGACTTTGGTTTTGAGAATTGAAAATATCTTTATTTCAAGTAGACGACCAAGCTGGAAAGCTGTAAGGGATTTTCACAAGCAGAAGATTTCATCCCTCTCTTCCTGGAAAGGCAAGATGCTGCTGAATCAGGGCATTTTATTTGTTTTTATCTGCTTGCCCTGACTGAGTGTAGTCCACATAGCTGTGGGGCAACTTGTGTCTGCCTAGCTGGGCTGATTTATTGGCTGCATTTTATCTTAGCAATGGAAGGCTTTCTTCTTTCCAAGTTATGCTGGTGCTGGGCTGTACCATTGATCATGTGTACCTTACCTAGGAGGGTTTCTTTAAACAGTCCACATCTGTTTAGTAACGGTGACTAAGTCTGATCATTCAGATACATCTATTATCGGCACGCATTTTTCAGGAGTACTGATTTATTTAATTTATATAACTGAAGGATAGCTGTCTAAGTCTGTAGAGCTTTAAAAGCTTAAACAAAATGAAATTATTAAAAGAACACAAAACTGCTCACTCAACTTTGTGAACCAGCTCCTCCCTCAGAAACCTGTCTCTGCTAAATGCAGCCTATTATTTGCAGAACCTTTGCTGATGGTGTCCTGGAAAAGGTAAGAAGAGCTCTTCATGAAGCTCAAGGAGGTTCGCAGCAGCTACTGTACCCTGGAGCCCTTCCTTCTTCAAAGTTCACAGCATCTGACACAGGCACCTCTGTCAGCTGTGATGGTTATGGAGTAGTGCATGCAGAAAAGCTGCAAGACATTTCGAGAAAAAAAAAAAAGACACGTGACAATATGATGTCATGTGAAGGCATCAGGAGCACTCAACAGTAATTGCATGTACATGATATTTAACAACCACATTTAGGGGTTCTGTTGGCCATTTCCCTTATGTACGTGAGGATCTGGCCTACTTTTCTGTTGCCACCAAATTCTGAAATTGTTTCACAGGAGAGTCGGTCAAACATACCATCCTATCATGTTCATGTGGGGTTTTCTGTGTTTTAACCTAAAAGCATTTTTTATGCAAGATTTTGGAGCAGAATTTATTTTCAGTTTCTTTAAGGCAATTTGGAGCCAGAAAGGAACAAAAAAGCCTCGAAACACCAAAGGAAGTGGCGCCACTGAACAAAGGGTCTCTTGTTTGTAAACTTCCATTTTAAAGTGTTGGTGCATATTCTGCTGGAACAGTTTTTCATTTTTCACTTACACAGTCCAATGTTTTAAACACTAACCTATTCAACAGTCAAGTACTTTTTAGGGCCGTTTGGAGTGTCTTTTCAGTGCTGCCTCTGTGTTTCCCAGAAAGCTGAGCTCTCTTCTCCCCCATGTATCGATCCTTTTAGATAATGTATCCAATGAAAAAAAGGAGAATGTTCCATTTTGCAGAGAAGCACAGTTAGAGAGACTGAACTGAATCTGTCCTGTAATCCGTCACACGCAGAGCCTTCATCACTGAATGATCCTCACCTCATGTTTCTACCACTTGCAGCACAAGAACAGGACTCTGTTTCAGTAAAATAACAACCATTAACAAAATTAAAAAATCCCACTCCCTTGCTCTCCCCTCAATTTCCTTTTGAATCTAGACATGGTCTAGCCAGGAGAATTTTTTTCTCTGCCTTTCTACCTTAATATTTCTGTCTACATTGCTTTGCCTTTCGCTGCCACCAAAGCTAAGTGTTTGCTGAATTAAATAAACCATGCTGCATTGACAGAGCTTGTGAATGCTGCCATTGTCACCAGAATCCTTTTGCTGATCTGATCCCAAATGCTAATGCCAACTCTGATGCACCAATAAGCCAACAAGAATCGATCATGCTGAAAAGACTAAGAGAATCTCTGAAAAGCATCTTATAGACTGGATTTGTCACCACGCAGAAAACTTTGGGTGCGCTATATCTGGTCTGGTTTGGAATCACTCCTGTCTGTCAGAAAAGGGTTTTTTTAAGTTAATAAATGCTCAACACATTTAAGAAAAGCTCTTCTCATATAGCTGACAAAAATAGATGATGATTTCAGTTGCAAATTCATTAATACTATTGGATTTAATGGATTTCCAGTGTTTGCATCATGGAGTAGGGCATCTACAAGTAAATGGGTTATTCCTATCTGTAGGGCTGATGCAATATAAAGTCTCTAACAAGAAAAATTGGGGTAATTTCTGACAAGATACTTTCTTAAGACTTGAAGAGGTCTGAACTTTCAAAAGAGAACTGTAAGAGTTAAAGTCTCCTGATTTTGCATGGCTTAAATGCCTACATGGTGTTGCATGTTCCAGAACCAAATATTACTGAGACGTTCACAGAAAACATTGCATCTATTGTTTTTTGTGTGAAGTCTAGAAACAACAATGTCCATCTTAGTCTCCAGTTGGTCTTTGTCAAATTACCCAGGAAATGAACATCCCATCTCAAATCCCATGCCATTATTTCCTCTGACACTTGTTGTTTCTTCTCCTTTTGGACATGCTGAAAAGCAGCAGCAAGAGAAGAGGTGCTTTGGGGAGTTATGGTGAAAAACTGATGTCTCAGACCAGTACTGGAGTTCCAGAAGGCAACTCCAATATATTTGTGTGACACTGCATGGTAGCCTTTTTAGGCAATGTTTTCCTTTTCACTTTGTTTTCCTTTTTGACAATATAGCACAAAAAACTCCAACGTGATTGTATAGAGAATGAATGACACACTCTGCCTCCAGGCACTGTATTTTACTGACATGCATCCTAACCCAGGAACTACAGTGTCAGCCTTGTGGTTTAGGAAAGTCCTGCACAACCCAGCGCCTGCCAATAGGAGAAAGGCAGTTTGTGTTGACTTTATTCGGCCCTTGCCAGGGCATACCTACAGCTGGGTTACCTGTGGTCTCATGGAGGCACTCTATCTGTTATACTGACCTTTACCTCTTAGGCAGGGTCCCTTGGCTTTATTGATGTCAAAGAAAGTTGGAGGATACCTAGTTTCTCCAACAAGGGGCATTTTCCGTGTGAGCTTTCTCGTTTACAGAAATAAGGAGGATTTTATTCTTTCTTCTAAAGGTATGAGGAGAAATGTCATGGTTTATAATCCTTTTAGGTTTGTAAGCAGAAGCTCTGTGCCATCAAGGCTTGCTCTGTTTTGGCTCAGATGTCTCTGAGAATTGCAGGAGAGCCAGCTCCTGTGGGCTTGGGAGGAAATGCAAGAACATGGCAGCAGAAAATCACTTCCTTCCTCAGCCAGGGGAGACAGAAACCTTCAACTTTTACAGAAATCTCGTGTTCAGATGACTATGTCAGCCTTGCCATGGTGGTGACCTGCATAGTCCAGGTTACCATTTGACTCCTGCTATGTGAGCAGAGGCTGGTACAAATGAAACTGGTAGTTCCCATCCACTGGAATTCAGATTGCAGCTCAGAAGTCACTCTTTAAAAACTCTGGAATAATTATTTCACCTGTAGTTGAAGTTTTTTCTCCAGGCTCAACTTACAGTTTATAAATATGTGAGATAGGAGATTGGTAATTCAGTTTATAGTTTGTATGAACCCTGAAGCTTATGTCAATGCTGTTATCTATTATAGAAATGCAAACATGCTCTTTGATGTGTTATTCTCAGTGACTTGGGAGGATAAAGACAGAATACTCCATGGGCATTTGTAAAAGAAATTCAGAAATTGCAAGTCTACTAGGACCTAATAATATATTTTCATTTATTTTTTTCCTCCACCGCAATATTCTTGATTACAGTAATTTAAAACAAGAGAAATATTGCATCTATCTAGGTTTCTGCAGTAGGAGAGCCCAAATTGTTTTTCCTGCTATGCCAAAATCCCTTTGTTTAGGATGCCAAACATTTTTTATATTATAGCAGAAGTGAAATTTGGTGCCACAGACCTAGAATTTATTCAGTTGGACAGATTTCCTTGCTATAGGAGCACCTCCTGCTGGCTCTGCATTGCACTGCCCTTGGAGTACTTGTATTTCCCAGACTTAAGAATAAAAAAGAGGAAGCCAAGTGAGGTTTCTTGATATAGAAGAAAATGGTCACCGTGAAACCAGTTCTGCTGCTGTGACTAGTCATAGTCTGTTTCAGAGACATATTTATATACTCCCTAATGGAGTGCTGGTACTCCACTAACTCAGTTCAAGGGGTCGCAATACACTCTCTGTTCCCACGTTTCCCTCGTGACTCAGCTGAAGTCCACAGAATAGCTGGCAGTAAAACTCGGGGATAGGAAGGTAAGAAAGAGCAACAAGACACTGTGCTTGTTCCTGGCACCTTCGACTAGTCCATGACAAATAGCTCTGAATGTTTTTCAACCCCAAATGCTGGTGGTTTTTTGTTTGTTTAAAGAAGGTATTGTGGCTTTGTGGACATTTCAGTGAATTTTATTTGAAAATATAAAAGCAAGATATTAATGCGTCCTTTTTGATTACAGCCACAACAAGCAGCTTTGGTGTTTTGTTTCCAAGCAATTTCTTCCTTGATGGTTTTATTTATTTGTTTGTTTGTTTATTTACTTATTTATTTTTAGGAAGCAGTGGTAAATTAATTTCAAAAAATAAATAAAGTCAAACTACAAATAATATGTTAAAGCTAAGTGAAATAACCTGTCCTGACCAAAGTAATTTTTTCCTTGGAAAACTAAACAAATTGATAATACTTTCTGTTATTTAGATGCACAAGAAAAGTAAGTCGAAAATATCAACATTTCCCCCAGAATGAGAACACTGCCAGCTCTGACATGTCTCCTTTGGTGATCAAAGCTCTTGGGATGGATGGAGTTGGCATAAAGAAAACGTGGTTTGTTCGTTTAAATGCAGTGGGTGGGGAAAATGAGAGAGCAGAGTGTTGTAGGGAGTAGGAGTCAAACAGAAAGTGAGCAGTAAAGATCTGTTCATCTATGCCTATTACTAGTAGTAAGCATTAACACTGTAGCAGAACTTAAAGTCTTCTGTTATTGTTATTCCAGTAGTCTATAAAGAGGCTGTTGAGATAGAGCCAGAAAACAGGCACAGGTAGACACAGGCCTTGTCTCTACAGCAATTAAACATCTGTTTTACAAAGGGACAATCCATGATTTATTATAGAAACATTTCCTTCTTTACTGTCTTAATTTGATATTTTGACACACTCTAAAGAAAACCCAGAGTGCCACTACAGTGCCATGCTGTACCCTGTTGTCCTGTGTTGTTTGGCTGTGTGTACCCTCCAGTGTGTTTCTGCAGCCTCCTCCCTTGGTCAGTTCTCACCTATGGCTGGCTGGCTGCTCTGACGGAGGATGCCACAAAGGTGATCAATAGGGTTTACGTGACACCCATCAGAAATGCCCACGTGTCAGTCCAGATAGATGCTCTGCTGGGATAGTGCCCATGGACCTACACCTGGTATGGCACACATTTTACAGAGACAAAAATTGGAAATATTGTAGAAAATGGTTTAAAACCTCTCTGGAGCTATTTTGGTAAGTCTGCCTACTTGTAAAGCCAGACTCCTTTTATCTCATAGGAACTGAAAGGCAGAAGAAAATTATGACTAATATATTTTTAAGTATTAGAAAAAATTACCTAACCTCACATATTTGGAACATCAGAATATTACCATTTGAGGTTGTGATTTTCAAAAGAGCTTATGGGATTGTGGCACCCAGACCTACTCCTGCCCCCATTGAGATGCATATTAATTTGCTATCAACTTCCATGTGAGGGATCAAAACTCTTCAGCTCTCATTGAATTTCCCTGGGAGTTTGGTGACTGTTGCAAAAATCCCAGCTCAAGGCTCCTCACTGTCACTTTCCTTCTAGGGGAAAATTCAGTGCTTATTGTAAAAATCCCAGGCTGAACAACCTGATAACTCCTGGCTTTCAGGGTAGGAAGCGAACACTGTGCATCCTGCCCAAAAAACCCAGCAGCAACCTCTCTTCTCCTATTCAGGGGATTTTGACATTTTGGCCATAGTTACATCCCTCAAGCTGGACAAATAATGACTTGTCTGAATCTTGTGATGCGTTTGTGTTGTCTGAGGATCAAGAAGAATCTATGTCTGGGCAAGAGAAAGGAATACTTGATCTATCTGTAGTGATCCATTTCTGTTAAGTAGGTACTGTTTGAAAGGTGCCTATAAACACTATGTTCATGAGCTGGGCTAGGGGGTGAAGGTGGCTGGGGCGGTCACAAATATATATTTGCAGCCCATTTCAGTGCCACTGTCATACAGATGCCTTTATCTTTCAGAGACAAGCACCAATGTATGCAGTGCTTTGTACGAAATTACTGTCCAGTGGCTTCGCTACACAGCATGGAATCATCAGCTGCCACCAGTGCGATGCTGCAGGGGCAGAGACACTCACTTTTACACATCTAAAGATGAGAGTCTCGTGTGTAAGGATGCTGGCATGCATGGACGTGGGGTGCACACCTCGCTGCATGTCACATGCATACAGGTAGACAGCAGCAACGAGGACTGCTTGTGGAAGAAACATCATCTTTCCCCCAACAGCTCCAGGTCTCTGTTTAGACAAAATAATGCTTGTGTATCAAACACATAAACCAGCCGTGCTTGCCTGTGCTCTTGGAGCAATGGTAATTACATGGATTTTTGGTCAGTCCTGTCATATTTACTCCACTAAATTGATTAACCTATGTAATGAGTACAGGACTGTGACCAATACTGACCCCACATCAAAGCCTGGTGTTGCTGCTGTGTGCTGACCTGAATTTTAATTGTTCAGTAGGCTTTGTAATTAAACCACAGATGTGCTAAAGAAGAGATTAGGCATTTTAGCTGGCAGTGTATGCATTTTTTCCCAGGTGTGCCAATTGTGTACACTATAAAATGTCCAAACCTCCAATGCCCGCTTCAGTATGCAAAGATCTAGCAACATGTCATTTCACAGATGCCTAAATCCTCTTTTTTTTTTTTTTTTTGCTTGAGATCTTAAAATATGGAACAAACAATTTATATCCTAAAACTTTTCCATATATATTATTGTGTAGCATTAAAGCTCCTGCATAAATGTATATAAATAAATCAAAAAATTAATAAATTACGACTTCAAGTGTGTGTGAAGTTCCCACAGGCTTGCACACTTGGTCCTCAGAGTCCAAAAAAGCTACTGCAGACAGATGTGTTTTCCTTCTTGAGGATCATCAGTGTGGTACATCTGTTGCTTCAGCCAGTGGCTATGCCAGACTTGAGAGAAAACACGTTGCTCATTTAACGAAGATGACAACTATCATAAATAAAAAAGAACATTTGGAAAACTATCCATGCCTCACTTTTGTTTGAAACGCACTTCTCTTTTGCAAGCTCTTGCAACATAAAAGAGGCACACTGTGCTGCTTCATTCCACATGATTTCTTCCTCTCTCATATTGCTGGAGAAACACATGTGTTTTGACATCTGAATTTCCAGCACATGCTGCCTTCTACCTCACACACCTGGTCCTTTGGCATGGAGAAGTCCAGTGTCCCTGCTGGTGCAGCTCCCTGCTTTTCTTCTGACCACACAGAGGAGATGGAACTAGAAGGAAGTGCGTTAATCTGGAGTTGAATGGATTGCACTAGAAGGGAACAACTGGGAAGAAGATCCATCTTTCATTCATAAAATTTTGTTTGAAACATATGGGAAGAATTATGAGCTACATTACCATCTTGATGAGCTGGGACTTGGGAGCATGCCTTCAGATTTATTCAAGACCATGGATTTGGTCTGAAAATATTCTTCTTTGGTGCGCTTGTACCTCTTCTATCTTCCTGTGATTTAGTCCATCTATCAGTGATGGATGTCATCAGAACTCAGAAAGCAGTTGACTCAGTGAGTTTGATTGTGAGCAGAGATTTCTTTCCTACAGGAAGAGTGTTGTGCATAAAGAATAATAAGTGCAAGATGAAAAAATGCGGCAGGTTTGGGGAGTAGCAGTCTCCGAGATACAGGCTATTTTTCTCATAGATTTGATAGCCAGAGTTCTTTTAATGTGTGCAATATATGGTTGTCTACTGATATTTTGGATAAAAAGTATTTTGTATGAGGATGTGTAATTTATCGGGATGGTAAGACAGTCCTAGTCTTATTTTTCTAATTAAAAAATCCCTCTACAGACTAAAGAGTACCCACCTGGCACTGAATAGAGTCCCGTAAACACTGGTCTTTATATAACATTTGCAATATATTCTCAGAGGAAAATCTTTGTTTTTATTTCCTGTGTGCTGCTCAGAGGCATCTCTGAAGATTTTTCTTTCAATGGGGAAACTGTTCAGCCATGTAGTTGAGTTCACCAACTGGATGTGTTTTTTCCTTTGCATTGTGCTCCAGTATGCCTTGTTCGACTCTGAGAGCCTCAGAAGCCAACTGAGCATTGCTTGGGTGTGAACTTCTCTGCCTGTTCCCAACACAGGTTGCTCTCAGGCACAGGATTTTGCAGGCTATTTTGGTTGGTCCTGCCATGAAGGTATTTTCTGCATACTGAAGTTTTAAAAAGCACTGACTGACATCATTCTGGCAACAGCGTACCAACATTTTTCGACCATTTTGCAATAGTTATCAATCCATTTAAGATGTGACCAGACTTGAAATCAGTGAGACCTCCTAAATGCTGACTGTTGGAATCTATGAAGAATGATGCCTTCATTATGAGACCTGAATATGCACAGGAACCTTGCTTCCTTGTCCAGTGTCCTCTCCTTTACACAAAATACCCTACCTGAAGCCTGCCATGCCTGACCTTCTGGAATGTATCTGCAAGGACTGTGCATTAAGTAAAATACCTTCTAGCTAAAGAAAATCTTGTACCCTTTCTAAATAACCACTGTGGTGTATTCTTTAAGAGTAACTGCATGCAGCTGTGAGAGCAGATTTTGGATTGCAGATAAGACATCCAAATTTTACACCTGTCTTGAGACTGCAATGACAAAGGGCCAAGCAGTGCATTTTGATGCCTCCAAACAAAAATATATAAATATGCCAAATAACAAGAAGTATTTGCTTGTCAGAAATCTCAAGCTCTATGAAATAGGTTTTGACTGTTGAGACAACAGTATTCAAATAAAATTAAATGAGTTAACTCAAGATTAAAATCCTAATATAAGAATTAAGAGGCAAGAAAAGTCATAAACAAATTACTGATATATAAATTTAAGGTAAATATGTTAATTTAAAATAAGTTTGCATACTAATTTGAAAGATGTAATTTCAAGAGAGAATAACCAGTTTGAAATTAATATAATTTATTAACAATTAAAAATTATAACACAAGCAGAGGGAGGTTGGAGGTGAAATATTGAGTTTCCTTTGATAGGTAGAGTAATTATGAAGTATGCTTTTGAAGTTCAAGAAGAGAGCCTTAGGACACAACATTTTTTAAAGTAAAAATTGGCTTGCACTCTGTTCAAGTGATTTATTTTGCACTAAGAAATGGGTGTGAGACATGATGTGATTTAAAATGTCATCCCTTGATGGAACTGCTTGAGGGTGACATAATTTTTTTTCTTTTTCTCTCCTTTTATTTATGTATTTGGTTGCTTTATTTTTAATGTTTTCTATCTTAAAGAATCGAATGAAAATATGCAGGAATTAAAAGACCCCAAGCCATCAACATCTCCACTGTACCCCAAACAAAGCTTACCCCTAAAGTTCAGGAAGCTAAAAGCTAGACTCTGGAGGGAGCCACTGGGAAGGAATAGAGTTTTCAGCTACATCTGTGTCATCTGTGTTGTGTACCTAATGGCCAGCTTTGAGGAATACTGCTTGTCCATGCCACCAAACAAATGCACGTGACAAAGGTTGTAGGGGTGTTGCTTGTTTTCAAGACCAGGCAGTCCCACATGTCCCTGGAAAGGGAGGATGGCTCTTCCTCTGTCCTCTCTATGTGCTTTTTTGCAGGAACCCTTCCCACAGTTGGACTGGGCTTACCATCCCTTACAGGTTTTCTTAGGAGCAATACATTGTGCAATATATGTCGTAGCTACTCAGTATCGTGACTTTTGTGACACATTTGCTTGTGCTGGGTTTTGCTGTGAGGAGGAGGCAAAGCTGGCTGTTGTGGCAACAGCAGAAGGACAGAGGTGGTGCTACAGCCAAAATACACCTTTGCTTTGCAGACTCACCTCTTGTAAAGCTTTTGCTTAACCTTGGTGGCATTTCTGTATGCCTGGTGATTTTTATCATAAAACTCACAGATTCTGTTCAAAGCCTTAGCTGATGGAGTCAAAGGATTTATGTGAGAATGTCACAGATTTAACTTCATGGTGAATCTCATGATGTTTTGCCTACTGGTAGCTGAATTGATCTTGTGGGTCCTGGATGGGACAAGCATGTGGACACACAGTAGCTTGGTTCAGCACCTGTAGGCTAGATCCACCTGCATGTTACAGATAGAAATTTATTAAACAAACAAACAAAACTGACAATAAACCCTTCAAGTTTCACACACATGTACTCTAGAACGCTGTGAGATGTGGATGCTCTCACTGTGAGCTCCACCAGCTCTGCAGGCTGAGCAATTGAAAACAAGGGGACTGTATTTCATCACCAGCATGAATAAACTACAACCTAATACAGCAGGGCATGCACCTGCCAAGTAAGGGAAGCCACTTTTTTCCTCATCATTTTTCAGATAAAATTGCCATCTAATCTAAAATATGGCAGTATTGCTGAAAGTCTGTGAATTCTCTTTGTATGAGGAGCTGCAGCAAAGTTCATAACCAGACTTTTTATAAAAACACAGAAGTTAAAAATAGCTGTGCAGTCAGGAAGCAGGATCCAGCTCTAAATGGGTGGCCCAGTTTGCTCTCACAGTCAAGTATCACAAACAAAAATCAACCCTTTTGTTTTCAGGCTGCTGCTGGAGAAATGTTGGTGCTTCTCTATCATTTGATAACTCTCAAGTATTTTTGTGGTCTTTGTGAGAGGTCTGTACCAAAAAAGTACTAGTGTCATTTTGACTGTAAGAAACACATCATTGGGAAGATGTTTCTAGTGGAGAAGAGAGAGTGGCTTTTTACTGTAGAAGACTGAAATGATTGCTGCAGGAACTTTGCAAGGAGCTCACAACACTTTTGTTCTGAGCCTGCTGCAGAATTTGCTGCTGCCCTCATTATCAAACAGAATTACTACTGCACTGGGAGATGGATTACTCCTTTTCTACTCTGACAGCCATGAGGCTGCATGAATTAAGCAGCCTGGTGTTCTGCGTGGAGCAGTTCCAGAGGATTCATCCCAGCTGGGTCTCACAGCAGGTGGCTAAACAAACTATAAAGGGCTGAGGGTCTGAGGATGTGGGTTCCCTTCTTTCCTGCTGTGCTGTGGGTAGGGACTGCTGTGGGTAGGGACTGCTGTGGGTGATTGCTGCCCTCCTTGATGTGCCATGGAGAAGGCTGAGGCTTTGAAAGAGGAGGAGGGGGTAAGAGATCTCTAAATTGGTATCTGTTGTAGCTAGAAGTTTCATTTTTTTAAATGTTGGGTTGAAGAACTGAGTCAAGCTCTCCATGTTTTCTGATTTGTGCAGATCCCCAGCCTTGCTAGAATCTGTGCTGTACTCCTTGGCAGGTCTTGTATATGTCTTTTAAATATGGCACATAGAGTTCTCTATCCATTTATGAAATGGGAGCATAACATTGGTCTTACAGGAGTTTTTTTTTAGTTTAATTTTTCTTCAGCTTTTAGCTGTAAACCTTTTGAGGCTGGGTTCTTGTCTATTATGACTGCTTGGTGCCAAGCAGAGGTGGTGTTAAGGGCACATTGTAAAGAATGCTGTAAAATCCATGGACGCAAGAGCTAAAGAATGTAAAGGCATACCTTTATTTTAGTTGCTTAAAATGATGACAGTCCACAGAAAGCTGAAGGCACGTTTTCCTTTACTAACTCATTTTCATTTTGTGGTCTTAAGAGAGCAATAATATCTGCTATTTCCCTGAAACTAGTATTCCTAGTACTTTACACACCTCTGATACAGTTTGAGAGTTAAAGTCAAATATGTATGTGTTGCCCAAGATGTGTTTGATATTGTAGCCTATGGTGTCCTACTGCTGAATCAGCTCTTGCAAGCAGCTTGGAAATCTGTTACAAAGCTGGGAAACACACGGCTAATCCATAAATTCTTAAATATATGTAAAGCAATGTGTAAATGACACCTACTAACTGGAAATTGCTACAGATAAAAGAGATCTGGCAGCTGAATCACAAAATATTATTCAGAGTAAATACTTACACCAAATTAATAGCCTAGAAACAGTTCCTCCACTCAAGCAGCCTTCAGAAGTATCAACTGATTTGAAAGAGTGGGCTGCTGCTAAAATAATAATGAATCCAGCCTTGTCCTTTCTCCTTGGTATCCTCCAGGCTTTCTCTGATGGGGTGTTTTGACTGCTGTGAGGATTTAAAAGAACTTTCTTATCACTGATAAATATCAAAGCTGGTGAGACTGCTGTGTGATGTTGAGGGTCTGCAATATGAGAAAATTAAATCCTGATGTTAAACTTGATGCAGTAATGATTTCTGCTACTTTAGCAAAAAAATGTCCAGGAAAGATCTTTAGTCCTTTCCCAGAGGGGAGTGGGCCTGTTAAAAAAATAACTAAGAATCTGTCATGTTATTGGCATAAGCCATTTGCATATTCAGCTAGTGGAAATCTACTTGTTTTAATTTTGGTGAAGCTTCTGTTGACCTGCAAGCATGGCGTAAGCCTGCAAGCAGGAACTGCTGACCATGCAGTGTGAGGGAACTCCTTCCTTCTGCTCAGGCTAAAAGGATGGTCTAGATTATTAAGGTGGTCATCTAGGGCATGGCAACTGTGCTCATCACTCTGCACCCTTATTGACTGGGTGTAGGATGTTGGACTTTGCTTCCCTGTACTGTGTTTCCCTGTTGCAAAAGGGTGAGGATACAGTGGTTGTGCAAGACCTTTTGTTAAGGCAGTGGTGTTGTGGGTCTGAGGTATGCTTGTAGAGGAATATGATCTACTTTCTATATATTAATATCTAGAAAGCTTGACAGTGGATTCAACAAAAGGTGTTCCAACTGTTCTGAAGAAAAAGTAACAAGAATGTTTTTTTTTTAGTTAAGAACTTCTGATGCTATTGTAATAAAATTATTTAACTTCTGCTTATTGTGGGCCTCTTTCAGCATTTATAGAGAGGTCACCTGATGACCTTGATGCTGCCTGTTGTGGGCTGCTTCTGCTCTGGGAGCTGGTTTGCTGAAAGCTGGGTATCTGCACTGCATTGTGGGGTGCACTCTGAACATATGTTCATATTTAGTGTATGATTTCCAAAGCAGTGCTCCTTCACATTTGGTAGATATTGCCTAGGTGACCACTATTGCTTCACAGGCTGTGCTTCGGGTTCTCTGTCTATAACGTAGATTGGGCATGAGACATATAAAAGGGTATTATATAGTGCCTTTAGAATTTCATGGTCATAAACACTGTGAAAGGCTACCAGGGCCTCACAGATTCATAAGAAAATTGTATATTCCTTATGCATTTCTTCCATTAAGTGTGGCTAATGCTCAGCATCTGTAAGGACCAGGTCTGTTCTTCTGAAATTATAGCTAAATTGAAAACCTGAACTTCTTAGCCTGAAAACCTCATTATAACTATTTGACCTCATTATTTATGAAGGACGCTATTGAATCTTAAAGAAGAAGAGGAAAACTTGTCAGAAGTAAGAGGGATATGTCCTGGCATATCCATAGATGTGTGTAACCCAGTTGCTAAGCTTTTGGCTCAGCTTCTCTCAAGGAGAACTACAGAGCCACATGGTGTCTCTGGGTACTGGATTTTGTGCTCGGACCTCGGTACTAATGCTCATACAGAGTGGAAGCTCCCTGTTGAATATACATCTGAAGAGCCACAAGAGTGCAAGTCATTCCAACAAGGGTCTGGTATAAATTACACACAGTAAATTGGCTCCAGATAAGTCTATTTTGGACTGTGGAATATGGAGAACTTGTGTGGTGTACTAAAGCCTCCTATTTCTTGTTCAGACCTTGTCTTTTTGCAGGGAGCTGCCACTGCAGTCACAGAAATACAGATCTAGAGGCTGGCAGGTTTTGTGTGACAAAATTCTACTGTATACCATTTTGCACAAAGGTTGCTATTAGCCTTCTGGGCATATTGTTTAACAACTGGGATACATGCAGTGGGATCTAAGAGCTGCATCAGATACTTCATTTAGCTGTAGCAAGTTGTCTGTAAGTGACTGCGTGCATCTTGATTTTAATGTATGCAGGCTAAGATTATGGAAGAGGTAGACATGATATAGTTGTTTAAACCTCAAAATATGTTTTAAATAATTGATTTCCATGCATCTAAAGTAAAGATCAGTTATTCAAAACATATTTGCAGAAAAAGCCAAAACAAACCAGTATGACAAGATAAATACTTTTAAATAATTTAAAACGTATTTTGAGGCTTTTAATGTTGCAGAATATGTCTCCAACAATGATAAAGTAAAACATCAATAAATATGATTTTACAGGTCTTTGTATATTTGATACATAAGTGTGCTCTTGAGTAGAAAAAGATCAGATTTAATAAAAAGTTTGACAATGGGGTAGATGAACTACCAAACCCAGCCTTTAAATTTACACCTGTTTTGTTAAAGGCATGCACAATTAGAAGTATAGGAGAAGAAACTGGTGTTTGTTAAGAATCCCTAATTATTGATCCAGTACCAGGTGCAAATCTGTGCCTTATAACTTGATAAAGCTGTGTTGGGAGGCTTCAAGCTTGACATTAGGAAGCTGAGAGGTGATCAGACACTGGAACAGGCTTTCTAGAGTTGATTGGTGTCCCAAGCCTGTCACCAATAAGAAGCATGTGCACAGTGCTCTCAATATGTGCTGACTTCTGGTCAGGCAGTTGGACTGAAGGATCATGGTAGGTCCCTGCCAACTGAACTTTGTGTATCAAGCAAGAAATGTTTGGTGAGGTTTTCCAGACTGTTAAGACCAAGAAGTGCAAAGTGAATTTTTAAAATGAATGGAGGTAGCTAGAGGATAATTTACCTAAACTGTTGAGGTTTTGGTTTGTTATTATATATGCCAATAATGCTCTGCACTTCTGCAGAAAGCTAAGGGGTGTATTTTTAGCTGCATATGAGAGTATAAGAGGTAGAGAGCTCCACCATCCATTACAGTAAGGACTGGGCCACCTCCTAGGAGAAGGAATGAAGGCAGGACCTCGGCATCTCTACCCTCCCTAGAAGATGTTCAGCTGGTCCCTGTTAATGTGATCACTTCTCTCTATCCCTGCTAGCAGTGCATGCCACGGAGTTTTAGTTCTAATGTTTCCTACTGATAGAAACAAAATATGAATTATAACTCTTGCTTTGTGATAAGAGGCAGGGTGGCTATGCTTCCTTGGGCAGAGTTTCTGCTAACTTTACTGGACGCTTCTTTGGAATGAGGATAACAGAGCATGTGGCAAAACAACATTTAGATACTAAACAGTGAGCTTCAGTCTCAGTTGCAATGTACTCCAGTTGCCTGCCCATAATTTCCCTTCCTGTAGTAAAATAGCTGTTATTTGAAATCCACTTCAGATATTGCAGTTCTTTTCCTATAGTAAAATCGGTTCTGGCAAAAGTAAATATAGACAGAATAGTTTTGTAGTCTGTAGGTTTTCACCTGACTTTGACTGTGTGCCCATCATATGTTGTCATAATGCAGTTGACTTCCTTGGAAATAATTGCTGACTGTAGTAATTTGAAGGCTTGTGTGCATGAAGTATGATTAATAATTGAATTAGGGGGTGAATGAAATTGCATTAGCCTCTCTTCATGTGTGTGAGGATACTCTTACTCTGAGTACCTTAATAAAGTTTGGGCTAATCTACATCCAAAATTAATTAGCATATTAATCTGTTCTATGCTAACTTTTTCTGTGGTAGGTAAGCTAAATCAATATTACGCCCTATGCCTTTAAGCTCATAAATCACCTGTCTCTCTTTTCTTTCAATTGTTCCCATTATATAGCAGTGTGATTATATACTCAGTGTTTCTGAAATATTCTCAGCCTGTAATTCCCCAGGTAGAAGTTCAATGTTTGATTTGCTCTCTCCCTATTTCTGTGTGATGATGAGGGTGCCTATGTACATGAGAAACTCTTGGGTCTCTACAGTGAAGAAGTTTAGATGGACATCTATCTTCCATATTATCATACACTATTCATGTGCTTTTATGAGAAGGGTAATGCAACACAGAATGCTGTACATGGGTTCTTCCAGCTCTGAATTAGTATCTTTTATCTGTCTCTGACCACAACAGATGTTGGCAGCCTTTCTATTCCATATCCTTAAGTCAGACTAAGAATATAAGTTCCGCTTAGAGAAGCTGTAAGAGAAGAATTTAACCCTTTCAGGAGCCTTTTTACTTTTATTTTCTTTAATGCTCTTGGCTTACTTTAAATGAAAAATGGTCAGCAAATATCCAAATTGACATGTCTTTAGGGTGTCCTCTGTTTAAATTTCATAGAAGTTCTCATTGGTGTCTGCATTTTCTGTCAATTTTCCTCTTACTGGGGACACAGACAGAGGCTAAAAAGATGATGGTGAATGTTTCTAATACAGTTTGCAGAGGAATTTGTGTGGACTGGCAGCAGTTCTCTAAAAGGCTTGTGATTATAACCTTCAGCATAGACACCAGGGACAGTACTGGCCATACCTATGGAAAATTACCCCCTCTTGCCCTTCTTAAACAATCAATGAGTTCATTCTGTTGCATTTATTATGGTATGAAACATTCATTTAAAGGTTTGAAGAAGCCTATTTTTCCCCTATAGGCAGAATTAACAAAAGCTTCATGTCTGTAGATTCTCTTCAGAATAACCTTGGATTATTTGCTTTCATCTTAAAACTCAAAAGCAAACAAGAAAAATAAATCTATAAAATAATTACAAATGTGCAGATATTCAATTCCTATGTTTTACTGAAAAATCTCATCAGAAAGTTGTAATAAAAAGTAAAGTACTGTATATATTTATAGGGAAATAATTTGAGAAGTACCCATAGCCTTTGCAGCCTGTTCATTGCTGCTGTCTCAGGTGACCAGTTTTTGCAAAAACCCTGGCAATGTCAGAACCAAGCCAGCATTCTTCTTGCAATTCTCCTGCTGCACTCCTGTCTCTAACAGAGCCCTGTGCAGCCTGATGTCTAGCTAGTTACTTGTCTTCAAGGGACAGGGCTGCAAGGATCTAATTTTACTGACTGACATGGGCTGCCGAAGCATACACAGCTTGCTCATATCCTTTGTGGAGCTGGAAGTGGAACCACCTTTTTTCTTTTTTCCTTTTTTTTTCTGCCACACAGAGACGCCATCACATATGTTCAGAGGCTGATGAGCTGAAGAGATCTGGGAGCCACATGTGACCAGCAGAACAAGCATCAGCCTAGAGTAGGGTTTCAGTGGGAGATGACTTTTGAGAAAGTTCCCACAGAAATACCGTTGTAGCATTTTTGTCCTTGCAGAGCCGGATTTCATTTATCCTGAGGCTACTTTACATGTCCCTGCCTCCCCAAAAATACCTTAAATTGGGCAAAAAGCATACTTGCAAATCACGTCAGGGCTTTTTGGCCTCACCAGAATGGTGACAAAGGGCTGTTTGTGTCAAGGTGGGTCTAGCCCTTGGTGTTTATTCACACAGTAGCTTCTGCTGAGTCACAGTGCCTGCCTCACAGCCAGGAAAAGGAAGGGCTTGTTTTCATTAGGGGACATCAATGCTATCTGGTGGTTGCAGAGTACAGGGGTGCAGAGCATCCTGAGGGAGGGTCACAGAAGCTTCTCTGGAATGCCAAACCAGGAACATGTTAGTGTGGTGAGTGATACAGTTGGAAAGCTGATATTTTCAATAATACAACCCAACAGTCTATCCTCAAGGCTTGATCTCCCAGGTGTAGGAAGGGACCCCTCTTCTCCTGTGAGAACAGTATCAGAAGACCTCAGGAGGCTGGGATGACTGCACAAGCAGGCAGGTATCCAGCCAGTTTGCTTGTTAAAATGTGGGCATCACTTTCTCTGCGGGCAGGCCTGCAGGTCCCCTGCCTCCAGATTAGTTGCCCCTTCAGAGAAGGGAGCAACAAAAGCAGACTGGATGAAATGTAGAGGAAAGCCCATATTTCCCTCAAGTGAGAAGTTTTTGATATCTTAGATGAGGTTTGTTATTCAGCCTATAATGGACTCTGGGGGTAGACAGCACGTATGGAAGGAGAAAGTGGTCGTCAAGTTGGCTGAGACTCAGAAAGTGGTGTGCCGCTTATGGAAAGTGTTGGTCTTGGTTGTTTTCTTTGATGTAGGAGATGGGGCTATGGAAATGTGAACCTACCAATGCGGCCTTCCTGCCCCCTGCTAGGTGAGGCAGGAAAAGGCAAGAGAATAAGCAAGGACAGCCCTCAATCCTCCCACGTGATGCTAAGAGGATGTAGTGAAGCTTAGAGTTGAGAGCTTCTGTCTCTGAGGGAACTATCCTGACACCTGGCTGAGGAAAAATATCACATTCTGCAGATTACTCTGCTGGTATCTAAGTATTTTCTATATGAAACAGTTTGGAGAAAGCTGCAAACCAAGTGTCTCAGAGGTAAGCACCACCACTGCTGTGAGAGTTTTAATACAGAGTGAAGAGATTCTGGTCTCTGCCTCTGTGATTTGTTCCCAATTTACATTGGACCATACAGTGACCCCCAGCACTGCCTTTCTGGATACCCACCTCCTGTACTGCCAGAGTGCCCTTAAGGGCCTCTAGCCAACATATTACTGCATACGTGATGAGCGTTCATGCCCTTTGGAGCAGATAAGGGACTTGAGACAGAGTGATTGCTCTATCCACTTGTAAGTGTGACATGCAGTGGCCTTTTGCAGTTTTGTGCATCTGGTCCTTTTCATTCTCCTACAAGCACCTGCAAATGAGATGTTTCCTACTGAATAAGTGTGTTGTGCCCCATGAAATGGCTTACTTTCACTGTTGTGAGAAAAGAAATGAAAATTTCAGAGGGGATGCTGTTGAGACCCTTCCCTGTCCTCCCTGTTTTGTTGCCAACCTCAAAAAACCCCACTTATTCCTGTAGTCCAAGTCCTGGGATAATGTCAACATGTAAGGGACAGATCCTGAAATATCTTTCTGGGGTTAAGGCTTTGGAGCTTCTCCCAAGAGACTTTTCTTGCTGGAAGTTGTTCTCTCATGCTTAGTGTGTGATTTAAATGGCAATATATCCTGCAATTACTGTAAAATTATGTTAACATATTTTTGAACATGTCAGGCCCATTTGTGAACATTGTCCAATAATTCATTGTTGGAGTGTTTCTTACTTATTTGTGGTAAGGTGGTCTTCTTCTTTGAAGGATTATTGGCCTTTTAAGTGGGATCCAACAACTTTTCCTCAAGAGTGGGATACTATGTAAGCATATGCAGTAGATGTTGGCACCTAAGAAAATTAATGAGGGCACAGTTCACAGGTATCACACAGAAGAGATAGTTTATTAAATCACTCCATGAAGAAAGGAAAAAATAGGTAAAGGTAAAAGCTAACTCTAACTTCAAATTACACAATATATATTCTTAAACCCCACCCATAGCTCAGTTTTATAGGTTGAATCACAGTGTCCATAAACTCTACTACAGCTACCAATTGGATGCTACTCTTTGTGCAGATGTTCTCTCTCCTGTGAGAAAACTTCTCTTCAACATTCTTCTCATGGGAAGCTTGACCCAAAACCTCCTTATCTTACTTTGTTTTCATTAGCTTGCAGGTCTTTCTCACAGGACTAATTGGATTGTCAGTGTTCACATCCCTGCACCAAAAAGTACCAGCTACTAGGCCTCTGACACTGTCAAAGGCCTTTTCTCAACTCAAAAATCTTTTTTATCCGAACAATACTAGATTTGAAATTGTAGTTAACCTAAGTGTGCCAGTGTTACAGAATATGAAGGGATAATATATTTTATTCTTCAAACTAACATGCACATGATTAATTGCATTATTTATTGATGACTAAATAATCTATAAAGCTCTGTCTTTATTAATCTCCTTTGCAATTCACTAGTGAAATATTTTTATGGTTTATATAGCCTGTGCTTGGTGCTAATTTCTCAATTTCATTAATACCTACTTTTTTCATATACATAAAATTCTAACATACAGGAATTCTAATAATGATTCCTTTTATGCTCAATAAACAAATAGTATCCATTGAAAAATATGGGGAAAAGAGCCAAATATGAACCAAATGGCACAACTGAGAGCAATGCAGAAACTTCTTCTCTTCCTGTGTGTTTGTGTGATGGTTTTTGTAAAACGGTTCCTAAAAGCATCCAAAGTTACTTCTACCTTCCCAAGAATACCAAAAAGCCCACTGGTCCCCAGCTTGCTTTGAGCTGCTCTGTGGGACAGACCTGCTAGAAATAGCTGTAAATAAGATGGATTACAATCCAGGATTGCAGAAGAAACAGGTTGTCATGGGTGCCCAGCTCCTCTGGCTGTGAGTGAGGTTGTGTGTATATTCAGAGGTCTGTAAACCTAGAAAAAGAAAGGCTGGCCTATCATCTGACAGATAGAGCTTGAGATTTGAAAAGTACCCATCCCCAAATCATGTTACGTGCTCAAGGAAGTTGTGTAGTGTTGGAAGAATACAGGGCTCAAGCTGCTGGATATTGGTTATCTTCCTGCAGGTTAATTTTGGTGCCAAAATTTCTGTAAATACTGGTGCATGTTCACATGAAACATTGAGTCATGTTGTGATTACATCACCAGTTTGTTCTGCTGTCTTGGACTTTGAACCAAGCTTTCGTGTGAAACAGTCCTTAAGTTAAACTCTGTTACTACCTTCCTATGGCAATTGAACATGAACTGGCTACAGCAATCTTTAAGGAAAAAATCTGGACTAGTTGGGTCAGAGTAGGCTTTTTTTTTCCCAATCATGATCCTCAGTGATGTGGGACTTTGAAATAGTGTTCCAATTTGATAGACTATTATTTCTCTTTTGCATACTATTCTTTTCTTGCCTGCATATTTTTATCCTGTGATGTGACTATATAAAAGTTTGCCTCTAACAGTGATCACTGTTGCAGACAAATGTAGTTTTTCTGATATTTGGCTCTCAAGCAGTGTTCAAGAATAGGGTCTACAGCATCCCTGAGACTGTCTATCAGTGAACTTATCTGCATTTGGCCACCTGAATCTGTAGACTGAAATTTCACTCTGCCATGGTTGTATTTTCTTTCATCTCACATCTTGAATGTTGCTTCCATGTTGTTGAAAAAAAATGGGTTAGAAGAGAATAGTAACTCCTCTCTTCTATTTCATTGCCATCTGATGTTTTGGCTACAGATGGTGACTGACTAATGATGAACATCCTGTTCCCTTATGCTGCAGGAAGTCCACACAGGAGAGGTAAGAGCACAGATGCAAGGGCAGCCTGCTGGGCTACCCACCAGGACTGTCTGCGTCCCCAGCCCTGAGAATCAGCAAGTGACAGCACTGTGCTGAACTTCCAGAAACTAGGAATGACACAAGAGATTGCCACTGAACTCCCAGTGCTTCATGGGCAATTGCAATGGTATGCATCTGACTGATTGTTTTGTTTTTTAACTGATTGCTGCAGTTTTCTGAGGTTGGGTATTTTAGCCCATGGTTTGAACTTTTTATGGATTTATTTGGAGAAAAATATACCCCTGGTGACCATATGTCTACACAAACATGATTTTTCTACTGAGTAAGTGTTGGTAAAAATTGCTTCAAAGCAACACAAGTGTTCAACTTGGAGAAGAAATCCCTGCAGATTTCAACTCCCAGTACTACTGTGTCTTGCCTGGGTGGATAGAATAAAGAAATAAGGAGGCTCTGAAATGTTAAGCTCAGCTACAGCAAAGTCACTAGCTTTTGCCTGAAAAGGTACTGCTTCTTGAGCTATACAGTGAGTATGACCTATTCAGTCTTCCTTGAGACAGGAAAGCTCTGAGCTTTCCAAATAAATCCATAGTTTAATCCAGTTCTGTAGTGTTTGCAAGGACCCTCAGAAAAACTGGAAGTTGTCTGGGCTGGATATTCTGAACTATTCTTCACTTTTTCTACTTTGAGCAATTTGGAAATGTGTGTCCAGTTTCAGGAATACTGATCCTCAAAAATTATAGAGCCTTCATACACAGGTCATGTCAGAAAAGATGTACAATGATTATGTTCACCCTAGCACGAGGGAGCTGCTAGTTAGTATTATTCAATGTACAGGAAAAAATACTAAATTTATAGGCTAATTTCTTTGTTTTAATGCTCCATGGATTCCAGTGTTTGCCATAGTAAATTCCACATGGTTAATTACATTTAGGGTTTTTTCTTGTTTTGCTTTTGCATTTACATTAATAAAGTTCCTGAAATTTACCTGAAAAATCTTTGGGGGGAAAAAACCCCTCAGTAGGTAGCAAAGAAATTGTAACTTGAGTGTTTTCTTCTTTCTCCTACCTACCCCTCTGCTACAAATGCCTGATGTTTAAAACAGGAAAAAAAAATTAGAGATAAACTAAAACTAATTTTTAGGAAGCTATATGTCACAAGCAGGTAGATCTAAAAATAGGGTAAGTCTACTATTAGTGACAGCTGTTCTAAGCCTCCAAAAGCCCTCCTTAGAGCTTCAAGGAGCAAGATGATGGATGTTTAAGTAGTGTCATTTTTAGGCATTTTTCAAAATAAGTGGCTATTTTTCTTGCCATTTGGACACTACAGAACAGTATTAATGGTAACTAATGCAGTATAGGTTTAGACAAAAAGTAGTCCCAGCAAACAATTTTAAATGTCTCTCCAACATTATCTGATGCTGTAAATAAATAGGAATACAGGATCACATGACCTGATTCGTTGGCATGACTATGTGATGCTAACTTTGCCTAGAAGTAGCATTTCATTTAAAATAACTTAGAAAATACATTTTCCAATGTCCATTCTCGTGTTCTGTATGTACTGCATTTCAATGTTTTGTTAGATATTGCACAGTTTTACATGTGCTGTTTCTCTGCCAAATCTCATCAACAGTTAGACATTTTACAAGTATCTAGTGGTTAGCAATCCTCATGTTATATTAATTTTACTCAAGGTCACAGGGGAAGCATTGTTTCTATGCCTTGGGAAAAAGCTGTAAACCTTACAGTAGGGTTGCTTTATAAAGTGTTTGCAGCTGTTGCTTTTTCTTCAACTCCCTTTTCTTTCTCCTGCTTTTTGACACTTTCTTCAAAAGGTTAGTGGTTTCGAAAAACATCATAATTCTATAATATACCTAGCTTATGAGCTTAAATTTGGCAATCTTAACTTTAATTAAGCCTTTTTCTTACAAAGATGTGAAAGTACAGGAAAAACAATTGAAAAACACCCTAGGCAAAAATTTGCTAATAATATTGTTTAGAAATAATGCCACTTTTGATTTCGAAGATACAGCTATTAAAACAAGTGAACAGTGGACTAATTATCATTGTGGGGCAGCTATTCTGTGAGAGTTGCAAAAATGAGGATAATGGTCCACACTCATGGGAGAGAAGGGGAATGGAGTCAAAGTATGCTCAGCTGCAAGTCAGGCGAATAATGATACTTCAGCATGTCTAATTGTCTAATGCTGCAGCATGTATAAACTAGGGCAAGCTGTATATTATAAAAATTAAAAGCAACCCAAGGCTGTCAACTTTTTGTGCGAGCCCTGCTTTACTGCAGAGGAGTTGGCTTTCTTGGGAGTTGTGTTTTCTGACCTGCTTATTGCTTGGCTCTAGCAGTATGAAAGTGGAGAGGTCAGTCAGTTATGAAAGATGCAGTTGCATCAGTATGGTATTGCTGTGAAAGACTTTGCTTATAATTTTGTCTTTGAGTTTTCTCCAACAGTCCCTTTGCCCTGCCTTCAGAGATTTAAGCTGGCAAGTGTTCAGCATGGCTCTAAGTCATGTCTTTGGATGCGGACTGAAAGTCTTCCTTGTGACCTTCCAAGTTGGCATGGGGAGTGTTGTGCACAAGATGCACTAAAGGGAACAGGAGTGGTGCTGGAGCAGGGAGGCTTTGCATCATCTGGCTTCAGGCATTGGAATTGTGTTGATTAGGAGCTTAACCTGCCTGGAGTGAAAGCAGAGACAGGCTCCTCAGAAGAGTTTGAGAACCTAGACTAGAAGCCTATGTCTTTCAAAATTTTTTTTGAGTTTTGGAATTACAGCATCTGGAATGTCCCTCCTAAAGATATTAAGACCTAAAAGCCTCCTATTTGTTAAAATACTGAAGGAGCCAGGACCTAGTACCAAGCAGGGAAATAATGGAAGCTAATAAAGTGTAAAAGATTGCAAATAGTGAAGAAAAGTTAGCTTGGGAACTTCTGTTTTCCTTGTGCCACAATATTCTGCCTTCCAAACTTGCCAAGCTAGATCACAAAAACAGAAAGTGGCCAGCTCTCTTCCTCAGTTGTCTCCATGGATATTTGTCTATTAAGCATCACTCTCTGCCTTTTCTTTCCTACATTCCTCAAATCTATCTTTTAATCTTAATTCAGTTCCAGGGCTTTGGTAATATTTAACTATCTTGTTAAAGATCTTAATTTAATTTGTATATTGTATTTGGCAGTAAAACTGGCTAGTAAAGAAGTGAAACTAAACTAATTTTTCTGCAGTGGGAAGGGCTTGATGCTTGTGTCCCATCATATGTTTTCTTGGACTGGTCAATCAGTCTAGCTCAGTTCCAAGCTTTTCCTGTGCTGTCAGCAGCTCATGCAGGATGCTTGTGAGCCTCATGCATCTCAAGGAGTGTAGCAATTTTAACTCCAGCCATATAAAACATTATTTAATTTTTCTATGGTAACTGTGCAAAAAATGTAAGTTAACGGGATACTTAATGTGAAAGGAAATGGCATCCACTTATGGCATAGAAATAAAAGAAGTAAGCAGGTGCTTCTTTTCGGTAGCATCATTTTAACTGGTGCTGAAGCATGGGAACAGTAGTGCTATCACATAGACAGTATGTGCAATGGATGGTGTGTTTTGCCATTCTCACAGAGGATGACCAAAGATCAGGTGAAGAGTTTCACCTCTCAAAACCCAAAGTCAAGTTCTGATTTTGGATACCTTGCTAAAAACTAAGCAGCTGATGTCTACGCATTGCTGTAAAAAACAATACCTTGAAGACATAGGAACATGGGCGCTATATAGGGGTTTACAAGATTGTTATGCTTGAACAAGGATTAAACCTCTACCTCTGCTCCCCTTGCAACAGAGCTGAGTTTACCTGTAATTTTTGTCTTTATAATGTCAGAGTCTTTTTGGTTCTGTTTGGGATTAGAAGTGTGAATGGGAAAATGCTGAAACCTGTGAGAGGACCTGAGCCCAAGGGGCTGCCTGGTTCAAGCTGAAGGCTCAGCAGACAGAGGTTATTAAGTCATCAAATTGAACAGTGTTTCTCAAAAACAGCCAGACTTCTGAACTGCTTGAAGTTGTCCTGTTGCAGGTTATAGGTCAGATCTTTAATCGGGTTTCCCTGCAACAAGCTTTCAAAGGTGAGAGCCCTCACTTTGCAAACTGCTGACATAAACATCTCCTTTCATATAATGCTGGTGTCTGCCTATGTAGATATATGCATATGTCTCCAATTACCAAAACTCCTTCCAGGGTCAGAGTAAAAAAGTCACAAAACAATCTTTAAACACCCTGTTACAAACCCATGGATCTTGGCACACACAAACTTTGGAGAGTTTGAAAACCTTATCCTGATTTGGATTTTGTCTATAACACATCTCTACTCCAGCCCAAGTTCAGTATGCTCATGCCTTTTAGTAGTTATGCAAGAAAATACCCAGAGACAGATTTCTGTAATTAAAATCGTGATTACTGAGTAGATCAGCTGTGATGAGGCAAGAAATGGTGGCTAATATCTGATGTTATCTTGCAAAAAAGAGAGCCCTGAGCTTGAATTTGTTTAATGCTCATTTGGCTTCCCATATACAAATGATAATGATCATCTTTTGACAAGCACAGCTGTGATAATGGGTGAGAGCAGGAGCATTGCTTGTTTTGATTTGCATTGCTGAGCGTGACATTTAAAAGCAGAAAAAGGCATTTTTTGTTTCAAACCTTACAAGGAGCATTTTCAGAGTCGAGCTTCACCTTCTCATTTCTGTGGCACTATGTGTCTACAGAGCTGATGGAGTGTGAGCCACCTGGTCACGGACATCTTCTACTGCTGAAAGGTACCTGTAGCTGGCACTGGTTTTGGTACATATCTGTAAAAAAGGTTGTACTATGTGTTTGACTTCTGCAACAAGGGACTGGATTTAATGACATAATCCTTCTGAGAACTAGATATACTTGTATATAGACACCGTTTCTCATGAATTGGAAGCTTGGCAAGGAAGATGACCAAAATTACTTTATTCCCTCTGAAATTTCATTACTTCTGAAAATCACATCCATAGAGAGCTGTAGTTAGACACTGACAAAGAATCCTTGCCTTTAATTAAATTTTAAGTATTTCTTGATAGTGATTACAGTTATTTTAATTATTTTCTCTAAGTATCGTACTACCGGCTCACACTGGAGCTTTTCAAAATACATCTCTACCTAGAAGGACAAATGATATGGTCTGATCAGTGAACTCATGTGATTTAGAGATGCTGTAGTTAACAGAGATTGGTGTTTCTATGATTTTCGAGATTTAGCTGTCATCTTTCATTTACTTTTAAACCTCACTTCTTTTTATCCTGAGGGCATTACAGAAGGAGTTTCTTGTTAAATTTATCTTGGAGTTATGCAAACTGAGAAAAGTAAATTAAAGAATACCCACAGTTCTCATGGGAGGTATGGAGATTATTTAAGCTTTATTATGAGGAAAATAAAAGGCAAGAAAAGAGTGAAGATAAACAAATCTACAATTTAGATCAAGAGGGCATCCCCATTTAGAGAATATCCTGTAGACTGAAGGAATAATCCCAGTGGCTGTGGCATGGTGACTATGACTTGCCAGCGCTTCCCATTGAGCAGCCTCCTGATCATGCTTATTTATTCCCTGTCGCCCTAACTTTAGGACTGCGCAAATACCCTCCTGTCACACAAGCAAAGGGATCTGCTCCTGCTCTTGGAATAAGATAACAGCATTGCTCAAATGGGGATAGCATGCAGTGCCATATAATGGAGCATGTGCTTCTGTATTAGGCTGCCTGATCTGAGTGGAATGACAGCCCTTAGTGTCTCTGGCTAGGGAAGGACTGAGGTGGGACACAGAGAATACCTCTACATCTGGCCACATGATAAGGAAGGTGTCTTGCAGTATATACCACAAATACAAGGACCAGTATATATCAACAAATTGTCCAGCTTGAATGCAGTCTGGCCACTAAACTCAGTATCCATGCAAATGGAACATAAACCCTTTTGCCTGTTTCACCTGGAGAGAGAAAAATTAGTGTAAATTTACAAATGCAAGCTAATCCTTTTCTTTGACTTAACTTTGCAAGAAGCAGCCTGCAAACAGTGTCATTACCTATTCTGTTTAGGTTTTCATGGATGGGACTGCCCCTTATTCACTGAACTCTGTATTTCTATTTAGTTCACAAGAAGCCAATGAAGTGAAAAATCCTTATCCTGGTAGGACAACCAGGAACACAAGCAATTTTCACAGAAGTCCCAGGTGAGACCACTGTTCTTCAGGCAAACAGCATCTAAAAATGCCAGGTCTGAAACCGTCTTTCACCTGCTTGAAAATGCCTCACTGGGGGCTCAAGGGTGAGTTCCAACAGAAACTAGAGGTTACTGGCATTAGCTGGGACTCCCTGAGTTGGGCATACTAACCAGACAACTTCTTCTCAAAGCTATTACCAAATAAAAATGAAAACAAGATAGTTATAGAATGGTTTGGGTTGGGATGAACCTTAAAGGTAAGCTGATTCCAACCCCCCTGCTATGGGCAGGGACATCTAACACTAAACCACATTACTCAGAGCCCCATCCAGCCTGGCCTTGAGCACTTTCAAGGATGGGACATCCACACCTTTTCTGGGCAACCTGTTCCAGTGTCTCACTACTCTCATAGTAAAGAATTTCTTCCTAATACCTGCTCTAAACCTACTTGCCCAATCACTACATGCCCTTGTAAAAGGTCCCTCTTCAGCTGCCTTGTAGGCTTGCATTCAGATAGTGGAAAACTGCTGTAAGGTCTTCTTGGAACCTCCTCTTCTCTAGGCTCAACAACCCCAGCTCTTTCAACCAGGCTTCATAGCAGAGCAGCCCCCTGATTATCTTTGTCTTCCTCTGGACTTGTGTCAACAGGTCTACATCCTTCTTATGTTGGAAGCCCCAAAGTTGGATGCAGTACTTGAAGTGGGGCCTCATGAGAACAGACAGGCAGAATCACCTCTGTCATACTGCTTTGCTTGGTCATCTTTGGACCTCAAAGTCCTTCTTCTCATGTCTGCTTTCAAACCATTCCCTGTTCAGCCTGTATTTGCTGGGAATTGCTCTGACCCAAGTGCAGCACCTTGGCACTTGGCCTTGTTGAACTTCATGAAGTTTGCATGGACCCACCTCTCAAGCCTCTTAAGGTCCCTCTGGACAGCATCTCTTCCTTCCAGTGTGTAGACTGTACCACACAGTCTGGTGTCATTCGTAACTGTCTGAGAGTGCACTAAAATCCCACTGTCAATGTTGCAGACAAAGACATTAAACAGAGCTGGTTCCAATACTGACCCCTGAGGGACACTGCTCATCACTGCTCTCCGCTTGGACATTGAGCTGCTGACCATAACTACTGTACAACCTATTCCTTATCCACTGGGTGGTCCATCTACCAAATCCATATCCCTGCAGTTTAGTGACAAGGATGTCATGTGGGACAGTATCAAAATTTTAACATCTATTTAATAGCAAACTTAGCAATTCCAGCAATATGAGGAACCTGAATTTTCTAAAGCCTTTACATGTAATGCAAATACTACAAGGTGCCATAAAAAGTAGCAGAGAGAGCATAGTTTCCCACATAGGGAAGGGAGCAGTTTCTTCTTTGGAGAAAAGAATTAATTGTCAAAGTGTCCTACTTCAGTTTGTATTAGCTGCTGTAATGTCCTATGAGGTACTGATCCAGTGAGGTTTGGTCAAGAGTATTAATTCCTGTAATTTTTTTCTCAGTATCTGAAATAACAAAGTAATTTTTAAAGTGCTCTGCTGTGTGACAATTGCTATAATCACTTCTTTTTTGTTTCAAAATTAGTGTATCTGTCTTTTCTTCCTGATATGTTCATCCTTCCCAAGTGCTTTTTCAAACTACTTCTCTGAGGTTGTCCAATTGTCTTCGTATCTTAATCCCCCAAACCATTTATTGATGAAAATAAATGTTATCCCATCCTGTAGCATTTTCCTATGTAACCTTGCCTGTAAAATAACCAAATAGAAAACAAATACTACTTCCCACTTACGCAAAGTTTGCTTCTTACTAGACAATTAAAAAAAATGCACCTATTATGTTAATAATTTTAGCTATTCATATCAACTTTATCTGAAAATTTTTTCTTCACCTCTTTCAAATACTAGCTGAAATCTTTCTTCAAATCCTCCTACAATGCCAATCAACTTGTTTTTCCTTTTCTACTTTTTATTTTTTTATAGCTTTTCCCCCCCCCTTTCCTTGCAAACCTTAACTGGCTCTGCCTTCTCATTTAGTTTCTTCCTCCTCCCCTCTACTTCCAATACAGATTATTCTTTGTCCTTGGAGCTTTGAGTGGTCCCATGTGAACACTCATCAGTTGTTACTGCTGCTTTGCTGACATGAGTGTTGCAGTGTGCAGAACAGGAGAGTCAGCAATGCTTGGACCTTGATTATGAGAAGACCCTCCCCCTGCTACTTGAAACCTCCCTTACAAACACTGGAGGGGAGGGGAAACACATGGTGGAGCTGATACATTAATACACGTACAATAACACCAATTGCCTGCAGGAGAAAAAACCCTGAACACCTAACTTGAGAACAAAATTAATTTTAAAATCTAGGTCATATGCTAATACAGATCCCAGTGTAACCTGTGTAGCACCACCAAGTACAACATAGCAGTGGATTGTGCCTTGGTTTTTTTGCTTGCTCTTTTTGCCACTTTCTGTGTATATACAAGTAAATTGTCAGACTCAATGGCCCTATTAAAGGGAGGGGTTTTTTCATGTAATGATCAATAACAGAATGTTTTGCATTATTCTTATGGTGAGGGCTGTCAATATTCCTCTTTCATTACTGATGAGCAAAAGATTGAAGAAGGGAGGATTTCTTGCATGACTAAATTAGCTGGTGGGCTGTCCTATTTGTTGTCCACTTTGCAGTAGCTGTGCCCAAATGTTGTGGCCAGAGGGACTGAGGAGCTTGGACTTATTACCCAGAAGCAGGCTGTGCTTTATGTCTGCTTTCTGTGTGGTGTGAACAGACTTAAAACTCGTGCACAGTGTGCCTTGATTTCCATTCATAAAGTAGACCCAGTGCTTTCCAGTAAAGTTGGGTGTCCTTTTTCCTGTATGCCCTTTGTCTCTGACTGTTGCTTGACTATTCCGCTCCAATGGGATGGTTTTTCTACTGCTGTTGAAGTCTTATCTTTATCACATGGTTCAGACCTTTGCGAAGTTCAGGACACTTCAATGAAGGCTGTGACAGATTTAGAGCTGCACAGTAAGAACTTCTGAACACCATATGCTGCCTTGGGTTATTGGGCTGTTTACTGCATAATGATATTGTTTCATTCATACAGGGGATGGAGAAAAATGAGTGATAGAAAAAGATGCAATAAGAGGCAATGACAAAAGAAGAAAGAGGCAGAGCTCCTTAAGAACAAGTAAGAAAATGCAGAGGTGACATTTGGAAAAAAACCTCAAACACCCTCCCCGCCTCCAAGAAAACCCCCAAACAAACAAACAAAAAAACAAACACAAATAAAACCCCCAAACAAAAAAAAAAAAAAACCCACAACAACCAAAACCCCCCTAAACCAGCAAACCAGTGTCTTAAGTCAGATAGATGGCTGGCTGTTTGGAACTCTAGAGAACTTACCTTGAAAAAGATTGCATATGAGTGTCTGGGAAAACTGAATTTCCCTGTGTTAAGTGTCTGGAGGAAGTAATCATGTAGGCATATAGAGAACATATGAGCTCTCCCCTGCAGAGCTGGATGAACTGTGTAGGATGCATTAAAACAGGAATTCAGTGATGCCAACTAATATTTGTAGGAGTTTATTTTTGTCTTGTCTGGTTATTTAAAAAAATATTTGGGGAAGAATTTGTTTTCTTCTAAGACAATTTTAAAACATTGCCATTCAGATTTTGTATCAAAAGGCTTAAGAAAATATAAGTCAAGCAAGATATTGTTTCAGGCTAGTAAATTTACCTTTCTCTGCCTTTGCTTTTCACTTCAGTAATAAAAATGAGGGGATTTATGCAGAGCAAGGACTTTTGGATCTTCTAGCAAACAATCAGTAAATCAATCTATACAGCTGTTTATATTTGGTTCAGTACTTTAAAACTTGCCTCCTCAAAAAGCTCCCAGAGATTTTAAGACGACTGTTGGACTGATCATTATCTAGGTCTGACTTTGATGGAAGAGCTGGGAATGGGATCTGGTAAATGAGAGAAGAGGCTTTCAGTACTTTCACCCAAGACAGCAAGTGCTTCAGAATAATGTGTGTTTCCCATGCTGGCAGCACTGGACTGCAAGCCACTTGGCTACCTGATATCCTGGGAGCTGCAGCCCCTGCTGTGCTCATAAAGGTTGCTTTTCTTGGTAGACCTGTAACGTTATTATACACATAATGCCATGTGTTTGGATCTGGAGTAGTTTGGCATTATTGCTAGCTTATCACATCTGGCAAAGCAAACACAGCTGTGCTGGTGTAGGCGTTGCTGAAAGTAGCAGAATGGAGAAATATTGCTCTGAGAAAATATAAGCAAGTCCCTTGGAGAAAGAGCAGAAAAGAGGTGGAGCTTCCCCCAGTTAGAGCACTGGTTGCAAATAGAGGGAAGGCTCATTGTATTTTGTGATTCAAGGGCTAAGGGCTGATAGCTATTCTGTTGGGCTGACTCCAGTAAAGATGAGCACGTGGCTCCTTGCATTGAAGCATATGGAGCAGAATGTGAGTTCCAGTGTTTCCTTTTCTACTGCAAAAAGCAGTTGCTGCACTTATTTGTGAAAGCTGGCTGGATAAGGTGGTAACATGAGGTGTTGAGAAATGGCTTAGCAGTTGTGCACCCAAATGGCCATTCTACTGAACAAGCCACTGCCCATTTAATTGTCTACTCAATTATGGTGGCGCCAGTTTGTCCCATGTTTGCAACAGTGTGCCAGCACTTTTACAATAAACCTTCATTATCTAAATTTTATATCTCTCTATAAAATCTTGCTCTAGGCAGGTATGTGATATAAAGAGGAAGGAAAAATGTAAATGCCCATTACAAGTTATAGGTGGGCATCATGATTTTGAAGAAAATATTGTAGCTTGGCCCTATCTATGAGACTGAAAATAAAGGTATGCCTGCTGTGGAGAAGACCTTGGATCCTTTTCCTCCTGAGTGGAAAGCTGAGTGTCTTTCACCTTGCTGATGACCAGGTGGTGGTGTTGTGTGATGTTCACATTGGCTGTCCTGGACAGAATGACTGCTGGCTGCAGCACTCTGCATGGTTTGGTGTGGTAGACTTGGGTTGAACTGGAACTTGCTGCATCTGCTGTGATACAGCCCTCTGACCAAATAATTTCATGTCTCTACTGCACTTCCATACCCTCAACTCTTACATGAAATGACAAGACACATTTTCCATCCCCTTTACCTTATGTCTTTCCCTTCTGCTTTTGTAATTTCTTTTTGAGTTTGGCTTTCTTTTTTTCAGTGTAGCCAAAACTGAATATTTTCATGACATCTCTCAGCATCACAAGAACCCACAAAAAAAAAAAAATGAAACCAGTGTTACCAATTCCCATGCACCTGTGTATTTCTCTGTAGTTCTAGGCTTTCTTTCTTAGAAGCACAACTTCACATGCTCTCTCAAGAGAAAAAATTACTTCAGAACAAGGTCTTTCCCTGATTGAGATGTGCTTGACCTTCCTGGCCCTATCGCAGCTGTCTAGGTGCTTGGGTAGTCACCTAAACTCAGCTTTGACAGGTTCATATTTGTTGGAGGACCTGCATGTTTACAGCATTTTGGTGACATGGAGAAGTGCTCCAACTTGTTTGACTAAATATAGCCGAAATGAGATTTAATGACTTGCTTAAAGGAGAGCAGCACAGAAGGTAAATGACTGTCATAAGAAAAAAGGCAACTTCCTTTCTCTTCTGGGTAAATCATTATTTTTAAAGAAAAATTTGGGCAAGATATTTTTAAGAAACACTGAATGTTATATGAGACTAGCATGTCAGACCTGAGTTAATAATATCATCAATTGTGTTTTCAGACCTTTCTTTGGAGTTTAAAAGTGCATAGTCTGTTTTGCTCACTCATTTCTTACATTTTCAGGTGTTCACTTTTGTGTAAATAAGATCTTTAGATGTCAAATTCCCTGATACAATGATGTCTTTGGTTCATCTTCCCCATGTTGAGGTAACTGCAGGAGCCTTTGATTATTAAGTAATGGGAATTAGCAAGACAAATGTAAACATTTGTTCAAAGGGATTGTGCTTGGAGATCTTAATTAGAGGGCATGAAGCCATTAAAGAGTAAAGCCTGCTGGCCTGGGGCTGGCTGGGAACGCTGGCCTTTGCAGCTATAAGCCCAGCCAGTTTCTCTGCTCTCTGCCATTTTATTTGTTTTTATAGATACACAGTTCGAATATTCTGGTTTTTTTCACAGTTCATGCTCAGACACTCTTTTTTCCCCTTATACTCAATTGATTACTTTATGCAATGTTTGCTTTCAGCAGTGTCTTAGTCATATATTCACGTGGTTTTTTCTGACACCTGGTCCGACCGGCATGGAGATTTGTAGAGATGCAAATTTTGTGCACATTCTTGCATTTTTGTGAAAATTCATGCAGGTAAATAAAGCATGATCTGCAAAAGCCATGAAAGTTTTTAATTGTGTAGTAACAGCACTGAACCTCAGGGGCTGGTGACTTCTCTATTTTAAAACTTATTCTGCTTAACATTCTTCAACATGTATCTTTCAGGCCTTTTTCTTGCTTTCAAACAGCATGACTAAAGGGAGAAGAAGAAAGTAATATTTTTGCAGGTTTAAAAAAAACCCTACAAGCAAACCCCCCTCCTTCCCCAAACAACATTAAAAAAATACCAAAACCCCAAAGAATCTAAATAAATTCTGAATGAAATGCAGGGAAAATATTTGATGTTGGTATAATACAAGTCTTCCTTTTACAAATGTTACTTTTGTGGTTGAAAAAGATGTATATTGGGCCTAGTTGGCCTAGAGTTAGCTTTCTTTGTAGAAGCTTGAATGGGGCTATGGTTTGGATCTATGACTGAAACAGTGTCAATAATCCAGGAATGTTTTTGTGCTGAGCAGCATTTGTACAGAGTCAAGGCCATTTCTGCTTCTCACCCTACCAGTGAAGAGGCCAAGGGTGCACAAGGAGCTGGGAGGGAACACAGCAAGAACAGCTGAAACCAGTTAATCCAAGGCATAACCCATGCCATATATCATTTTGGTTAGCAATTAAAAGCTGGGGAAAGGAGACAATGGGGACATTTGGAGTGATGGTGTTCATCTTCCCAAGTAACTGTTAGGTTTAATGGAGCCCTTCTTGCCTGGAGATGGCAGAACACTTGCCTCCTGATGAGAAGTAGTGAGTGAATTCCTTATTTTGCCTTGCTTGTGTGTGCAGCCTTTGCTTTACCTATTAAACTGTATTTATCTCAGCCCATGGTTTTCATGCTTACGCTTTGAGTGTGGGTGTGAGCAAGCGACTGTGTGGGACTCAGCTGCCTGCCAGGGATAACCCATAACTGGACAAAAACATGTCAAGGGGGAAGTAGATGTTGGGTCCTTGACAGCCTTACTGATGTGGATGATCAGTAGAGGGCACATGGTCTGAGACTATGAAGTCAAATTTCACATCTCTCTTTGCAAGGCAGCTTCTTTGGGATTGCTGGAGAATGTGCAGAAGCTGAAGCAGGAGCATGGCAAAAGGAAAAAAAGATGAGTGTCCAGCTAAGTGCAGTTTGTAGAGCAATTGTCTCCTGAGCTAAAGGACTGTCTTTCTGAGTTGTTAGGGTGTTCTTCAAAGAGGTCAGCATGAATGTACTTAATCTTGTCCTAGCCAAGTAAAGTGAAAAAATGCAGCATTGCAAATGAGTGTCCTTCTCTCCTGTAACATCAGTAATCCACAGGGCTTTTGGAGGTGGTCTCGTTCTTTGAGAGCCGCGTGCTGTTGTGATTTAGGAATAGTATTCCCAAATTCAGTGCCCAAACCACAGGCTGCTCACTGCTTCCCCCCTTTCGTTCCCCCTTTCCACTCCAGAAATGGAGTTGAAAATTGGAGGCCCAGAAGGTGAAGATCATTGCTTGAGATAAGAGATACTGGAAACAGCAATGAGATAAGAAAATGAGCAGCAACAACAACAAAACTAATAATGAAAGTGTACAAAGAGAGGGTGATTTAAATGCAAATTGATCATCGAGCCAGACCTGAAGCCATGTGATGTGACCACAACTGGCACCACCCCACCACTCCCTCTATCACATTTGTCCAGACTGAAAGGGGATGCCTGTCTTCTGAGGAGCAAGAGTGTTGCCTCCTGCTGCCCTGGCGATGACGTAAGATGGTACCGAATAGCACAATGTCTTGCCTATGCCCTCTCCCTGCTGCTGATGTGTGCTGGAACCAGGACACCTGCTAATGTGTATGATTGCCTGGTGAGCTCTTGGTCATCTCATCAATTCATGATGCCTTGTATTTTCTTCTTCTTCCTTGTTCCAAGAATTACATGCAGCATCCCAAAGGCTATGGTGATGATCTGCTTATTTTATTTATTTAGGCAAAACACAGTAATCACTCCTATTGAAGGTTTCTGCGGGATTAAGATTGGACCCTTCGTTAGGGTCTGGCCAATGAAGCTGTTAGCCTGATCCATAAAATTGAGTGTCTGGTACTTGCAAGTCTAAGTGCTAATGCTGGATAAGGAGGACTGTCTGGATAGCAATGTTAACTAATGATGCTAACTGGATGCAGTCCTGGGGGACTGTTTCTAAAACGCATAGTGGAATGAATTATAGCATGTGACTGAAAGCAATGAATTGGGTAAACCTGCTTTGATGGCAAAATGACTTCAAATGCGTGACTTCTTCCCACTCCAAAAAGCTGTAGCACATCTGGAGCGTAGGCTACAATCCACACCCATCCCCTGCAGGGTCACTTGTCCACTTTGTCATGCGCTGTGTGTATTCCCTGCAAAGTTTCATTTCAGGTGTCCTTGCAGTATTGTGTGCTAGAGATTCATGAGGAAAATCCAGCAAGTGCTGCTTGAGATTTTCAAGTGACAGGCAGATAGCTATTAGCATTAATCCTCTTTCTGTATTCTCCAAAGAGCTCTTTGACAAGGGTGTGTGCAGGACAGGAAGCACTTGACAGGATTCAGCTCCCACTCAAATCCTTGCATTAAAAATGAGGAAAATAGAGACCCTTTCCATCATCATTCCCAGCAGTGGTGCAGACAGCCTGCCCTGGAAGGCAATCTCTCCACTGGGATTTGTGATGGGGGATGTTCTACAGCATCTGCCTAAAAGGCCACCCAGTAGCTGTGTAGTTTTGGAGAGCAATAGGCACTGAAAGTTCTGTTTAAGGCACAAACCTGCATCCAAGAGTCCCTGGGACAGCACTGAGATGAGCACTGCATAGGGTTGCGTGGGCTTTGTGATCCTCAGTACCCCTTTTTCTATTCTTCCCTTGCCTCTGTGTGATGGATGGACTGCAGTGAGGTAGCTCTAAAAGAAAGGTGATTCCCTCCTCAGTCAGCTGTGCACCTTCAAGTCTCACAGGGTCTCGCTGGAGCTGTCAGAAGCCTGAGGTGAAGGGGAGGGGTCATCTTAGCTTGAGCAGTTCTGCACCTTTGTCCTCAGGGCAGTATGGGTCAATATTATTTCTACAGGACTAAAGAGGTTTTCTTGCTGAGGTTTTTGTGAGACTGGCAGTAAGGCTGTGCCTAGGAAAGCATTCCAGCAAGAAAGGCTGGCAGCCAATTGGCATGACTACGTCTGACCATCAAAGTGTTGCTCTTCCAAGACTGTCTGAGACTCACGTGCTGCACCTCATGGCTGGAGGAAGAGTTACTGCTTAAATAAAGCACCTCAAAACTTGATGCGTTGAGTGAGAATTTGCCTTGTCATAATGAACTTCAGTTTATATTTAAGAAGCATAGTGAATTAATGTATTTACTTTAAAATATATGTTACTTATCTGTAACCTTCAATAGACAGAAAAGGGCCTAATGGGTTATTTGTGGTGAAAATAACCACTGTGTTACACATGTATAACTAAGTGTCCTGTGGACATGAGGAGTTGGAGGAGTCTGATAGTTCAGCTGAAGTCAGTGAAGTTACAGTTTATAAACAAATTCAAAATTTGTCTCACTATGGCCTTCTTTGGATCCTCACTTCCTTGATCTGTAGTTGTAGCTGATTTACAGTTAGTCAGTGACTCCATAATTCCAGACTTTTCTGCCAAAACCCGTCAAGCTTCCCCATGAAGATCTAAGCTTTTCTTTGGGAAGGAAATAATTTAGTTAATTTGCTGAATAAGTATGTGGTAGAGTTTTGTGGGTAAGCCTAAGGGAGAAGATTAAAATCACAGAACGCATTTGAACATCAGCTGGCCGTATGAAATACAAGACAATGAAAGCAAGACAATGACAACAGCAATTTGATAGTTTATTTAAAAATCTTTAGCATTTTGCTACGAAACTGCATAGTGGTCAAGGTTTTGAAATGCCTGTGTACATGATGAGCTACTCTAGCACATCCTAGATTAAGACAATAAAGCAATAAAAGCAACTGGAGTAGCACTAGTTTCTAGAAAGTCTGAGGATGCTCTTCCCTCATTTCCTAGTGATCAATCTAGCTATTGCCACATGTGAACACTTAATCTTACATGTACATTACCTCAAGGAAGTCTGCACTTAATATTTGCATTAAAGGACTACTTTTAAGCAAATTCTGGCATTAACCATGTGATAAATCTTGGCTTTCCAAAATATTGATGATTGTCTGCTTCTGACTGTCCCATTGGCATTGCATCTGTCTCAGAACACTTAAAGCTGTTGGTCGTAGCTTGAGGTTTCAGAAATGAAAATTGGACTGCAAAAATGTCACCAGGCCATGTAGCTGACTTGAGCAGGTAGCAGGTTTCACCATCCCTTGTGGGAAATCCGAATCTGAGAAATAAGATGGGAAGAGACAAGAGGATTCAGATTCTTCAGGGGGAAGGAGTGTTGTGGGATGACTTTACTCCTTAGCCTACATAGTTTTGTTTGTTGTTTTTTTAAACACAAACAAACAAACAAAAGCCAAACACCAATGCCTAAACCTCTTCTGAATGGAAGCAGCTATTTATGTTAATGTTACTTTGCATCCAATAAGTGGTTCTGACCACAAAGTGATCACTAGCAAGTTTGAAGATCTAACAGGAGCATGAAGATACATCATGTTTAGCATTGCCCTGCCTTTGGGGTTTGCTTCACCAATAGTAATATGGTATTATTGCCACAGATGGACACCATTTCATCTTTATCTTGTTCGTATTTCATGGATGCTTCTGTGAAATATCCCAATGTCAGCCTCAAGGGTGTTAGAAAAGCCAAAAGCAGCTTGTTCTGGTGGTCTAGGAAAAGTAGCCCTACTAAGGAGAGAAATGAACTTCTCCTGCTTATAAAATTAACAATGTAAAGGAAATGGGGCTTTGAAGGGCTCTTCTATATTTGGCCTGACTGAGGACAGGTGACTCTGTAACAAACTGGAGGCATTCTTGAGGTTAGCTAGTAGCATAAGATTTGGATTAACATTGTTTAGGCATATTAAAACATGAATTGAGGTTGTGACCAAGACTTTTCTTGAAATTGTTAACAATAACATTGCCTCCATATATATGGGATCTGTTTAAAGGAGCAAGATGAAAGGGGGAAAAAAGCTAAACAGTTGCTTGCCCCTCTTAATACTCTTAGGTGTATCTCAAGTTCATCATAAAAACTGCACAGGCAAAACAAAAAAAAAAAGCTAGATGACCTGGTTCTAGAGTGTTTCATTTAGCGATCTGAAAACTACTTTTCCTGTATGTTGTACTGATATCTCTGTGTTAAAAGCAAGGTAAGCTCTTAAATCAGATTATTTTATAGATAACGTGGCCACCCCTCTGTTACCTTCCTGAAAATTCGAGGATCATAGCATCACCCTTTATAATGGAGGAAACTGAAACCTTTCTCAGGAGGTTTTTTACAGAATTCTATAACTCCAGAAGAGGCATTAAGAAATTTTAAATGCAGGACTTGAGATAATACAAAGTACTGCAACAGTGTTTTATATTCTACTCTGCAGTCAGAGACAAAGCAGGTATGTTTAATCTGCCTGCAGTGGGGAAGTTGAGACAAGACACAGTCATGTTGTTCCTCTCAGGATCACAGTATGGGGACAAACCCCACTGTCCCTCCCTCTGGTCATATTGCATTGGCCACCGAACCAAAGGCTCTGCTGTGCTTAACCTGGCGATGCTTACAGTTAACTGCTATGAATCTCTTTGGGGTTTTATCTTGGTTCTTATGGTACTTATTGTGGTTTACACTATCAAGATTCAGAGTGTGTGTGAGTGGCATTTTGTAACTGAAAGGTATTTTCTATTTCTATTTCCATTTTGTTCATAGCCTTTGAATTAAGTCACCATGGAAAAATGCCAAATAATACACCCTTTTTTTGGCAAATAAATGTAAAAAAACTTGATGCCTCAAGCATATTACATGCTTTGCAGGAAATTCCCAGCCTCTTACAACAAAGAGACAGCCAGGCTCTGTATCAGCTCTTCAGAGCAAATAAAAATTGCAGTTACTTGCAGGAGTTATGGAGCTGAATGTCATGACTTGCCTCTTTGAGCACTATATATATATGCACCCTTTCCTAGGGGCCTGGTATCTGAAATGTATTCTGTGGCCACTGTTTGTCTTTAAGGGGTGTCATTATATGAACATATATATGTGTGTTCATATATATATATGTGAACATGACAATTTCAATAAGCTAAGAAGAAAAATAGCATGTGCCTCTTATTTGTGACTTATCTGACTGGAGACCCCAAGCATGCAGCATGTTACTGAGGTACTATTGCATACTTATTAGTAATAAGAAAACTTTTTAAATTGGAGTATTTGAATGTGTTTGGGATGAATAGGTAGTTTACATCTCACAGCAAGGAATTTAGGAGCTGGATACCCCATTATACAAAGACTATTTTATTGGTATCTGTACAGCATGTGCTGATAAACCGAACTCCATTTTGAGGAAAAATGGTTTAAGTGGGATCAGACTGTGTACAGCAGAACTTCCCTAGACAAAGGGCAGAGTCTAGAAGACACATTAGTGATAAAGTTGCTTGAGCTCTAGCAGAGGGATGTAAATTATCCAACTCATGCTCTCATTTCATTACATCAGCCTTCACTGCTTTTTTTTGACATGCCAGTAAAAAGTCATAGAAAACTGGGTTCATCCTGATCCAGTGCAGCATACAGCAAGGACTGAGCAGTTTGCACATGTCCAGCTCCACAAGACAAAATCAGGGGAATTTAGCATTGCTTATTTCAGTTCTTGTCCCTGGATTTCCTGATTAATATGGTCCGAAGGGTGAGATTGTCCCCAGGGAGACACAACAACTTTGTGGTGTACCAGGACTGACCTCTTTTGCATAGGCTTCAAACAAAACTAAACTCCACATCTGAACAGCTTTGATTTTTGGGGGGAAAATTATTCAGAGCCAAGTCTGCACTTTGCAATGCAGTATCCTAGGACAGCTTAAAACAATGGTCATTCACGTGCTGTGACTCACACTTGCAGCATGGGAGGATGACTAACTGTGATTGAAAAGCAAAATAAAGTTGGGGTAGGACTCCTAACCTCAGCCTTACATTTCATTCACAGATAGCAAAATTCTGTTCAGAAGCTCAGTTAAGCTGATATAAAAGGATCAGTGGGCTTTGATTCGTGCCACAGTTGCAGACCACCATTGCTTACTGCCCTGGACCAGTGAGGCACACCCCTGAATGTCATCTTTGTTTCATGCCAAGGAAAAATTTTGGATAAAGCTAATCAAAGAGAAAACTTATTGCACACATCCATGAGTCTGTCTGAATAATAACTTTGTAATTTCTTTTATTGTTCTTATTCCTTGTTGAGTTCCTAGAGCAAGTTTTCCTTGCATTATGGATAAAACAGGTGTCTGGATACCTCAGAATGTATTTTTTCCCCAGTCAATTGTTTAGTTCAAGATGGAATTAACTCATTTTTCTCTTCCTATTCACCTGAACTTTATTTCGTGTGGCTGGAAACTGAGGTACCACTTGGTGATGCAGGAGTGTACATAACTTCCTCCTCCTTAGGATCTCAATGCTTTTATTGTATACTTTTTCTTGTATACACATTTCTTGCTTCAGTTTGCTTTTTCCCTGCCACAATTCTTTGAAGTCACTGGTAAAATTTGGACTTCTAGCTTTTTTTTGTGATGTAATATATAATTTTATCAGATAAATGTGGATGTCCTATAGAGCCCTAATTATGTAAAAGAAGGTAACTGTGAAAGGGTTGTCAAGTTCAGTGTTTGAATATTAGTAGCTTTAATGACAGAGTTAATGGTGGCAATCTTTTGTGGGAGTCCTACATCACTTAGACACAAAACCTCTCCAGTCTGATAGTACAAAACTATCTTTGACTTCAGCAGAACTAGAATTTGAAGTTTTAGTTTCATAAAGAAGTTGGGAACTGAGTTACTAAAATGTATCCATGTCATCAGAAACTTAAATTCCTCACTTGAAAACTTAATTGTGCAATGTACAAAAATTGCTCAGGAAGGCTCTGAAAAACTTTCCTCTTCCCTTACGTTTTATTTTCACTTATTACACAACCTGTGGATTACTGTTTTTCAGTTGTCCATCTAAGAATGCCTAAAAGTTTCAGACATCTTAAAGTCTGGAAAGCACTTTATGGCTCCAAAGTCAGATTTCGCTCTTAATATTTGTGTAGAGCCATAGTGATTTCCATGGCCTCTGGCCCAAAGATTGAACTCTAAATTGAGCTCTACAATACAAGATTAGGGAGATAACAGCAAGTGAGGAAATGGAGAAGGAATCTGCTGGACAGACAGGTTTATGGACTGTTTGGGAAGTACCATTATGCAGCATGCCAAAAACTTTTTGCATTTTTAAAAGTAGGGCAGTGATTAGCGTGCTAATGTGTGGAACAGCGTTGTGGATTATGGTGCTATAGGAAATAGTCTTAAGGAAGGGGTTGCATGAAGCCTGTGGGAGCAGATCCATAGTAATCAGACTGTGTGCTGCAGAAATAAATATCCTATTTGACTAGAACGCCTAAGATTTTTTCTGTACTCAAATGGGAAGTGCACTGCTCAGGACCAATTGAATCTAAAATGAACATATGAAGGACCCAACATACTTGGATTTTCTTTTCTAGTTGCTCTTCAATTTTTCTCTTCTCTTCTAATTCAGCCATTAGGTAAATAAAAAGAGGACACTTTCTCCTCCTGCTCCACAAGCATCAGCTCATGCTCAGAATAAGTGTTTCTGTAGGTTAAAAAAAAAAGGACCATTTTATTCTTTGTTTTTATGATTTATTATGTTTCCATTACTACTTTGGGTTTCTGAAAATCTTCTGAGTTGTTGTTTTTTTTTTTCTTTTAAAGACTTTTTTATCGCCTGAACTTTTTGCTGCTTTTCTTCTTTTTCCCTTGCCTCAGCTCTGAGTTTCTGTAGCAATTTAGGCATTTGTTCTCCCATGCTTTTGGAATGATGTCCTTGAGAGGTTCAAACTCTCTAAATATGTTGGGTTTTATTTTTCCTTGAGGAAACGGCCAGTTTTATGTTCCTCACTCAGAATATCAAGAATTACCTGCACTGTGCTGTCACTCTTAGTTACAAGGCAAGATGAGTCTTTTAAACACATACACAGTCTTCAGTTTTAAAGTTGTTCTGTGGCTATCTGGAATTAATAAAATATATATCTTGATAAAATAGAAACACATACATAAAAAACATACATGGTTTTATTTTATGAAGTATTTATCGTGCCTTGTAATATTGCATGCTTGCAAAGTATCAGTCTTCAGCCAGGGAAAGAACTTAGATATTGTAAAATGAAAAGAAACTTACCTTTTTAATCTGAAAATATGGTGCATGTAGAAATAGACCAATATAGTTAGCATTAAAAAATGATGCTCTAGGCTGGGATTGACAGTGTCCTGGCCAAATTACACTTAGGAAATCTCTTCAGATCTGCTTATAAAGCACTGAGCATTTTAATTCTCTTACAGATGACTGAGTTAACTCTTTGCTGCTGACCCTTATTTGTTCTGACATCTTTTAATATGTTTCTTACTCTAAAGTGTTTAGATGTAGCATGACCTATGATATTCCCAAATCTAACCTCCTAACAAGGGCATAATGATCCACAAGTTAAATAGGAATTCAGGATAGTTTATCTACCTTGTTCTCACATCTAGCCAAAGCTTTGATTTTTAACAGGAAATTCTGCTGGAGGAAGGAATATCTTACTTAACAGTCATGTAAAAATTCAGCATGTGAGAAACTCTCTACTTTATTTTGATGACAAAAGCAAAGTTTATTGCTGACTTGCAATGGCAGCTTTCTGTTACCCCAAAGTAAGTATCAGCATAATACCCTGAAATAATTTTCTGGTTCAGGCAAGTTGGCTTTCCATTATTTACTGGATGATATCACTATTCTTATTCACTGTTAAATCCAATTTGGGCTTCTGGGCCGAGGGTGCCAATTTTGACTAATCTGACACATTCATTTTACTGTATTGCAAAATATACAAAAAAAGGATGCCCCTGGCCACCCTAGTAGTGCTGGACTCCATCAGAGATTCTGCAGACCCAGGCTGGCTCTCCTGTGGGATGCAGCCCAGGGCAGGGGAAGGAAAAGGAGGGTATAGGGAGATGAAGGCAGCCTTGAAGCAATTTCATGTCTTCTGTTTTTCTGCTGCTCCTGCCACTCTCCTGGGAAACACGATGCTTTGTGTCCCAGTGAGATGGCCTAGAGTAGTCTTGAAGAGCTATGTGCTATGGGATGCTGTTTCTGCCCCTCCAACCTCTGGTATGCTTTTGTGCTGGGGCTTCATAGAAGCTTGCACAAGACAGCCCGTGGTTGTGCTATGCAGTGCTCACTCAAGGGAATCAGCAGTAACAAACATTGCAATTGTTTGCCTTACTTATGGGAAGGACTCAGTAATTTATAATTAGATGGGCAAAATTTACAAAAAGCAGTTGAAAATCATGTTCTCTGATGTAGGTTTTTGTGGCAACTGTACCGTTAGCTAAGGCCATAGAGCCAGCTGTCTTTGCTGCATCTCTGCCTATGCTGGCTGGTGTGTGACTGACAGTGAGCATGTCTTGCTCTCATACCAAACCCTCAGTTTCTGGAGTGTGCAGTAAATTGCCAAGGGCCACTGCAATGTCACAGACTGCCTGTGTGCCTTGGACTGTGAGGCCAGCAAGCTCTGTGGGGGACTGCAGGACAGAGTAGTGACCCACCACAGCTCCATGGCTGCCCCTCACCTCCTGAGTTTTGTTTTGAGAGAAAGTGGAAGGTGTCAGATGGACACCAGTGTGCACCTGAGGCACATCAGCATCCAAGGGAAAATGTGAATCTGAAGTTGGATAGTTTTTAGGATCCCCTGAGTGTACAGTCAGACCCACTGAGACCAGTGTTTGACCGACTTCATTATACCACCCTCGGCAGAGATTGTAAATGTAGGAAGGAACCACTCACTGATTAGGAAGCATGAAATATGAGCACAGCCGGGGGTTTTTCTCTTCCTACTGCTTTTGCTTGCAGCCAAAGCAACATTGTCCTAACTCACAATTTATGGCTGTCCTCTATAGCAATAAACCCCCCCAAAACTGGAAAGAAGCTTTCTGGCACCATTTGCTGAAGTACTCTTTTCTCTTAACACAGTCAAATGATTCATAATTAGAAAGAGTAGTGTACTTTACTCACTCAGTTCTGGTTATACAGAAACTCATTAAGCACCATGCATCTAAGTGCACTGTTTTATGTAAACAAGACCTCTCAGAGAGATATAGATGTCTGATAAAGATGAAAAGGAAAACAGACTAATACCAGGCCACATTAATAATGGCCATGTCATGTTCTTAGAAAACAAAAGTCATCTGCTGTGCAATTATTGTACATTTCACAGCTGGATGGGGGCAAGGTAAAGAACAGAAATGTATATGGAAAGGCCAGGTATAGATTTTAGATCCAAATGTTTCAGTTGCAGCTAGGTTTGAGACTTTGTGTTATTTTCATTCTGTGATGAAACAGGACAGTCTCTGTTGTAAGCACTTGGAAGGACGACTGGTATTTTGTGGATTTTCTTTACTGAGACCTTCAGGATGCAGTTGTATCTCACACTGAACTCATCTAACCCTCAGCAAATGAAGGTGACAACATTTGTCTTATGTCTAGGTAAGGTTTAGGTTATTGATGCATTTAGCTGTGGTCTCTACTGTTAATAATGTATTTAAACTAATTGGATGGTTCAATTTTAAAACTGTTTCTCTCGCTGTGTCCCCTGGTGGTACTGTGCAGGTGATTTGAGCTCTCTGAAGCAGTTTAGATTTTTCCCCTAAGAGGCACAGGCTTTGACCACATCAGCTTCTCTGGGCTGCCATGTTCTCTGTGACTTTGAAGGGGACAGCCCTTCCAAGATGAAGCCAAAGTTTGCTCCGCTCCCTTCAGGTTTTCTTTGCGTATGCTGTGATTCTTTCTGGAATTCAGAAACCTGACAAAGTACATGAGAAAAATGCAAGTAAAAATGGCATGGAGAGGTTCTCAAGCCAGTTTTGTGGAATTAAGAGAATGAGGTTTTCCCTATGTAATGAGTCCTTTGGTTTGCTTAAATATTGAAAGAGGAAGTCAAGCCTCCAGGCTCCACAACCTGTGGAAGATCATTAAACTTGAAAAAAATTGAAGTAGCCCTGTCTCAAGACTGTGAACACCTGTATACTATATAGCCATACATGCATAGTTTAATACAAAAAATATATTACAAATATATCCATATACAGTACACTGTTTTCTAGTTAAAAGCAGGGTTTGGGGCTTGATGGGTTTGTGAAGATATAATATGTGACTTCCACAATATGATTTGCTCCATTCCAAAGTAAGCAGAATTTAACTTAAAATATGTCATTAACAGCAGTTTGTATTATCCACATTAAGTAATGTAAAGGTCAGACCACTTCCACTGAGACTACATAAACATGCCAGAAGTATAATAGCTTCCATTTTAACTGAGATGATATTAAAAGCACAGTTTACATAAACATTTGTACTAGTGTACTTATTTAAACTGAGCCATCTTAACATTTTCCATAGATAATTATCCAAACTCAGAGAACTGTAGTCAGTAGGCACTAACACTGTGCCTTTCACTGACAACAGTTCTCCTTAGTAGCATGATAGGCCTAATTACCACCAGCACTGAAGCAAATGGTTCAGCCTCTTTGAATCTCTTTATGATCAAACTATCCAAGATGTTTTCTGAAAGAACGGCTAGTGTCTTTTCCATTCTCTTTTCCACACACTGAATGGCTGTGACTGATGCTATGTGTTCATGATCAAGAGTTCCCAGAGGTCAGACTTTATGTATGTGATCACAACTTGTATTCTTCGAAATGGTAATGAAACCTCATTAGAGCAATAGGGCTGTTAAAATCATGGCATGCTGAATATGAACATAATTGATAGAATTTGGCCTTTTACTGTAAATTACCTGTTCTTGCAAGTAATTTTCTGAATTTAGCTGAGCTTTTTTTCCTTCCTGTTGTTGTTCAGCTCTTTCCCTATCTGTCAAAGTTTTGATGGTGTCTGTAGAAGTGACCACAGTGCTCTTGTCTACAGACATATTTTCTGTTGAAGGTACTTGCCACTCTTTCTGCATCTTTGTGGTCAGAGGTTAATTTTCACAGAAGTGACAAAAGATTCTCAATAAAACTGAAGAAGTGTCTGCTTATCCCCTGGAGCCAGGAGGATCCGAAATCCCCAAAGATTCGGTTTCAAGGAGTCTTCTGTTTTCTGTTTGGGTCTCAGAAGAGGTATTTAAGAACTGCCCTATAATCCAGTTGTGGATGGGAATCATAGCACAAGGCTTACCTGCATTCTATGTATATTCTGCTATTGAAGACGTAGAAAGCAATAGATTCTCAGCTGTTATACAAATGCTTCAATAAAAATCCCAGTAGTTCTCCAGTGCTGCCTCTGAAGGACACTCAAGGAGAGAGCTGAGATATTGCTGGGGTGTAAACTTGAATGGATTGAGCAAAGATAAGATAAATTTTGCGTAGTAGACTGGTGCTTATGATTAGTGGACAAAAGTTTTGCTTTACACAAAATGAATCCCTCAGTTTGTACTTGCTCATCTTGCATGTAGAACTGTGTATTTTCTAGCTGCTGTCAAATGTCAAAAGGCATTCCTCCTGTCCTCCCCAAGAATTTTGACTCAAGAGAGGTATGCACCAGATGAGTGCACTGAAAAAGAGTAAACAACTTTCCTCTCCCATAGAATCAGTTACCAAATTTCTTAAGTGGCTGAGAGCCTTCAGATCTGTACCTTGGAGAGCCAAGGAAGGGAAAGCAGTGGGTACAGTTCACTAGATGATGGTGATTGTGGCCTCTCACTGCAAAAGCAGGAATGGAGGGCATAAAATCACTTGCCAGAGAAATTGGCAATACTGGCCTGTGCCCTTCTAGCTAACTCACCTTCCACTACAGATACCATTTTGGACTGGCACAGGAGTTACATGATTGCTGAGCTTTGTTTCTGGACATATCATTCATCCTCAGCCTGAGAGTGCATTTGAGCTGCCTGTAAACCATACATACTCAAAAGGCAGAGCCTGACAATCCTTGCACTCATCTGTGTCTTATGAGACTTCATAATATAGGGTCCACCTTGATGGAGGCAAATCAAACCAATTCTGAGTGTGTTTGAAAATCCTCCTTAGTCCCTGGTGTATTTGCTTTTCATGACTTCAAATTGTAGCTGATGTAGAGATGCTTCTATGTCTTCCTTTTTTTTTCTTTTTTTTTTTTTTTTGGGGGGGGTGGGGGGTGGGGGGTGGGTTTTTTGTTGTTGATTAGTTTTTTAGTTTATAATTGTGTTTTACTGTATATATTTAATTATTCTGATTTATTATAA
>JAWWEV010000134.1:24999885-25011758 GCA_035583235.1 Hafferia zeledoni
CACTGCGCAGGCTCGAAGGGCACACCCACGTGGGGAGAGCCCTTCCCAAATCTTCGTTCGTGAAGACTGGGCCATCAATCACAACTACAACTTGAAAAACATAATAGTCACCTTGATTGCTTGGCTGGTTGTATGCTCAACTTCAGTATGGCCATAGCCACCTTATCAGATCAGATAGTACATGAAAAAACATTGGGACTATAAAATGAATGTAGAAGACAAAAGGTAAATGAGCTTTCCATTTACAGGAGAATGTACCAATAGATTTGTGACAGTTTTCTTTTCATCTGAAGAAATACCTAAATTGTGAGAAGAGCAATCCTGTGCAGACAAAAGCATTACCTAGATGAAAAGGACTTTCTCACAACTTTAAACTGTATTTTATTCCTTCTCTTGCTTTCTTACTCTCCCTGAGTGAAAAACATTGAAAGTCAGATCAATTTTATATTTTTTCCCTGCTTTTGTACTTTAAGACTTTCTTCTGGTGTCATATTAATGCGTACCCTATTTCTTTCAAAGCATAGGTCCCTTCCAGAGTCACTGCCATCAAAAGATTCCTTAACTGTGAATGATGCCAAAATAAACTGCTTGAGGTCTCACCTCCCAAGACTCTCAGGAATCCCAGCAGAGACTGATGAGTTAGATTTGGCACCCATCTTGTATTTTAAATATATTATTTTTCCCCTCTGGGTCATGGATATTTAGACAGATGTGTTCAGAGATTTGCAAAAATTAAGGGAATTACAAGGTTAGCTTTGTGATGTCTAAGTAACCAAAAAAACCAGTCATTGCCACAGCAAGTAAGCAAGCCATCAGGGCCCAGCTGTTCTAGATTGTGATGGAGTTTTTCTTCTTTCTCTTAGTAACAGACTCCATTCAACAGAGGTGTTAAGACCCTTATTGCCTAAATTCTTGCTAGTGGTATTCCTTTCTAACAATTCATTGTACTTTTGTATTACCTGAGATGCTAGAGCATTTCCTTAGGCCTCATGAGAGACTGAACTGGGCATCTGACACCAGCTCTGAAAATACTACTTGTAATGGCTTCACCTCTGTGCTTCCGTTAGAAGCAAAGCCCTTTTCCTAAGCAGAGGTGCTGTGGCTTTAGGAGAAGTAGGGTCTTTGAATCCAAGTGTTACAGCTGAATGACTGTTATCCCTGCAGGAAAAAATTTTAAAAAACCCCAAACCTCTAATGGGACCAACAAATAACTCATGAGTCTGTCTGCTGAGGAGCAGCAAGAAAAGCATGTCACCTTGTCTTGTTTGGTTTGGCAGAGCCAGAGCAGTCCTAAGAGGTGAAGCTGCTATGACTTGCCTTCCCTGCTTCCAGAGCCACGCAGCCTCTGCTGCCAAAAGCTCTCTTCCGTCGCAGCAGTGTAGCAGGCAAGTGTCTGCCAAATGACAAAACATGAACCTCCTAAGGAGCAGCTGAGGGTAGGGTGGGGATTCCAGATAGAGACAAGTCTATGTCCCTCAGGAGATCTGGTGCAAACCGATCAGTATAAGAAGTATTTTGCTGCTAATTAAGTTTTGATCCTTTGGCTTCACTTAAAACAGTTTGAGAGCATATCAAGTTTGAGAGCAGGTGCTGACTGGCTTGAAAGCACTGGTCCATCAAATTAGGTAAGGGGTTTTTATTCAGAAACTCCCCTAGAAGGGAGACTGTAACTTGTGAAGTGATAGATATACCCAGACCCTTTCAAGTATAATGCATTATTGACAGAGTTATAATACTTCTGACTTTTATTCCCCCAAACACTTGCAAAATTCCCCTGTGCTCTGAAAGAGCCTCCTCTGTCTCATGTTCTGTCCTCTTCATTTGTCTGTATGGAATGAACGCCAAAGGAGACATATAGCCAGGTGCAGCTTGGAAATCCCAGGAGTAGTTGCTTCTAGTCTTCCTGCCTTGATTTGGAATCCAAATTCAAACAGGAAAATCTGATTTTAGAGGGGTCATGTCCCTTCCATTGTTTTCAAAACTTTCAAATGTTAAGAATAGAAGAAGGTTGGACACATAGTACATCTTCTCCCCAGATGCCAGAATATTTAGAGTAGTCACCTTTTATTAGTAGCTCTTAGGTTTTCTTGATGGACCAGAATGAAGAGAGGCCCAGGAAAATGCAACTGAAAAATAATTAGCTGTGAATACAGGGAGGAACTGAGATAGGTCATAAAAAATTTGGGTTATGTTTTTCCATATCTGAAAAACTTCTTTCTTAATGATCTCTGTGCCACAGAAAACAACAAAGCAGATTAGAATAAATAAAAGCTGTACAATGCCTCCCCACTGATACAGCTGCCTGAGGACAGAATACAGAATGGTGCATACTTACAGCAGCTTTGCAGTGTGACCAGCTCCAATTGTTCCAAACCATAAGTTCCTTAGAATCATGGTCAAAAGTTCATCTTTTTCTTATAGTTTAGTCTCTGGAATTTGGGTCTCTAATGCTCACTTAAAAAAAAAAAAATTTCCTGTGTCATAGTACTGCATTTCTGGGGCCGAAAGAATTCTTTGCCTATCTCATCAGTTGAAGGAATAGGAAGTTTAAAAGACAGAAAAATATTTGCAAGTACAAAAGTCATTGTTTTATTTATCCCTCATTGCATGGTTGGTGAGTTGGAAGGAAACAAGCAATCACCAAAATTTCTGATATGCTATCAAATTTCTGCTGTTCACACTGTCAATCAGAAGCTACTAATGTGTACTGGTTGGTGGTCAATACTGGTAGGTGGACTTTCTTCACTGTATTAAGGTTTTAAGTCGGGTCTTCCCTCAAGTGTTGTGGTAGTGGTGCAGTTACCAGCTTGTTTCCAGCCTTGTGAAAATTGGCAGACAGCTGACAGTTGGAAACTTCTTTAAAAAGGCAAAAGAAGCACCACAGGGACGATTTCTTCTCCAATAACTTGCCTTGTCCTGAGAAATCTTTACGTGGCTTTCTCTGTCTCTCTTACTGTTGTGTGATGCCCTTCTGGGTCTTGAGGTGTGTGGTGCTCTCAACACTTGAAGTTTTTCCCACTTAGTCTCCTGAGTAGTTAACACAAGGCTAGTGAGACGACTGTTGTCTAAATGAGTATCATTTGCATGTAACTGGAGGCAAAATTTTACCTTGCAACAGACAAACTGAGTCCAGTGTGCCTTTTACTGTGAAGCAGATCCAGTGTTCTTCAAGCTCTACTGGTAATATGTCATTCAACCAAATCACTGGAGTGCTGCACTTCGTAGTCCTTTACTATCTGAATAAAGAAGTCTTCCCAACCAAACAGAAGTAGTTGAAGAATTTTGTATTCAATCAGTGGATCTGCTGTAAACCATCCATTAATGAGTTATGATGGCTACATCCACTGAGGAGTGTTTTACAGAGTTTAAATGTCACAAGGAAAGAAAGTTATTCACTGTGTTGCATGGACAAGAAGTGGTTTAAGTGTGGTGTGACAGAAATTACAACATATGCATGCGTAACTGGAGTATTCATGTTTATATCACAAAAAACCATGACATCAGTGAACATCCATTGTGATGTAGTATCTCTGGTACAAATATGTGTGAAGATTTTCTGAAGAAATTTCTTGAAAAAATTGAGCCTAAAGAGTTTGCAAGATATAAAAGAATCTCTGGAAGACTCCTGAGAAGCTCTTTCATCTGAACCACAACACTGTAGGACCAATGTGGTTGAGTTAATTTACCTTTCCTTTCACCAGGGGAAGTAAAAGAGTGCTAGTAAATTCAGGAGAACATCCAGCAGCACTAGGCCATCAGTTCTAGTGGCTATAACCTTTCATTTGCTCTTAATTTGGAACACTGGATAATTGTTAATGATGTGAACATAGAAAGAGAAGTTGGGAAGGAAATAAGAACATAGTATTGTGGCTCTCCAGTTAAAATACATTTGTGATCTCAGTTCCCCATCCTTCTGTAGTCCCTTTGTGAGGGTGGAGCAGTGAGGATGAAAGCTACTTAACATCTGTCTCCACGGGCTTGGTTTTCAGGTGAGAGGACTGTAACATGATGCTGTAGTCAAAGAATGTGCTCCTTCCAATCCATCCCCTTTGAGGTTGCACCCAACTATTTCTAGCTGTGGAATACCACTGCCTCCTCCAAGGCCCTTTTAGCCAGGTGAAGCTGGCACAAGAGTTTGTGGAGCAAGAGAGATGCTTGGTGTCAGCTTGTAGAAACATAAAATGCATGTGGGTTTGGGGATATAAATCTCATATACAACAACTAAAACATGGAAAGTGATTCAGCAAGCACTGTGAAGTCATCTTCTGAGCATGGTTACACTGCTTTATCAGGGGTGAGTGACACCATACAACAGTTTTTTGGCACTCTTGTTTCCAGAGTCCTTCTTAGATCTAATTTAAATTAGTGAGTCTGTTCTGATGTGAAAGTAGTGAGAAAAAGGCACCAAGATTGCTTAATCTTTTCCTCCATTTCTGCATTTGGTAGAGGTTGGTTGGAATGGGAATTGGTGCCACTGGCTCTATTGCTTTCTGCAGCTATTAGTGTAGGGGTCAAAGTTTTTGTATGCCTAAAACTGACCTGTTGAGCCTAGGCTGTAGTCATGCTGAGAGGCTCAGCCAGCACTGTGTCAGATACTAGCAGCAGAAATAAGGAGTAAGGCCTTTATGCTCAAACATTGCTAGGCTGAAAGACCATCTCATCTGAATTCATTGAATTGTCTTCTATACTAGATTCTCCTGCATGAATCTGAAAATAAATTATGCATCCAAATTAGAGGCCACTCTGTCTTTCCCAGATAATACCGCCTGAAGGCTTTTGACGCTGATCAGGATGTGGATAATTTCCTGTGAAGGTGGAAGAACTGAGAGATACTTTTCAAGTACCAAGAAATAATTTTTAAATTGGTTGTTTTTATTCCACACAAGTTTTAAAATAATATTTGAAGTTGGTGTGCTGGAGGAAGCAAGCTGAAATAATCTCAATTCTTCCTCACCTTTTCCTTGAAGGAGGAACAAAACCCACACACTGATGTAGTGTTATCAGCTTTTGGAGAAACCTAACTAGGCCCCCCCCAAATATTGATGCAATCAGCACTCTCCTCACTGCTCTTGCAGCCTCTCTGGAGTGGATATACAGCACCTTCAAGATATGGCAAATGTCCATTTTCTTGCAAGACCATGTCCCCATGTTTGAGCTTGGAGCTACCAGCTGGCAGTGGCAGCAACCCTGTGCAGTCCGGGTGGTTGCAGCGAGTGGCTTTGAAGTTCTGCCCTTCAGCTATCTCCTGTTGCACACAGCTTGTGATACATGAGTCTGTGTCCTGCAGCTGTCTCCATTTAAGTCAGCAGGCATTTGAAGCAATGCTGGCCACCCCAGGGAAAGGGGCAAGAGTTGAACAAAGTGTTCATCATCAATTAAACCATTGGAATGCCAGTGCAGTCTGATTCTCTGCCACTTTCTCCTCTAAAATCAATGTCATGTCTGAGCTTTTTAATCAGAAGGAGCAGGGGCAGCTGCCAAAGTCTGCTAGTTAGTTGAGGTTTGGACTAAAGGGAAAAATATGTAATGGTATCAAATGGTTTGTAAGTGGGACAAGCTGATTTCTAGGTAGTGATTTCAGCAAGCTCCAGCTTCCCTTTAGGCTAGTGTCTTCATTTTAAAACTTTGTTGCTGAACATGTTAGAGGAATCTTAACCAGCAGAAAGATTTAAAAATGTTTCCTTGCAGTGAGACAAATTTAGCTCCAGTGTAAATGCAATTCCTGCTAAAGCCAGTTCTGAAGCTGTTGCTGAAGACAGGGTGAAAGCAGTGGTCCAAGTCCTCCCCTTGCATTGCACTATCTGGTTGTCTTCACCAGGAAAGACCTAATTATGAAAAAGATAAGCTAGAGGAAAAATACGACCCACCTGGCTGTTGCACCCACTTAGTCCTGGGCTGAACTTGCTCATCTCTCTCTTTTTTGTGTTTCTTGCATATCGAGTATGGCTGCCTGTTTGGAGCCACAACAAAAGCAGTAACAACAGACTTTGACACCTGTGTTTCCTCCAGCTGTGAGTCTCAACTTTTTTTTCGGCAAACAACTTTATCCACTTCAGAATGTGGGACCGGTTCTCAGAATTACGAAGGCTGCTCTGCTGCAAATGGTCTCTTCTTTTGCTTTATCTGCACAAAAGTGCACTTCTTGGTCTTACTTGACTGTTTCTATGAACTTTACATGCTGCAGGGTATGTCCCTGACTTATGGAGTGAGTTTGATACAAATTGCATAACAAAACAATTTACAGTGCAGGCTCACATGTTTAAATCCATGGTTATGTTCTTAAGGATCTGACTTCTTCCTCTCCCTTACCAGCTGTTCTCTGTTAGTGACTAGTGCTGATAACAGCCCTGCTGAGAAAGCAAATGGTAGAAAGCAAATTGCTTCTTAAAAAAAAAAAAAAGAAAAAAGAAGGGGAGGGGGGGCGGCGAGGAGTGAAGAAGTAAAATGGAAAAGAGGGTCAGAAAAAACTATTCTGAAATACAAACTGCTGTTGAGCCTGAATAACTAGACTGGCAATCTTTGATAAGGTTGGAATCATTGCCGCTAAAATGAGTGGAAAATTTTGTTGTCATTCACAGCAGAGGAGTAGCAAAGGAATTTATGGTATGAAAGTTGTCTCTCTTCTAGTGCATCTGTATACACCATGTGCTGGGCCACTTGGCAGACCAGGACATTATGTAAAAAAAAAAAAAAAAAAAAATCTTGGAAAGTCTGCTGTCTTTGTTTAATACAGCAGAAATGCTATTCTTCCATAACTAGAGCAGCAGCTCTGCATCAGAATATTTAAAACAGGGTAGGGAATATACTCAGGAGAAATTAAAGCTGTCCTGGTCCTATTTCATGAACTTTCAAAAGGATGAGGATAGAATCAGAACAGTATGGTGGGCAGTAAAACAAGAGTCATTTCTGACTCACACCTTACACTGTAAAAAGTATTTTATGTTTACAAGAAGCATAGACAACCCAAATAAAATTGCATCATATCAACTTTACCTGTGGTATTGCAGCAAGAAAAAGTAGTATGGGTAGAAGAGAAGGCACTGCAGTACTCCAGAGGGTGTAGCCAAGAAGCTTGGAATGTGGGATGTATTTGAAACCTTTTGGACAGCTTTGAAGATCTAACCTGTAGTTTTCACCACTGAATGAAATTTAGGTCATTCTGATCCACCTGCCTCCCCTCAATGGGTCTGAGAGAAGAATTCTGTCTGGGTAGACACATCTCCCAACCTAGATAATTAATCACATTCATTTATTTTAATTTAATTAAACCAGGAATAATTTTACATCACAAATTAGTTGTTACTATTTTCTTTCTTTTAGCGTTCGCATTTAAGTCAGCTGGAAAGATCAAATAGACTTGTTCATTTCCCTCCTCGCTTGTAGTTGTTTTTCAATCTGCTTCCTGTTCAAGTTTTTATGCACATTATGGTTTACTTTTTATTTAAACTCTACTGTAGGTTTACAACATTATTATTTAAACCGTATCTAATCCTGCATGATTCTTTTATGCCATTTGTGATCGGCTGTACTTTACAGTCTTTCATAATTATTTGGAGCCCTTAGCATGAATTGGTAACTTCAGATGTGCAAAAATACTCACTCTTCTGGTTAGGATTTTTTCATTTGGGAGATGGAGGTGTCTGATCTGCAGGACACCATTTTATAGCTGGAATACCCAGTTTATAAATACAAACAGATTGCAGGTGATTAAATTTGGAGAACTGCTAAATCATTGTTTTGAGAATTAATAGGCAACTTGGGACTCCCTTAAGCCAGTCTTCAAAATGCTTTGTTCTAGCAAATAAAAAAAGGGTGATCCTTCTTCAAATTATTTCTCAATCTACTCTAGGCCATTGCTTTCAATATTTTGACAAAAAATAACCCAAACTTTGGAAATATTCTTAGTTTACCCTGGTATATTTGTGCATAGATAATAGTAAGCTTATTCACAACCTGGGTGCATCTTCTAGTCTCTTTATATTACTTTCTTATGTAAAGTGCAGAACACATACCAAGTTCAAAATTGTATTTGTAAGACTTCATGATTTTTGTGACCGTGTATTAGGTGTTTCTTCCTACAACAATAAGAACTAACTCATTGAAAGATAGTAAGAGAAAGTTATTTGCAAAATGGATACATCAGATAAGCCTATACTTTTACAAACATAGTAAAATTATCTCATTACACCCAGTCTCAGAAAGCCCCCACATGTCTGTGATAGTGTTGCATACACTTTTAGAAGCTATTCATAAACTGTGTGCTTCCTCTTACTTTCATTATTTCAGTCTGAAAAATGTTACTGTCTTCATTTAGAATCTTTTGTATCATGATCAGGACAATATTGAGTCCAGTTTTTTTGAAGTGCATGAGTTTTTTTTTCTCATTTTAATTTTGTAGGATTTTCTATAAGGACAGAATATCTGTAAAATATTATACTACAAAAAAAGGGGATTTTCTGCTTGAACTGTTTTCTGTCAGAGCTAGTTCAGATAGATTGGGCAATGAATCTATTGGAAATTACTATTTTTGCCTGTGTTTCTGACTTCTCAGCTGGTTCTGCCCATCTCTAATGGGCAATGGTATTGAGGGCTGTGCACTTGCCTCTGGGTCTGTCATGAGGCTTGGCTGGAGCTGGACCTTCTGAGAATTGGCACAGCACACTTTCACACGCTGCAAAAATAATTTCTTGTGCTAATCTCTTGTGGCATTTACATATTACACAAGACCCTCTTTATAGAAGAAAAACCCAACATTTTCCCATGACCACAGTTAATGTACTGTAAATCTGTGAACTGTTGGATCTGTGAACCACATCTCAGGATACTTTGTCCTCCAGAAAAAGATTTGGTACAGCAGTGTGCTCTGTATCATAGAGGAAAGCTCTGGTGTGGTTAAAACATCAGTTCAGGGGTCTGGAGGTCTGAGATAAAATGTATGCTCATCTACTGACTTCTCTGTGACTAGTTGTTAGAGCACAACATGCACAGAAACCCAGTATAGGTCATCATAAGAAAGACAGAAAATTCATGAGTTTAAGAACAGCTGGCCTGGTTCTGTCTAAGGGTTCATTGGCACTCTATCCAAGTGGTTACAAGCAGATTCACAGGGAAGAATAAAAGTAAAGAAGGAAATATACTTTGTCTAAGTACACTCCCTATTCCCAATAGTTCATAAACCTGATGTGTGGGGGTTTACTATTTAATAACCCTAAATATCAGTTTCTTTAAGTTTCTGCAGTTCCCTGTCAGCCCATACAACTTTTTTCCATCCACAATACCCTTTTACAAAGAACTGTTCTCTTACTTTTACTGACCTTTGCTCTTGCGCATTTCATGTTGTGTCCCTTCACTTCCGTTCTGGAAGACACAGCATGCAGTCACTTTTTACTGATCTTTTTGAAGACACTCTTTAGTTTGCTGACCTGTCATGTGTAACCTGTCCGGATTGTCCCTTCTCCAGGCTGACAAATCTCGGCCTGCTTAGCTCTCCTTCCAGTTGCACTCAGTGATGGGTATCATGCTTTTCACTAGTGGGAATCCTGGAAGATGATTTTGCAGCAAAATTGTCTCTTTGTGTATGTGAAGCTATATTAATGTTTATATGTATATAATACAATGAGGTTTGAGAACAATACTATACAAAACAAGAATATATTAGATATTTATTCCACATCTAATATTAATCAGATGAGTCTGTGTAATTGTTATTCATTGCAAACCGGAAGAAAAAGTGACCATTACTTTGTAAAGGACCTCGTAATTTTCTCCTGTGGGCCGTCTCTCTTACCTGACTAGCTACGTGCCCTTTTCTGTGGAAATTCAAGTGCTGGCAAAATGCCCACTGACAGTAAGAAAATACCCCAAACCTCTGTAATGCTTTTATTGAACTTGTCTTTCAAAGTAGACAGTCTACTTTGTTCAGTCTTGTTAAGGGAAGGCTCAATCTTGCTCCTGCTTAAAAACTTCTCACTACTGCACTCACAAGTGAAATCACAAGTGAGGTGTGAGGACCTTCTAACTTCCTCCTGCGGGCTGCTTGTGTGCTCAGACTGAGTGCATTGTGTATGTCTCTGTGACTTTGGTGACCAGTGGGGAAATGCCCACCGAAGGCTTCTCTGTAAGACCCAGTAGACTTGTAATGCTTAGTTAGGTGCTAGTTAGTACCTGCATGTTCGTTCTCTTTGTCAAACTCAGAAAAACATTACAGAGTCCCTGAAGATTCAGTTTCTCTTCCATTGACCCCTAGGTAAACATCACCCTGACTCCTTACTTGGATTCATCCTTGTTTCCTTTGCCTGAGCTGTGAAACTTACTGTTTTTGCACTGAGGAGAGAGCACAACACAGTGCACATACAGTGTGAGAAAACCATTGATTTATACATGGTATGTATAGTGGTATAATGGTGTTCTTTGCTAGGAACTATGGAAAATCCTAATATTCTATGTGATTGTTTGAGTTTTTTTTGGTTTGGTAGTTTTTTGGTTGTTTGTTTGTTTTTGTTTGTTTTGTTTTGTTTTACCATTCTGGATGTTTGGGAAAGGCAGTTCACAGTGTTTGTAACCCCAGTGGTCAAAATGTAGACCCAGCATTAGCAATAGGATAGAACATAACCCATTGTAACCTAATGGAGCAAATGGATGCCTGTTCTTTAACAAATAACTTGGGTTTTGACAGGTAACTTTGCTTAGCTCTCTATTGAATTAATGCGATTTAATAAAAGTATTTTTGTTGGTGTATTTGGCTAGGAAGTGGTTGTATGGATGAAAGGAAAACTTACAAGGAGGAGCAGAAGCCTAGTGGTGAAGCAGATAGAAATGGGGCTTATGCAGGCTAATGGAAAGAGTGAAACTCATGTGAGGTCTAGAGAAAGGCCCTGGTCAGCAGCCAGTAGAGAAAGTCTTGCCATATCTTGAGAAAATCTTCTGAATATCCTGTGCCTTGGCTACTTATACTTTTGCTCCTATAAACTGAAGGAGTTTCTCTTTTTGTGCTTGTTTCCCCAGTTTCTGTTCAGAAACACTTGGGTGGGTTTGAAAAATGGAACTCAAGTGCTTATTTCAGGACTACAGGATAGCAGTGAGCAGAGGTGCTTGAGCAAAGCCTAGTTTTGCCTGCCTTCCACATGTATTTGTGCAGCCATCTCTGCTTTGGTTGGTTCTGAAGTTGTTTTTTTCTGAGATTGCAAGAGGGATCCCCTCTCCATTACATGAGTCTTGTTTATTAGCAGACTATATGCAAGGTTCTCCCCTGCTATAACAGGGTGGAAGTAGTAAGAAAAGCATTGCTATATCCTTTAACTACACCTGTTCCAGGAGCTCTTTTTCATTATTAATATTTTCTTCTTTCTCAGAACCAAGGTACCAATATTTCAGTCAGTTGCTGATTCAGGAGTGCAGCCATGCTGAAATCCTCTCCTCTTTTTACCTCTGTGCAGACAAAATGCATAACGCTGTGTATTTTTTCCACAAGATGACAGATGCAGAAACTACTTAGGTGTGTAAATATTTTGATAACAGGGTACCAGATGAGGGTAAAAGCTAGTGAGATTTTGTCTCTATTTCTATTAAGCTCTTATTTTTTTATATTTGGTCCTACTCACACACTAAGATCTGTGTGCCTGTAGGTTACCTGATATAGTGGTCATGTCAGACCAGGTGAATGCTTCTCATCTACTTTGGTGGCAAGTTTCTGAGCTTAGCTCAAACAAACTTTGCTGTCTCTCAAAGAAGCAGCTTTGCTCGAGATGTAGATAAGAAACAATCACACAGTCCACTTTCATGACTCTAATGGGGAAGTGTCTTGGGTTGAGCTGGCAAAACGCCAACTGTCCGAGACAGAGTGAAAAGAGTTCTTCTCCCCCCCCAACCAGCTA
>JAWWEV010000134.1:25011858-25066762 GCA_035583235.1 Hafferia zeledoni
CCACCTCAAGTCACCTGACAATTTTCAGGCCTAGTCCAAACTTAAAAACCCAAATTTAGGCCCCACCTGGCTGAAACAATGACAGGAAGCTATAAATCTCCAGCAGAGGAACACCAACAACCTAAAGAAGGACTAATTAATGATGCATGAGTTTGTCCAGGTCCTCAGTCACTGCTAAGATGTTTATGATTCATTTACACACATGTGCTCAGAGTAGCTGTGGAAGTGGCACAGGTTTTCACAGCAATGTTCCTGTGCTCCCTGTTCATGGCAATCCTCTTCTTGGCAGCCTTGAGCCGAAAAGTATCAAGACAGTGAGATGCTGCCTTTGACTGATCCTCCTGAGCTGTTTGTGATCAAACACAGCCTTAGGCCCTCAGCCAGGAGTCTTTAAAAAAAAAACCCGAAAAACAAAACCCCAAAAATGAAGATCTTTCTTAGAAATAAAGATCCTCTATACTAGAGATCTGTCTTCTAGTAAAAAAATACATTCTGGCAATTTTACTTCTCCCTTGAAATCTTTTCCTTAGAGTAGGAATAGTTTCAGCTAAGGAACACAACTATTCATAATACTCAGCTAAAAGTATGTAAAAATGCGTGCCTATGACTTTATCTCCTTCTGCTTCAGTTTAACAATAATCCCACATATGACTCCCTCAGTTGGCAGATTACTTACAAGAAGGCTGCCATTTCTGTTGCTGACATATCTCTTGCTTTCTACTCCTCCAGACTGTGTAGCATTTTTAATTAAATTTTGAAGCTTTGGTATGAAGTTTAGGAAAAGACAAAGATAATGTTCATGGGGAGAAAAAGAAATTCTTTTAAAGTCATCTTCATTAACTATTGGGCTATTAGAGTGAGGGTCACTTTGCCCAGACTGAAATAACTGGATCTCCCTAATTGCATTTTATTTGAATTATTTCTTTATTTCAAACATGTTATGCTTGTTAGTAATTTAATATGACTGCAAGCACAAATTAATTATACCTGGTAGCTAATTGTAGGAAAGTTATGGTGAACAATGTTTATGCTGGGGTTTTTTAATGTCTACCTTTAGTATAGATACTTGGATCAACTCCCTCCCAATCATGAATAAATATTTTCTGCTTATATGTTCTCATGCAAATTAGATTAATTTTAGCATATTCATGGAGAATCCCATCCCTTCCTACCCTCAATATTAAGCTAGCTGAACAAGCAAAGTTTGGGGTTTTTTTCCTGCATAAGTAGTGAATGAACAAGAGAGACAGAAAATTCAGCACAAGTTTGCATATACCAAATGGTTTGGGGACATCCAGGGGATCTGGATAGATGGAGGTAAAGTTAATCAAAGAATGATAGGGGAAAGAGACACCTTCTGGGGCCCTGACCTTGAAGAATTTCAGTTGAACACTGCTCAGATAAATGAAATGGTAATTGCATAAATAGGGTGCTGAAGGTTTGGACCTGGATACGGACAGAACCCTGCATAGGCTTGACTGCTTTTCTCTTTACATTTGTAGCATCTCATGCAGCCTTTGTGTCTTCTCTGACATCACTCAACTACATTGCATTCTGTGGTGTAAATGCACCACAACTTTGGCAGAAAAGACTCTCCTTTCTCCCCATTTAATTATCTGCCATGTCAGCTGTGGTACAAGGAAATGTTCCCTTGGGGCTGTAAGTGCAGAAGGCCTATACCTTTTCTATATGTCACCAGGGAGGCTCTGCCCATGCACACTGACTCTGGGAATGTGGGGAATTGATTCTGTGTGATGCTAACTCTTCTTGGTATACAAGTGGTAGCTTTTTCCCAGAGCTATGTCCTGATGGCACCCTCCCCCTAAGTTGGATCCTCTTCAGCGGGTGGCTTCTCTTTTCCCACTTCTCCTAACAACGTGGGAGGGTCATCCCTTACTGGAAATTACACAATTGAGAAATCCTCGTCTCTGTATTTGTCAGCTAAACTGAATTGTGGAATAAGCCTTGAAGTGGGAAGCCCTTTTAGTCAGGGATGTGACTTTTGGCTTTTTTTTTGGCAGACTGATTAGTTGTTAGAATGCTGCTCCTTCTGAGACAGTAAGTTACTGAGGACTTGGACATTGGTCTTGTGCAGTATCAGGAGAAATCTGGAGACAAAGGCACAGGGAATGCTGTAGCAGAAAAACCAGTAGCCAGCTCTGTAAGCTCCATACTCTGGAGATTCTTATATGCACTTATTGAGTGGGAAAGCCACCATCATGCAACAACATTTTGGGTATTCAGCACTTAGATAAGGCAGTGTGCACAGGAATTTTAGGGCACCAGATCTGGGCCATCAGGATTTGAAAACATTAGCCAGGATACTGAAAACAACTGAGAAAATACTGGGATTTCATTTCACCACTCAGACTTACCCTTTTAATCACTAAGGCAGCTGGATACAAATTACGCTTACTTGCTTCCTGACGTCTCAGAGGATGCAAGACCTCTAGACCAATGGAAGGAAGGACAGAAACAGATTCAGTTTTTGGTTTTGAGTCCCTCAGACTTGATCTTTGCCACCACAAGAAAAGATCAATGCTCCTCCCGCTGCTGTGGTGAGTGTTGCTAGTGTGTTTCTTCCTATCCTAGAGAATAGGATGATGTTGTAAAGCTCAGCAATGAAATGGTCACCAGATCATAACTTCCAGTCCTCCTCAAAACAGCAAATCCAACATCACAGAGATATGAGCACATGGATGTGCACATGTACATAATCCATACTTGTGCAGCTCCTCCAGTTTTTCCTGTGCATGCATGCCAGGAGACTTGAGTGCCTCCTGTGATGTCTCTGCCTCTGAAATCCTGGGATGCAGCAGAGACTTCTGTGATATGGAGTCTATTTTTGCATGGTTGGTGGCCATTTGTCTGAGATTTCCAGATGTTACAGCTGTTAATTGTCTGGAAATCTGGCAGAATACTTCCCAAAGCAGATGAGTAGGCCAGCATGAAATGTCTTTTACATGTCTAATTAATTTAGCATGTATGTGGAATGTCTTCTTGTGCAAAGAGGACCAGGAAAGAAAAGTGCAGGTTATTAATGAAGGCTTCTAAATCAGAACTTCAGATCCTCATTTTCACATTTCTTGTATCAGTGCTACTATTCTACTAACACGTGATGATAAATATTCAGCGTGTTTGCTTGTTATTTATATGACATCTTCTGTAACATTTTAAAATTTTTTGTGTATGTTAAAATTCAACTGCTTCCACTGTCTGTTTCCTTTCCATTCTACACTGGATTAGATATTTAGTGATGACCTAAAGGAGCACAGGAGATCCTCACTGATTACCATTGCAAGCGACACAGGACTGGGAAAACCCAAGGATTATGAAGGGGCCAGTGATATAGACCTCTCTGCATGAATTGATCAGGTAAGGGATATGTAACTGTTTGGATGTTTATACAATCAGGATGGGATGGAACATGAGTGTACAAATATTAATGCTCTGATAGCAGAATGGGGGACTGTGCCTGAGAAGTGATGATTTTATAATGTGATGGAAATGTTCTACTCAGAGAGCAGTGTAATATTGTCTGTTTGAGCTAGAGATGTTCTTCTAAGATGCTAACTATTGTTGGAGATATGGACAAGGAAACAAAATATAAACAGAGAATGTCATAGAAAATATAATTAGGAATTCTCAGCAGTGTCACATTTTGCCATCAGCGATTCAAAGGAAGTGATGATAAGTTGGAGACAATTCAGGGAAAAGATGTGATTGCTCAAGGAGAAAAAGTCCTGTAGGGTGTGTAGGAACTCTAAAACTTGCTTTCTAGTTTACTGAAAGGCAAATAATGTGAATTATCTTGGTCAGAGTGTGCCAAGACCTAATGTAGTACAAAGTTTGGAAATAGATTCTTCTGTTTGGTAAAGGATCTTGTTGCTGAAAAAATGAAGAAAATCACGTTTTAACTAGCACAAATGTGAAATGTGTGTATTTCTAACAAAGAGGGTAATTACATATTGAAACATGTATTATTGAGTAACAGCTAAAGACTATGCAATTTCTTTTAAAAAATAATAAATTGGCACCCTTCCCTTAGAAGCAAAACTAAGGGGAGTATTGTTGCTGTGAAAGGGGACCCATTCCAGTTTTACAACAATGCTTATTCAGCTGAACTGCTTTAGTTTCACCAAAATGATATAAAATAAGAGGATTTTCTCTAAATTTTCTATTGTCTTAAAAATTCCTCTAACTATTTAATGAATTCTTGTTCTTTATCATCTGTGAGTATTTTGTACCTAATCACCATGAAGTGCTGAATGGTGATAGGGTTTTGATGAGAACCCTACCATGGAGTTTGGTTCATGTGCATCCTGTACGTGTCTCTTTGTGGCCAATATTGCCCACTGGATCTTCAGCCATGTGGAAATATTATTGCTGGTGTCTTTTGTTAGTAGGTCATTATGAGATTGTGACACTTAGAGAAGGAGAATATACTGAACAGAAAAGTCCTACCTTACATTATTCCAGAAGCACTTTGTATTCCAAAGTAGCTGTATTTAAGGAAGGTGTTCAGCAAGGGCACTTTAATAATATTGTGTTGGGAGGTCCAGAAATGTTGATCTAGACCTGTGGGAACTGAAATTTCAAAGATTTGTGTGTGTGTGTGTGTGTGTGTATAGTTTAACATCAATTACATGATAGAGATGCAAACCCAAAGAATTTAGAATCATTTGATAGAAAATTGAAATCTCATTTTAAAATATCATTTAAACTTTTCAGAAGTCTCTCTCTTTAAAAGTGATCACTTGCAAAATGAATTAAAATGCATGTTTTAAACCATCCCTTTCTCTAATGCTCAATCATGCTGACTATTTCAGCAGTCTGCATGTAGGGTCAGAGATCATACATTGTCTTTTAGGTGACCATAAAAATATGGTGAAAAGGATTGTGAACTTAAGGTGGCAGAACCATGTTTTCTGTGCTCTTGTCTATTGCACCTCCAGAGCTGATATGCAAACAAATGCTTTTCCTGGTATGCTGACCTTGAAAATTCACTATGAATCAGAAATTTGAAGTCTCTTCTCTTTCAGTCCTGCCTTAATCTCTTGTTGTTCTTTTGCCCAAATGGGGGAGGAAGAGGTGAAAAGGTTGATTTGAAAATAAAAAAATTCTCATAAAGTAATTAAAAGTTCTAAGTAAAACCAACTGTCATGTAGAAAAAGTAGCTGTACTTTCCCATACATTTGCAGTAGAATCATTGGGATGCCTCTGGATTCTATGATCCCTGGCATGGATTTCCCAAAACTTCCTGATGGTAGTTGCTGATATTAGATGTGGGTATGCCCTTTTATGCTGCTGACACTTACCAGCATGAATTGCTTGGTTAATTGTTGCTGTTGACAGTCTGCTTTCATCCTTTATTTTATCAGACTGCATTATTTTCCAGCATTATAAACAAGGTGTTAATTTGGAGACACTGTTGTCTGGAGTGCTGTGGTGTGAGCATCCACAATTGAAACCTGGCTGCTGTCAGGTGACTACTGTCACCCTGGGAGCTGTTTAGAAAGTTAATTCTGTGACCACAAGGCTTAGAAAGTTGTTGCAGCTGTTCTAAAGTGAAGAAGAGCATGCCTCATAACTAAGGGGCCCTAAGGAGGAGGCGTGGAAAGGAGACATCAAACATCACAACATTTATAACAAAATGATGCAGGTTGACCATGATCTTTGCTCTCTCTGTAAAGAATGTCTGAAACTTGGAATGACTCTGATTTCTGATTAAAAAAAAAAGGCAAAAAAAGAAAAAGGCAGCGTAGCCTTTTCAGGCTCAGGTAGAACTCATATTTCTTTCCAGCTGCCATTTTTTGCCTCTGTATGTGCAATGACATTGTATACAAGCATTCTTGCTCCTCTCATTTTGGTAGGTTGCTGAGTGTGCTTTCCCCCTCAGTGACAACACTTGTGCTCCTGAAGCTGGTTGTGCTTTAATAGTTGTCATGAAGGAGGGAGAGGCTTAGTTCCACTAAGGAGGGAGAGAGGGGATAGCGTGTCTCTGACTTCAGCTCTTTGTTTTGTTGAAATCAATGCATGCCTTCCCATTGATACACCTGCCCATCAGATAGGATCCACCAGGTCTGGACTTGACCCATTGTTCTACCAACAATATAGTCAATTCAGTAGTTAATGCATGCGTAAGATGAAAGCTGAAAATAAATATCTCTGCCAGATACAGTACATTTTAGTGCTCTGCTTGCTACGAAGGGACCATACTTCAAAGTATTCAAGTTAGGAGCTGTAGGAGTTACCACAATATTCTTCGGTGCCAAAGGTCATGTCTTTTAATCTTCCATGATAATAAAACTATGTTAGCTCTTTGAGAAGAGAAGGACATAATTTTGCTCAGTAAATGAGCTTTTAAACAGAGTTCAACTCATTGACACCCAAATGCATGGCAAGAAATAAAATTAAAATTTTAATACATAATGTTGAATCAATGTGACTAAAGAAGAAAACAAAACCAGGCAAAAATGAAATATCAAATAGGAGATACTTAGGGCTAGATTTACATGATGTTTCAAAGGATGAGTTGTAATATGTGTTTAAAATATGACTTCCTCTATTCTCAGAATGTGGGTTAGATTTTGAATATGAAACAAGAACTTTGCCTTTTTTGGGAAGCTGCATTTTTAACAAGTTATTCTTAAAATGAAACTGTTTAATGAAATTGCTTTTTAACTGCTGTATAAAACCATGCATTATTAACAGATGACCATACATAATACAATATAACACTCTGCAAGGTAACAAGAGTTCTGCTACCTCATTCCTACACAGGTTTGAACTGTACTGCTTTAAAACCTAATGGACTAGGTGTAGTCTTTGTGGAAGGTCAGTGACACATCTGAAGTACAGCTCTCCTGGCTCAGCCTCAGCACTGGGAATTTCAGGGTGTTTTGCAGTGAGCAGGTGGATGAGCAAGGCGTACACTGCAGGGCAGGTTGCACAGCTGTAAGAAGTGGAATTCCCCTTGAAAGGATCGGCATGTCTTTGAAAATGAATTCAGCACTGAAAAAAAAACAACCCCCAACAACAACCCCCCAAAAAAAAACTGATCCAGGGAAAGAAAATAGGGTTGGATTAATTTCAAATTAACTCTTTTTGTGTTTATTTTGTCTTCAACTCCCTCTCTTTCCTCAAGAGATGTTTTTCAAGAGACAAGACAGGAGGTTTTCATTTTTAAAAGGTGGTACTGGACTCTGGTTGGAATAAACTCTTCAGTGCAGTCTGCTGCCTTATAAACACAGAGCCTACTGGAACATGAGATTTTGGACACAACAGAAAGTTTTCTCAGTATCTGTTAACAGAATGCATTCATTGTTGATTTTCTCCTTAGAATAATTGCAATAAATTTCTATGAGTATTTATTTTTCATTGTATACTTTTGGGGATGGTGGCAAAACAGTGCACAATTCAGGAAGAATGGCTGCAAGGCATTTAATGCTCCAGTGCTCTACAGGGACTTGTAAGTTTGCAGTGCCTAGCAGGATCTGTCACTATAAAAATGCTACACAACATTCTTATTTATTAATTAATTGGCTGTATGAATGAAAATCCTGGGATTTTAGTACCAAATTTCTTTCCTTATATCCTTGAACTTGACTTGCCATCAGCAACATTTCAAATGTCAGTTAAGACCTGAGCAGGCACACTCTTCAAATTTTTTGCAAGTGCCATAGTTTTCTGCCCTCAGAAACCACAGTAGGCGGTAGTTAATGATGATAGGCTGTGTGGAAACAAATCAGCTGCCAAGCACTTCAGAAGTTCTTATTTTATTTTGCAACACCAGTTTTTTTCTACTCTTGCTGATCAGTGTGAATAGTTTCATGGTAGTGAAAGTCAGCCAAAAAAAACATTTCTCTTTTGCATCTGATAAAAATTTTATTGCCATATCAAGCTCCAAATAAAACTCCTACTCTTTAAGCAATTCCTGAAAAACAGATTAATTTGAGTTTGAATAATACCCCCAACATGTTAAAGCTGCCAACTGAAAAAGGAACAGATAATTAGATGACAACAGACAGCACACAGCCAACAGAGGAAAAACTGGAACACAGCTAGACAGCTACACTGGCCATCTAATCCATTAACAGCCTCCTATAATTATGTTTTGCTTTCGCATTAAACTGGTATAAGCACAGAAAGACATTACTGAAGTTTAATCTCCAGCAAAAGAAATCTCCTCCTGCCTAACAGCACGCAGCACACACACACAAATGTGACTTCAATTAGCACTACAGTAAATTTTAATTTAGCACTTGGTAGGAGCATTCAATAATGTATGTAAGAAATAGGGGCTGATGCTCCATTAAAGATATTCCATACAATTATCCCATTGATCTGTTGATCCCTTGATTCACATTTGTGGGGTGAACAGGAGGGGGAGGATTTAAGAATTTAGAACTCATGAAAAACACTGGAAGAGATTTTTCCTCTGAAGTCTTCTGCACTTTATTCCTGTAGTGGTGCTTTTCCTGCTATCAAAGTGTCACTGTCACCTTCCAGATGCCTGGCTACTGAGTTGTCCTGTTTCTGCATAGGCTGGGATGTTGTGGCGTGTAGCATCTCAGCCTCTCTGATGCTGTCCAGGCAAGCTAGTTTACCCTCTGCAAGTGGAAAGCAGCTACAACCCTCCCAGCCTCCTCTTTGCAGTTCCTACCATTTGCTGCCCTTGAGGCTAGAATTCTGTCCCAAGGGCATCTGTCTTCTCTTAGCATGACTTGGATGACCCCCAGGACATGGAATCATTCTCATTTCATTTTACACATTAGCCTGCAAACCTGACAGCAGCCCAACAGGTTAGTAGCATTAATTATTAACAATGGGGTGCATTTCAGAGTATGTTTTCTGGTTGTGACCATGCAAAGATGACTTGCAAAGTCATCAGTATCCAGCTTTGTCAGGGTGCACCTGGTTCTCCTTTTCACAGGATTATCTTGTGTGAGTAGCATATAGGTTTGGTTCCAGCAGCCAGCTGTGATTGGGGTTTAGCACATTAGAGCACCAAGATCTTGTTTGTTGTTGTTTAGTTATTCCCTGGTGGTGATACTTATTTGTGTTTGAACTGCAGATGCCCACGTTTATACAATTTGCATTGTTTAAAATGTCACTATTATTTGTTTATAAAAATTTCTGTTCCGTTTGACAGAGTGTATTCTGCGATTTATGGTACAGCTCTGTGTTATGCCATTTTAGTGAGGATCTTGAAACAGGGCCCTGTGGTTTCTCTTCCCCTTTTGCTGTTTGTTCTGCTCTTTAATTACATTCATATCAGCTACTTTGAAGTTAATGAGACTGTAGGGATATGTAAAAGAGGATCCTGTATTGATTTCAGTCCTAATATCTTATCTCTGCATCTTTCTCTTCCTGCGTATGTGTTCTGAGTCACAGTTGCTGACATGTTGCGGTGGGTGCAATAGCTTTGGCCTGACATAGAGCTTTATCTCACAATCCAAAAGTAAGAGGAAATGGATAAACACAAAGGGTTGTTCTGCCTTCTCATTTGCTCATTAAGCCTGGTGTATAAGGAGTATAATTATTAGACTTACTGGGTTCCATACACATCTTAGGCTACAATTTTTTTTCCTCTTACTTTATGAACAAGCCTTCTCCTGACTTCTTGTCTTCCTTCCCTACTCAGAAAAGAGTCATTCAGAACACAGCAGGTGATAGCTGCAATGCTGGGATATATATCAGCCTACTCTAAGATTCAAGGCCAAGTTAGGACTTGAATTTAGGCACAATGCAAACAATGTGTTTAATTGTTCTTATGTGCATTGGAAGTGGTGGGTTCTTCAATACAATCAGAAGATGATAGAACATGGTCTGTTATTGTGAAAGGTGCAAGTCCAACACCAACTGCTCATGTAACTGTTTTGGCACTTGGAAAAGAATTTTGTAAGTGTAGCTAAGCCATCCGATTTCATCTGGCTTTTTTCAGCCAAACAAAGTAAAAAACCACTCTGTGGTTTTGGAGCTGTTTCTGAACTTGAACCCTCCAAATAAGCTCATGTTCACCTGTTCCATTGCCAGATGGAAATCATTGCAGAAATATTGCTGAGTAACTTTTGCTCTCTTACAAATGCTTTTTTTGGTTTGTTTTTGTTTTATTTGGCAACCCAGAAATGCCAGGGCCCAGGAGCTCAACAGACATAGGTTCCACTCCACAACCTGGTTGACCAGCTGGAGTCAGTGCAAACTAATGGTGTATTTTAAAACTGAAGTCTGAATATGCTGTCTTTCAATTTTACGAATACATTACCCATGTACATTTATTCAAAAAAGACTGCCCTGGTACATTTTGGTTTTGTCCCATTTACAATTAAACTGTAATTTGCACTCATGGTACCAGGCCATTTGGAGCAACGTGAAAAGCCTGTATTGGCAGCAAAGCAACCCAGTGTTCAGCTTGGTTTCAGTTTACATAGCATTTCTAAATTCACCCAAAACTGTTAAAACATAACTCAGGCAACAGAATTTTATCTTGGTTCCCACCAGAATGTAGAATTTGGATATGAAATAGTATCAGTATTACCTTTTGTTAGTGCTGACACTGAAATGTGTAATGACACCTGAGGTTGTGTTTTATTCCTGATATTTTGTCCAGGCAGTTCACCACAAGGTTTATTGTACCTTCATAAGGGATCAGCTTGCATTGTCTGTATTAGAAAACTCTTAATTTCTTGTAATTGTTTTACTATTGTATGAAAATTGAAATGTGGATTAAGGTTTATAAAGTTCACTACTCACTGTAAAAGTGTTGCAGAGTGGCCAGGACCCTGTAAAGCAAAATACGAGCAGAGTGAAGAGATGGCAGGACTGTAGGTGTCTTTGGCAACATCCTGATAAATTCTCAATCCAATAAAAGATTTAAGAGCATTCTCAACAGGAAGTAGATAAGGATTTTTTGTTTGTTATGTTTTTTTGGGAGTTATTTGTCATCTTCTAGTGCGCATATGGGTAGAAATGCTTTGACATCTCAAGGTGTATTATATCCAAGGTTTAAATGTGGTAGCCAGGATCCTTTCCTGAATATTGCAGTAGCATTTCCAGTTTTACTATTTTGTCTCTGCTGCACTGAAAATCTTGGTTGTATTTCAGGAGGGCACCTAAAAATTACCTGTGGATGAGGGTGACCTATTTAATAGTCAAAAATAAGAGAAGCAGTATGTTACAAATCAGTTGCAAAGCTAAGTGCAAAAATCACCTTGTCTTAACATGAATGTGTATTTTTTTCCTGTGAATATGAAGTCTTTCTCCACCAAAATGAAGGAGCTTCAAATCGCAGAAAAGGTGGTATCAGTTAAAAGCCAGGGTAAGGGTCACTTGCAATCTGTCAAAGTTTCGTGGCCAATAAAATTCCACACACTGAATATTGTGTATTCACCATAAGCTGTGCAAGTTCAGTGTTTGAGACCGGATTGTAAGTGAGGACAACTCTTTCCAATCCTCTGCTTTTGACCCTATAGATTACCTGAAGGACCATTTCACTGGTTTCTGTCTGCCTCACTCCCCTGTAAAATGATGTTTCCCATCTTCAGAAAGCTCTTTGAGATGTCTGGGTAAAAATCTCTGCATGAAGTGTTAAGTATTTTCTATTATGTAAATATATGCTCACCAAAAGTATTTGGCCAGTATAATGTTTTAATGATTTCCTTCACTGCAGATTTCTGTGAATTCATTGTAATTGATAAAACTCTGTATATTCCTATTCACAAAAATACCCCAAAACCCAACCCTGCTCTTCACAGTTCTGCATAAAGATAAACTCTATTCAGCCATTTACTTATTTTTCATTTGAAATAAGATTATGCCTACTACAATTCCATCTGTAAAAAGTGTCTTGGCATATCCTTTTAGAAAGAGCTTATCTAGCCTATTAATCTTTTCCTAAATTCAAGCCTTTCCTACACCATTTTGCTGTAAAAATATATTTTAACACAGAAGTGAAATTCCCTAAGTACAAAGTATTTTATTCTGTAAAATTACATTGTCAAGCAATGACAGAATAAAATTTCCCCAGACAGAAAGAAATGTTACAATGGCCCAATTTATTTCTATTCCAAAATATGGATTTTACCTATCATTAATCATATTTTTGTTTTGTACTGGCAGGAAGTTGGCCTAAAATTCTAAAATAAAATATGCTTCATTTTCACAAGGAGATCCACTCACCACCTGAACTGCTTAGGATTTTGATTCCTACACAATGAATATGAGGCACTTGAGGCAAGAAAAATTATGACATAATTGGCACAAGTCCCATCTCCAGATGGAAGAACTTCTAAGACTGACACATTAGCCTCACATAATTTATGTTATAGGAGAAATAAAATAGCTGAACCCACCTCTGATTGCTCCACCCAGAAGCAAGGTTTAAGCAGGCAACTTCTTTGAATTAAACCCAAATTCTTCCCTGAAGTCTTGATTGAATACAGAAAACCATGTTCTGGAAAATACACAAAGGGCAATCGTTGCAGTTAAGCCTAAGCTGTAGGACCAAAGAGCAGTTCACAGAGTCATTATAGATTTACTTCTGCTTCTCCAAATGCATTTGAGAGATTTACATGCCTCCTGCTCTTCTAATGCCTGAGTGCCTCCCAGTCTCTATTCTTACAACACTTCCTTGTCGAGGAAGGGGTTTATTTTTAGATGGAGAATGGCAGGATAGAATAATGAAGTCGCTTGTTAGGGAGAGGGACTTGAACGTGTATCCCATGTAGGCGACCCTTCTGTCTCCTTTGGGCAGCAGCTGTTCTGGCTTATGCAGAGATTGGGCTAAGACCAGGTTGCCAATGCACAGTGATGCAGAGCACTTGTGTGCCAAGCCAGCTGGATGTGTCTGTGCAAAATTATGTACTTACCAACACTGGAGGTGGCAGGCAAGAGGAATATTTAAACTTACTAGGCATTGTGGTGATGGTTTAGAGAAATGTTCCTTTCTCATATACCATCTTTTGAGGATCATTTGAAAAATGATAATGCTCAATTTACTTCCCATATCTGATTTTCTTGAGGCACAGAGAATACGAACTGAAGAAGAAACATGAATACGAGGCCAGTAAGGGTTGGGAAGAATATTTTGGTAAGTGTGTTTTCTTAATCTGTCCTCAGCAGAGGTTGCACTTGCTTTTGTTCAAGGCGAGTTACTGTAAAAAGCTGCATTAAATATTTTCCACTAGCCCTCAATATTACCAAACTTGGATGCCAATGTCCCTCATGCTTAGGTAGTAGGGTATGTTTCCATGGAAATTTTGAAATAAGGTATTAACTAACTTGTTAGCTCATTTAAGAAAGAATTAAGTTAGTAGTTTGCCTCAATATCCATGTAGATATAAGGAGATGACTCTTCCAGTATATACTGCTGCTCACAGCAGACACTAATGCTGGGTGAAAGACCAGAAGTGGTCCCCCAAGTCTACTATTTGCCTGATGCCCACATGGCAGTCCTGTAGCTGAATATAGTCTTTAGAGTCTAAAAAGACATGTTCTCATTTTGGCTCAGTGGCCTCTGAAGTATTAACAGTTTGAGTCTTTATGAATGTCGAAACTAAAGGTGTAAGATGCTTGATCTGTAAAGTGGTAGGAAGTTGACACTCTGCTAAAATTTCTATTCCCAACTTTTATGTGGTAAAGAGATGTACGTTTTATTCAGTTGCTGCATTGTTTGGCTTTGGTTTTGTTTTGGGGGTTTGTTTTGGTTCGTTGGGTTTCTTTGTTTTTTAATCATTTAGTCTGTGCTGTCTTAGCTGAAGTGTGACACTTTGGATTGGATGGTGGGAAGAGTAAATGAGATGGATTCAGTATGCCCTGCTCTGGTAGCTCTCACACTGTAGTCACCCTGGAGCACAGGAGCTGTGATGCTCAGCCATGCCCTGTCCTGTATCCTCTTGGGATGTAAAATTCAAAGTATGTTTCCAGTTCTGAGGGTGTTTCTGCTTCACTGGCAGCTAGTGCTGGAATTGTGACAAGAAGTATGGGATGAAGGGACAGGCATGGTCTTCTGGCCCTGAGACCGAAAAATGGGAAAAGGAAGAAAGGAGGAGGAGAATGGGCACAACTAGAGGGGTGCTTCTCTGAATAACAGGGGGTTAAACAACTATTTTGGGAACCACCTATGATTTTAACAGCCAGTTCTGCTCAATTGTACTGAAGTGCCTCCAGAAAGCTTTGGCAAAGACCTTTACAGAGACATTTAGGATAAGTAGACAGCAGAGATTTTTTTTTAATAACCTCACAATTTAGAAGTTGTCTTATGCCCTAAAAGTTGGCAGTTTTGTACTCCCTCCAATGACATGTTTATTGTAATAATGATGTTTCATTTTTAACTCCTGCTGTTGTGATAGTTGTCAGGCACACAGACTTCTAGTCTCTTCTGAAAATGGTGTTTGACTCTTAGTTTTCTGGAGGATAAAGTCGGAAGATAGGAAATCCTGTTCCTTTAGGGATCCTATTGATGTGAATGTTTCAAAAATACGGTTTATTTTGTTTTAATTTATGTTTGGTAATTGCCAGCCATGCTTACATCTTCTCTAATCTCTTTTCTACCTATTTCAGTAATTTTATTTTCACAACATACTTTGAAAGAAAGGCTGTGATAGGTATGATCTGTCTGGTCAGGTCTTCTGAACATTTGATCAGTGTTGTCATATAGTGCTAGTCTGGATGATACAGTACCATCTCTGGGTCCTATTGTCCAATCCTATTGTTGCTCCAGGAAAGACTTACTGGAAGGTCCTCCACTGTTGGGAAAGGACTCCTTTGAAGTGGGTTCTTTAAATATAACTCCATATTTGTAGAATTAAACTATGACCTGAAATAGCGAATATTATTGTCTCTCAATTTCTGATGTTCAAATATCTTTAAAAGTTAATCCTGCCTTCAGTTATAAAATACCTTGCTACCTGGTAACAATTAGCTGAAATGTGAGCTAGTAAGGAGCACACACTGTGTTTCTGTTGAATGACAGAGATCAGACTTTCAGGAATTATTCCCATACAGTGTGAATGTATGATTAAACAAATTCTGTTTTAAACAAGTGGAGAAGGTTTCAAGTCTTCTCCTTATGACGAGAAGTGCATAAGGCCATTTAAACCTCACTCCTGAGTTGGATAATGAGTAATAGAATGTAGCAAGGCTGGGTGATATGCATGGAGATCTCTGTTGTAGCCCTGTGAGGTAGCCCTCATTCAGTATGTTTGATCTCACAGCAAGTTTGTCTTTTAAAAGAGGAAACATGCCAGTCGTGGTCAGAGAATGCATGTGTTTTCTGCCAGTGTTTTTCTGCAGCATCTGTCATGTGGAGCACGTTATTGCAGGTTGCTCTTTTATCTGCAGTGCTAATCAGGTCAGCTCCGTGCAATGCCCCAGAGATACTGTGACTCACACATTTGTGTTCTTACTGTAGCTTGGTGTAAAATGGGTGGAAGTCTAATTCTCCCAGTTGTTGGTCTCTTAGGACCCATCAAAACCTGAATGGGATTAGCACCCAGTACAACTATGACTGCTGTCTACAAGAACTTTCATACTGACTGCTTGGATGGAAGATCCTTGAGCTCTTACTCTACCTTTCTGCAGTCCGTTTTTCTTCTTCTTTCATGGCTTGTAACTCTGTGAAGCTGGTAATGCATACACTGAAAATTGTCAAGAGACCTCTTGTGAGCCTCAGTAAGACAAGACTTAAAACTTCTTTGAGATTAGTTGAAAGTCTGATCAACATGGCCCTCTGAAAATATCAGCAGGAATTTTTATTAAATCTTTCTGCATTCATTCTTAAGCACCTGGGCTGATTTTATTCCTGTGTCTGTCGTTTGGCATTTTACTTTGCTTAAAATGGTACTTTTATGTATGACAAAAAAAAAGAATTTTTAGGTACAGTTTAAAGTAAGTGAGAGATAATAGAGAGAGAGAGACAGAGTGCAAGGAATGCTGAGAGTTCTGTATGTGAACTTGTTTATGGGGTTTTGCCGGGCAAAGCTGCTACCTGTTTCTTCAAGAAAGGATTCACACCTATTTCCTTCAAGAGTTCAAAATTATTCATGTATTATCTGTATTTCCTTGAAAGTGAAAGGCTTACAAGGAAGAAAATCTATATATAATAATCCTGTTGCTTCTCTAACATATTGTTTTTTCAGAAGCTTTGTACAAACATGAATTAGTTAAGGTGATTGTTTTGCCCAGGGTCACTTGGCCCTTTGCTTGCAGTTCTAGAGCTGGTGTTGTTACTGAATTGAACTGCCAAACACTCATACTCAAAGCACCCCACAGAAATTACATCCAGGAAACCATCAGCCTGTTGGAGGATGATGTATATTGTGAAAGATTTTAAGGGGTTCTAGAACCACTGGAAACTGTATGCAATTATTCTAGAACTAAGAGGAGGTAAAAGGGTGACAGAACGCAAAATAATTTTCTGTTTGCTCTCTGTGATGATGTTAGTAACCCTCTTTTGTTTTCATGAGGACAGTTTTTTTAGAAATTCTATTCAAAGAGCACAGCTGGCAACAGCTGTCTGTAGCATGAAGTGTCTATTTCAGTGCTTTTAATTCTGTGGTGTCTGAAGTGAAATATATTGCACATTCAAGTGGTTTCTTTTGCATGCAGGCTATAGTGAGTAGTTAGCATCTTAGCAGAATGGCTGTCATTTATGTTATGTTATTGTTGTCCTCCATGGCAGACAGACTGTATCATACTAGATGTGCTCTAAATAAGAGCAAAAACAGAGTCTGTGTCCAAAAAGCACTTATAGTATAAATAAAGAGCAAAAAACTCTAGGCTGAGAAAAAGGAATAGTTGTGAGAGGAAACAAGCAGTAAAACTGAAAGGCAGAGGACTTAGTACAGTAGCTGTCAAACTGTTATCACTTTGCTTACAGTGCCATGATAATGATCTCGAGGCAGTTGCATTGGCTCCTTCCACAACGATCAAAAACTGATGTCAAAGTGCTGCAGTTTTCTCCAGGAGTTTTCAACATGAATTTTTATAGCCTAAAAATGCAGGCTGTGCTTGGTCTGTCTGAACCAGCTGCAAACTCATTGAGACTCAGAGGGAACAATAATGGCTCCTTCACCCCTTGGCTATGCTGACGAGAAAGGGAAGGGAGGACTCTGCAGTGCTGGCTTTTGTGTCTAGGGGCTAATCTGTTGATTCCTGACTTTTTTTACCAGCTTTGACAGCACTCTGGGCTGGGCTTTGCCTCTTCCTAGGGTCAGGACAAGGCACACTCTTAATCTTAGAGAAACTATAAGGAAACAGCTTAGCAAAGGCCAAGAGGCCTCAATGAATTTCTATGTTAGGGAAGACTCTGAAACCAATACCCTGGCACAGATGAATGGAGCTATTCATTTTGGTGGGGTGAGGGTGGGAAGAGACTGGGATCTAAAAGACCTGCCAGACTTTGTAATGACCCTGTGCTATTCCTGCAGTGTGTGCCTAACAGCCCTGGCCAGCCTCTTCTATGGCAGGGAGGTACTGGTGATCTGGCATCCTCCCTGGCTCACAGCTGCTCTCCCGCTCACCCTCTAATGGTTATGATACTGCTTTCCTTCCCAATCTGTTCTGAAGCTGACTTTGCCTTCTTTGCTGACATTCTGCCCGACCTCCTAGCCCCTTGTCTTCTTTCCCTCACCCCCTCACTTGACTTACAAGCCTAGAGCTGCACTCCCACTCACTGAAATAGCCTTGCTTCTGTTTTCCCAAAACACAGGTCCTCCTCTGATCCGTTTGAGCACAGCTTTCTCTCTCACCTCTCCATTTCTTTCAACAAAGCATATTTACCCTCTGCCCCTTGCCTCACCCTGCCCTCTTGAGACCTCCAATCCATTAAAGTCTATCACTTTTTTGTCACTCTTGGCATCCTCTCTCTGCAGTCTGTTCTCTTAAGTGACCTCAGCTATTGCTTCGCTCCACTTCAGTCTTTCCTTGATCCTCAGCTCTTTCTTCACCGCCTCATCAGAAAATCTGCACCATGAACCCACTCAGCCCAGCTTCATGACAACAGCTATCACCACATTATTCTTGTTGTCTTCCTTATTTGTTTGTCTCTTTCTCCCTATACATCCCTGGCCATCACTTAAATTCAGAAAACACTTTCCTTGAACTGTCCTGTCATTCTCTTTCAGATCTTTTTTTGAAATCCCCTTGTGCTTTGATATAAGCAACATTTGGTATAGAAAACATACACTGTTCTAAATGTCTTCGAATGTTTTATTCTTCTATGCCTTTTGTTATCTGTCAATTATTTTGGTATGTTCCTTCATATTTGAGTAATGTAGTCTTGTAGTCTTGTTGCAACACAGAAAAGTAACAGTGCATCAATACATCCAGACAAGAGAGCTTAACTCTTTTCAGCTTTTCTTGCTGTCTGAAGAGGAGGGAGATGCTATACTTTACTCTCTTTATAGGAAACAGTCTCTCCAGTTTTCTGATTTTTCTATCAGCCCGACCACATACAACTGCTGTTGGTGGAGTTTGCATGCTGATTTTCCTCTAAATTCATCCCAAACAGTAATTCCTGTAATACCTTCTGTGCTGTCTGGTTTTGGCTGGGCTAGACTTGACTTTCTTCACAGTGGCTAGTATGGGGCTATGTTTTGGATTTGTGTGGGTAATATTGAGATGTTTTTGTTATTGTGTAGCAGGGCTTACACAGAGCCAAGGTCTTTTCATACTGCCATGTTTGCAAGGAAGTTGGAGGTGCATAGGAAGTTGGGAGGAGACACAGGTGGGACAGGTGACCCAAACTGACTGAAGGGGTATTGCATACCATATGACATCATGTACTCAGTATATAAAGCAGGGGGAAGAAAGAGGAAGGGGAGCACATTTAGACAGTTACTCGGCATTTGTCTTCCCATGTAACTGTTATGCATGATGGGGCCCTGCTCTCCTGGAGATGGCTGAACACCTGACTGCCCAGGGGAAGTGGTGAATTAATTCCTTGTTTTGCTTTGCTTGTGTGCACAGCCTTTGCTTTTCCTATGAAACTGTCTTTATCTCAGCCCACGGATTTTCTAGCTTTTACTTTCAGTTCTCTCCTCAGTCTCGCTGGTGAGGGAGTGAGTGAGCAGCTGCGTGGGGCTTGGCTGCTGGCTGGGGTTAAACCACGACACGTGCTTTGCAGTTTTGTCAAAAATACGTTTAAAAGGCTCTACACTGTCTTTTCCACATTAGCAAGTGAATTAATACTGCCAGCAGCTGATGATTCCTGAAGAGAAAAGACACAGTAGGGAATCACTGTCTATCATGTCTCCAATTAGTTCTTGTTTTAATATCCTTGAAACATTACCAAATTTGCTAACAGTGCTTAGCAGTGAATCCAGGAAACACATACAGTTTTTTCTGCTCATAATAGGTTTATTCAAAAGCACAGCAGCAGCCTGGAAAGGGTTAATGAGGGCTTGTCTACCTCCAAGAACTGTTGCAGCAGCCCAGGCAGGATGGGGCAACAGGTACAAGTAAGGAGGGTGTTTCACTCCATTTCCTCTGAGATGCAGCTCTGCAACAGGATAGCCTGCTCAGGGCAGGCACAGGGCTGCAGTGTAGGAGCCCACCTCTCATCCTCACCATAGCTAGCTTCAAACATTCTTGCCATTCTCTTTTTTTATTCAGCATTGCACATATTTTATTTTTTTTCTGCTCTATTTGTTATGATTAAACTTCTCCAACTTTACTGTCAGAAGGGTCTTTCTAATTAAAAAGACTAATAAATCTTTATTTTAGGATGAGTTTCATTTATCTCAAATACTTCTATCAGGCATTTAAAGTATCTATTTCTTGCTCATTTTTTTGAGGTTTGTGCCAATTACATTTTATGTACCCTTAAACAAATATGTGAAGGATTTATGTGTTGTTAGATTTATTCAGAATTTTAAGTTTTTTGACTGCTATTTTCCAGAGAGTTGTCTTTAAGTTTAAAAGTGGAACTCGATCAGAAGTTAATTATTTTTTTACTTCTTAAATAATACTGTCCACAAATCTTTACAGCAAAGGGGCTGGAAGAGCATTCCTCCTAGAAAGGGTTGTAGTAGCTGAACTTTGGTTACAGTATTTGCAACGTTTAGCTAAGTTGGTATAAAAAAGAAATAATTTTAAATTATATTTTTTTATGCAATCATAAATTTGAAAATTATTCTTGCTTTCCACTACTGAGCTTGGAAAAGTGAATTGCTAGAAATAATGCTAATTACAAGGACTGTAGAATAAGCTGTAGAACTCCAGAAGGAAGTCTTGATTAAAGACAGTGTTAAGCTCCAAGGAAAATGCAGACTTGGAAAAATCTTTCAAAACTTGTAACTTGAGAATGTTTGCCTTTATGGAAGGAAAGGAAGATGGATGATGCTTGAACTACGTCTGAAATAAAAGTGCCTTTACACTTTCCTTATGATTAAAGCTTTTAAAATTTTCCTGAAATACTGTGATTGTGCTTAAATATATATTTGCTTTTGAAACCTGAATAGTTTCAGGAGGTTCCTTATGTTAACTATAGAAGATTTGTGCTTAGTTTCTCATGCCACACTCCTGTATCATAAAAAAAGAAAGTTGGAGCAACTCTTGCTAACCTCTTACACCAGGAACTGAAGAAATATCTCAAATTAGTAAAAAGTTTCAAAGAAATCAAGGGAAACTAGTTTTAAAATGAGGTGGATTAAATATTTACCCTTTCAAATCCACTCCCCATGAAGATGCTGGTCCACGCAGCATTTCCCTACTTGAGGCTTCATTCTGGTTGTGGCTCTGCCTGTTGTGTCATTGCACCTGTTTTTCTTTTTGATGCGCAATAACTTGAAGTGCTTGGTATAATCCTGAGAATACAGCTGATCATGGAAAAGTCAGTCCTCCATAGCCAAATCTCAGCTATTATCTGCTTCTCCATTTTATGCCTGGTGTAAAAAAAGTTCCTGAACAGCCCAGCCTGCCTTGCACCTGGCTGTGTGCTCCTGTTTGTGTCCTAACAGAGACTGCAGGCCTGAGTGTCCTGCAGGAACTGCACCTCTGTGTACCTCAGCCAGCATTTTGCTGTTCTGGTCTTTGCTCTATACTTTATGGTATTTGTCATGGAGATGTTCACATCACTAATGCGTAACAGCTATAGTCAGTAAAGATGGGATATGCCATTGCTGTAGCCCTTGCTACTGCTTGCTTGGGTGATTAAAGGATTTCCCTTCCCTTTCCTCCCTATAGACCTTCTCTTTGCCACTGCTGCCTCCAGCCAGGAGGGCAGTGAGGGTCTGCTGTAGGATATGTCCCAGCCTAGACCACAGTGGTTTCCCTTTAAGTGAGCCAAGAAGCCTCACTGCCCTGATAGGAGAGCACCTCCTGGTCCTCCTCACCTGCCAAGCAAGGACATGGACATAAAAGTGCTCTGGAGCAAGAAGAAAGTCCCTGTGCATTGACTGTAAGAAAAAGACTGTAAGTTTCCACTCTCTAGAATAGTAGTCTTACAAAAAGATTGAAACACAAAATAAACCAAAAGACCCTGTGGCCTAGTAAAAGTTCTATTTACTTGTGTTTCATAGAGCAGGTGTATTAGGAGAGAATCAAAAAAATAACTTATATTGAGGTGCCAGTGAATGGCACCTTGACTCAAATATTCATAGTAGTCCAGACAATGATGGTAGTGCTTATGCATTGATCAGCACCTATGATAAATTAAAAAGATTTATCTTCATCTCCTGCTACTGGAGCTGGATTCAGTCTGGTGCCCAGATGACTTAAGTCTGGTGTCCTGTCAACTTTAAGGAAGTTTGGCTCCAAGACCACTTTGCTCTAACAGTCTAGGGCGTAGAAAAGCAATTCAGACATTGGATACATTTCATTTTGATCTCTGGAGATCCAACAGGCTAGTCATGCCTGTGAATGTGGCCAGTTTGTAGGAAAATTGTCCCACATGCTGATCATATATCTGATGTCCAAAGCCACTCAGGGGATCAAAGGGATATCTGCAAAGAAACAAGAAAGGAAGTAAATCTGAAAACAGCTCTGAAACTTGTACACAACATCTGAAAGGATTTGGCCCCCTTATGAACTGCTGACAGTTTTGCCACTGCAGTCTGTGTGAGAGCAACCAGAAACAGTGGAGGAAAGCAAAAATCTAAGACCAAAGCAGAAAAGACTTTGCCTAGATCTAATGAACTAAAAAGGGAAAGATTTCATTTCCAAAACACATCTGCATGATGAGCATTGAGCATGCCAAAGACTGAACAAAACGGTACATACTGAAGGAAGACAGAGTAATGTAATAGGCAGATTACTAATCTTTTCTTAAGAGTAATTTTAGTGACATTGGTGCATCTATACTTGAGTGACTTAGCTCCCAAATAACAATTTAAATTGATAACAATTATTACAATAAAATTAGTTTCACAGGATGTCTTTTATGAGGTTATTGTAAACAGTGAACAGAGAAAAGTTTTACTTAGCAATCCTGTAGGGTAGGTATTGGTTGGGTTGGGAAAAATAAATAATTTGTGGCTGAATTAAAAGAGAAATTATGTATATTTGGACGTTGCTCAACAAGTTATGGGCAAAAGCAGGAACATGAATATTCTTCCGAAATGTTTTTTAATTTCTAGGGGAGAACAGAAACTATCTAGGCTCACCAGATGATGACTCCCATTCTCATTACAGTAGACTTTCTGAATTATCCTCTTCTGGTCTGTAAGTGGCCGTACAGCATAGGTTTACTCATGTTCTCTCTCAAAGTCATGTCAAATTGATTTGATTTCCTCTTAGGTTCCAGATAATACAGCTCATAAGGGGAACAACTATTTGACCTTCGTTTGCTTTTAGTAAGGTGTTTGACAATCTCAGGGGCGTAAACTTCATTGCTTTAGGATGAAGATGTGAACAAATGGGGACAAAACTGTCAGATGGGGAAATATGTAAAGTGTAGCTGAGATTTGAGATGTGTCTTGTTCTGCTTAATGACTTTCATTACTAATAGTAGGCAGTTAGATGGTGAAGTACAAAAAGTCCTTACTGCAATGCCAGAGAGGAAGAGTAAGTGGTTCAGAGAGGAGCTTTGGAGTCCAAATGATCTTGACAAACTGACAGCCTGGTCTGCAGGAAGCAGATGCTTTGCAGTAGGGACAAGGAAGAAGATGACCTCAGCATCAGGGGCTACAGCTGCAGGAAGAGGGAGAGCAGAACTGGATAGGTAGCAGTGCACCAAGGGACTTACACTCCATGGCCTGCATGGCCTTTGGGCATCTGAGTTCAGAGGGTGTCAGGTCTCCAAACCAATGGTTGCTTGCGCACATTGTAGGTGCTTTGGGCTGATTTCTCAGGAACTTAAGGACTCAACTTGAGCTGAAATCAGTGAGTTTTACTTATAAATACTCTGTAAGATTCTGAGTCCCTGTTCCTCATCTGTAAATGCAGAAGATAATACATCCCTCCCTCAAAAGTGTGCTATTAGCGTAAATACATTAGAGATTGTAAAGAATTAAGATACTCCAGTAATGGGGATCATATAAGTACTTTGGATAAAGCTGTTTCTCTTCTCTCCTTGCATCTCTACATTGCAAATTAGACTAAAATTAATCCAATATAGCCTTCTCATCCTTATAGTATTTTTATTCAGGCACTTTACATACTTTGCATTACTGGGGTTTGACACTTTTCTCCTTTAGGGCATGGCATGGAGAAGCACTGTCTGAGAACTGTGGATAAGATGGGACAGAGAAACTGAGCATGTGGATACCAAGCAGGCTTCTTGGCAACAAAAATAATTGGAAAACTCCCAGAATTTTCTCTTCTTGCATTTGATAGTCTTTTTTTCTTATGGCTTTATAGAATATCTCAAATTGGAAAGGACCCATAAGGATCATTGAGTACAACTCCCAACATGTGGTAAATAATCCAAAAGTGGGATTCCCTTCCCAAATTGCTTCAAATGAAATCTCTAATAGTCACCTTTTGGAAGTATGCATGTGCACTTTTTAAAGCATTTTTGGTTAAATCTTTGCCATTTGAAAGCCTTACTGTATGCTGCTAGAAATATAGGCATGTGGAGGAATATAGAGGTGTATATGTCTCCTTGGATTATACAGTGAAATGCTCCTTGTGTGGTTCTTCAGGAGAGTTTGAACCAGTTAATTAATGAGGAAATCAAGGGAGGAGAACAAAATGGGTAGACAGAAGGTCTGTCTTGAGTATATCCAGAATGGTACCAGATAAATATCTGAGAAGTGAATGAAAAAATCTGTGCAAAAATACATCACGAGATGAGAAAATAATTGACTATTACCCTCTGTGCTCAACAGAGAATTGGGTAACACAAGAGTAGTGACCTGCCACTAGCGGGGTTCCACAGGGCTCCATCTTAGATCCAGTGCTCCTCAACATCTTCATAAATTACTTGGATCCAGGACTGAAAGCGATACTAAACAAATTTGCAGATGACACAAAACTGGGAGGAGCTGTTGACTCCCCTGAAGGCAGGGAGGCCCTGCAGAGAGACTTGGACAAATTAGAGGGCCTGGCAATCCCCAACCTTATGAAATTCAACAAGAGGAAGTTCAGCTGTGCACCTGGGATGGGGCAATCCTGGATGTATGGACAGACTGGGGAATGAGATGCTGGAGAGCACAGTGCCATGGAAAGGGACCTGGGGGTCCTGGTCTATGGCAAGTTGAATATGAGTCAGCAGTGCCCTGGCAGCCAGGAGGGCCAACCGTGTCCTGAGGGGCATCAGGCACAGCATTACCAGTTGATTGAGGGAGGGGATTGTCCTGCTCTGCCCTGCACTGGGGTGGCCTCACCTTGAACATTGTATGCAGCTTTGGGCACCATAATGTAAGAAAGATATTAAGCTCTTAGAGAGTGTCCAAAGGAGGGCAATGCTGATAGTGAAGGGCCTTGAGGGCCTTGCTTGAGGAGCAGCTGAGGGCACTTGGTCTGTTCAGCCTGGAGGAGAGGAGACTGAGGGGAGACCTCACTGCAGCCTACAACATCCTCAGGAGAGGCAGACACTGGTTTCTTCTCTGTGGTAACCAGTGAAAGGACCCAAGGGAATGTCTTGAAGTTGTGTCAGGGAAGGTTTGGGTTGGATATTAGAAAAAAGTTCTTCACCCAGAGGGTGGTTGGGTACTGGAACAGGCTGCTCAGGGAACTGGTCACAGCACCAAACCTGACATAGTTCAAGAAGTTTGGACAATACTCTCAGGCACATGGTGTGATTCTTTATGATGGTCCTGTGCAGGCCAGGAGTTGGACTCAGTAATCCTTATGGGTCCATTCCAACTCAGCATATTCTGTGAAAATCAAGAGAAAATGCTATGAGAAGAGAAGCCCAAGTCCACTTCCCCTTCTTTTGGTAGCAGAAGAGTAGAGCACAGGACTTGGAGGTTTTGAAATACATTTTGAATTATGGGACAGTTCAGATTTTGATCCCTATATCAGTTCCCCAACTGCTGAGGAGGAATGTAGGTTAGTGACAATTGGTACAAAACAGCAGTGTTGATTTTTAGTAGGGGACTTGCATAGTAGTGTAACTTGCATGTAAGTGTTACTACTTATATATCTTCTCTTTTCCTCAAGACAGTTAATATTAGAAGCAAAGTGTCCAACAGTGACTAAAGATAGTGCTGCTATGGTCCTGGCCTTGGTGGTTTATTGACTCTTTTTATTCCACTCAGGAGAAACAGGTTGAACTGAACAAAAGAGGAATTTTATATGCAGTCTATTTTGAGCAGGAGTGCAAGTGGGATGGCTGAATGGGCTTGAATCTGGAGCCAGAGTGACCGAAGGGAGTAAAACGGAACTTGTGCCTGTTTGCTGCATGACCAAAGTGATATTGCCTGCAATACTCAAGCAGGAATCAAGGTGTGTGTTGGATAGAAAATTAAATATTTGTCGTGTTTTGGTTTTCAAGGGGGATAAAATTGAGATTACAAATTTTGTGAAAGAATCAGGTTTCTTTGATGTGGAAGTGGTACTGGTCTGTAGCAGGACTTGTGTTCTGTAGTTTCCAAAATAAGCTTTAATAAATGCATGTTTTAGGGTAGCCCATGGAGAAAAATATTTTCAAGATTTTAATATTCAAGGAGAGGCTGAGTTACTGGGGCAGTTTCTGTGCCTAGGCAGAAATCCAGGCAGAGTGTTCATGGGTTTTATCTTGTTACTGTACCACACTGTGATCCTGTTCCTCTGAAGTCTCTTTTAGTTCAGTAGTGGCAGACCTGGCCACAAATGTGCAAACATAAGACCACCAGACAGAAGCAGCTACTCAAAGGTTTTAGGTCTTGCCCATGTTGGCAGGATCTCTGAATAGCAAAGCTTTGCTTATGAGCAATTTTAAGTTTCTTATGATCAGATGTGCTTCTAGTACTCTTTGACTGCATGGTGCAACTCAGTCTGCAGCCTTTTGGGAAAGCACTCAAGTTCGTTATTGTTATAAATCCAAGCCCAATTACTATGACCTGAGGCTGTATCCTGTTCACTGCACAAAGAATTCAAGCAGGACTTTGCAAGAAACACCTGCGTGGCTTTTCCAAGTGGTTGCCAGAATATACAAGGGTCGTCAGCAATTAAAAGATCAGGGAGATAAGGGGCAGGATGGACTGCAAATTATTCATACTTTAAATGAATTTTAAAGGCAAAAAATGTAATTTTTCAACATATAGCACTATTGATCATGAGTGTCAGGAGTGCTCAGAGTACTACAAACCAACGTACTAGGCTGTATTTTCTTTAATGTGTCTGTGTAAGGAACAGGAGATCAGAGGGCTAGTAAAAAAATTGGAAACATTTTAGAAGTTTATACACATTTTCTTAAGGAAGCTTAGGGAACTTCCCTCACAGAAGTTAGCTTCTCATTTGATAAATGTTTCTTCCTTATATGCTACTTTTGTGTCATCTCTGATTCTGAGTCTGGGACATGTCTGATGGCTGTGACTGCTTGTTTGTGAAGGCTGTTTGTGCTTTCTCACTATACAATTGTGAAATGTCTGAATGTGCTTTGATTTACATTATTTCTTTTCTGTCTGCTCATCCCAATTTTCAGTTCCCTTTTGTCCTGAGAAATTAAATAATTTTCTTTTTTGGCAAAAAAAGTGACTGCCTTGTGGGAGTAAAGATGTCTTTTTCAGCTGTGTCCTTCTGCTGCATTCCCTCAGGCCAGACTCCCTGACAGGTCACTCTGTGATGGCACCAGAGTCCTCTTGGGAGCAGTGGGAGCGCTGTTATTCATGGCAGTGCCAGGGAGGGAATAGGGTCAGATGGCCCCCTCAGTGCCCCCAAGGCAGCCTGGGCCACACCACACACAGAGTGCCTACATCAGGAGGCACAAGGCAGCCAGCGAAGAGCCCACAAAACAGCGAGGCAGAATCCTGCTGCCAAGCACCATATTCTTATGCTCTGAGTGCCTCATTTTAAACCCTGCAGCACAGGCTCAGTATTTAGCCTCTTCATTGCCTTACCACATCAGCAGGAGGTTTGCTGCCAGGGCTGGCAGCCTCCTACACTACACCAGGAAGGACCCAGAGCCCAACTCCATGCGAGGTGAGAGCTTGCTCTCCAACTCTGTGGCAAGCACTGCTGAAGCTGCACCTCAAGTCCTGTGTCCAGTTCTTGGTTTCTCACTGCAAGAAAGACATTGAGGTGCTAGAGCATGTCCAGAGAAGGACAATGGAGGTAGTGAAGGGTCTAGAGTGTATGAGGAACAGCTGAGGGAGCCAGAGTTGTTTAGCCTGGAGAAAAGGAGGCTCAGGGGAGACCTTATCGCTTTCTACAACTCCCTGAAAGGAGGTTATAGCCAGGTGAAGGCTGGCATCTTCTTCCAGGCAACCAGTGACAGGACAAGAGGAAACAGCCTCAAGCTGTGCCAGAGAAGGTTCAAGTTGGACATCAGGATGAACTTTTTCATATAAAGGGTTGTTGAACATCAGAATGGACTGCTCAGGGAGGTGATGGAGTCACCATCCCTTCAGGTGTTCAAAGAAACCATGGGATGTGGCATGCAGTGCTGTATTCTAGTTGACATGGTGGTGATTGGTCAAAGGTTGGATTCAAAGGTCTTGGAGGTCTTTTCCAGCCTAAATGATTCTGTGAAAGTGTCTTCCAGATTTGAGGCAGGGATGTAGATGAGGGCACTTCAGCACAAGGCTTGTTTTTCAGAACTATACTTGAAGAGAATTTAGTGGGAAGTGAGAGAAGGATGATGGCTCCTGTTTTTCATACAGTGAGGGAAGTGGACTAAAACAAGGTGAATGGAAGAGGCTAAATCATGTTCATCTTTGAATGCTGCTGAGCTCCTCAAACCTACCATGTGTGGCCTGCTGTGGCCCTTTTTGCTAGCCATCCTCTGATGAGGGTAAGCCCTGTTCTCTGAAAGGATGTGGCAGGCTTCCCCAGCTTGCTTTCTTAAAGCCCTCTTGCTTTGAAACTTGACCTTTGTGCAGTTCTCAGTAAGCACTGTCCCACCAGCGAGGCTGTTACCTGGTGTAAGGGTAATGCCTTATAGCCCTAGCAAAAGCCCCATTTCAGAGCACCTGGATTGCTTCACCTGCCAGCACAACTCATGGCATATGCTCACTCCTGCATTAAGAAAAGCCCACAGCAGAACAGTTGCCAAATCTGTGGGCTTTATGCTTATCCAGTGCATTAGAAAGCTCTGTGGTGTTCATGTGCACCATGTGTGTTTTGTGCTGCACCAGCAATGTCTCCACTGATGGGCATGACTTGTGGGACAATGGAATCCTGTGGCAAATGGCTCAGACAGTAGGTCACAAAAATGTGTCCTAGTGTTCAGAAAGCAGAACAAGCCCTTCATATGCAGTACAGTTTCCCCCTCTATGAGTTATTCCAGGAGGAGGTTAGTGCCTCATGATTTTTCCAGTCCCTGCCAGTCCACAAGGAGAAGAAAGACAATGTGGGGACGGGATGCCATTGCTATGATCGGATTGCTGTTGCCACACAGTCAGGCTGCATCTGGGGAAAGGGATCACTGTCTGTTCCTTGTCTGTAAGACTGGAGAGTATGCGTGTCCCATTCATGCAAGCCCTGACTCTGACAAGCTGGGTGGTCTCAGTGGAGACTTTTAACCTCTCTGCACTTCTGCTTCCCCTATGTATGAAATAGGGATAGTAATAATTAACTGTTTCACAGAGGTACTGTGTTTTCATGTCTGTAGAGTTCTTTGAAGGGTAAAATACTTTGCACTATTGAAGCTTTTCAAATGCAGCTGTATTTCATTGCATGTATAACAGAGAGTGATGTATTGGTTTAAAAACATATTTGAAACTCTTGGTAATTAGTAAGTCGGGCAATGGCAATTAATGCTCTCAGACATGGTGTTACTGCTCTTCTCCAAACTATAGCTCATTTAAAATGCTAACCCTATAATTTATTAGCAATATTTAATACCTCAGTGACCATAAAACTCAGTATTTTATTACCACTGATTAACATATGTTTGATGTTCTGCCCAGTGTTACACAATCCAGAACAAATTACTCTCAGGAAGCTGGATATTATATAAATACAGAAAAGCAATAAATAATGCATTGAAGAAACAATTTTCTGTGTGTTCTAACATGCCACAATCTCTTCAAATGACTTAGGCTTCTAAGGCAATTTCTGAGTCCTCCAGGAGTGTTTGCACCAAAGGACACACTTCACACCACGCTGACTACTACTATGCTGCAAGTTTGATGATGATTCCTGGAATCTGGTCAGCCTTTGAGACCGCAGTCTACTCTTGCCCTGCCAGAGGAAACCTGTAGTTGCTAGGACAGAATGTCTTCAGTTATGATAGTCTCCCTAATAAGTTACAGATATGTGAGAAACAGAAAGGCTCTTACGTATTTCAGGATGCTTTTTTCCTTTCTCTCAATCTGGTGTAAAGAATAAGAAGAAAAACTTTACAAACACACTTATTTGTTGTTTTCTTGAGCCCACTTAAGGCACAGCTTGGATAAGAGTAAAGGGAGAGGAGAGAGAAAGCTGACTGACTTAGGGAACATGAATTGCTCAAATCAGATTTTTCTCAGTTATGCTTGATGGTGCAGCTGTCATAGGTACCCGTTGAAAACCACAGTAACTGGTTAGATTTTCATTGCCATGCTCAAAGCATTTCTGCAAATATCCATCCAAAATTCCAGTTAGAACTAGGAAATCCAAATGAGATAGTTCCAGTTACATAGCTGATATATACCTGTTCAACCCCACAGCTTATTTTTCTGATGATCTACAGTTCCACCTCTCCTAAAACAGGAGTTTGAATTAAGAGTTGGTAGATGTGTGCAGCAAAAGCCTAGACACATGTCAATGGTTTCTCCATTCGTTAGGGCAAACCTGGGCTTCCTCTTTCATTTTAAAGAGCTAGAAGCTACAATTTATAAAAAATTAGGATTTTACTTAAAGTCATCTTTTTTATGGGGAGAACAGTGATAAAATTTTTTCAACTGGTTTGTGTTATTTATTTTAGGAGAACAATAAAGCAAGTATTGTATTTGGGAAAGATTGTTCTTCCTGTGGCAGTACAGATTTGTGCTGAAGAGCCTTTGCTGTAGACCAGGTGGATAATACCCAGATGCAAAATAAAACATTGCTTGCCATCCTGAGGAACTTGCTGTTTGAGTCTGTGATGAAGAAGTGGGAAACAGGGAAGAAGAAACAGAGGGATGATGAGCTTGGTTTCTAGCTGCTGTAATCCAGCCCTAGCTCCAGCATGGTGCATAACTCAATGGCTCCTTTCACACTTCTGCTCAGCCATACCTTTTTGGAACCTCAAAAAAAGTACTTGAAACCTCAACCTCAAAAATTTACTGACTGCATAACCCCTCTTTTCCTTAAAACGTTCTCTTGCACTTAACATGTTTTAGCAACAGAAGATTTAGACATTTAGCCAAGCCAGGTCAATAATGGATGTTTTGTTTCAGTGGCCAACTTACAATTGGGTTGGGCCAAACAAAATGGTGCATTTTCTTTCTTTTGGTGATATGGCCAAATGAGAAAATTTGTGTTAAGGTCAATGTGGACCACTTCATTCAGCTTCAAACAAAGGATTTATTTCAGTTTTGGACTATTTAGCTTTCTTTCCTACTACTGCACTTATGGAGCAACCTTTAAATGAAAACGGCGCTGCACAATGACAATTGAAAATTTTAAGAATTGTGAAAAAACACTTTTAGCATCTTTGAAATTGAAGTGTGAAACTTGTCAAGTTTTGTTCTCTGGCTTTTGAACAAAACCCAGTTTTTAAGAACTTTCCAAGTGGAGTGTTGCCTGTCTACTCGTAAGCCATCTGATAAATCATTTCCAGGACCAGACCTAAACACTTCCATCTTCAAGGACCTTTCTGATGAATGTGTAGATGAGCTCATAAACTTGTAATATTTGGAACCGTGTTGCAGACTATTTACTACATATCCTAAAGTTTTCACTTCTTTCTTCATATTCTAGCAATATAAAAGTTTTGTGTTGGCACCAGGGAGAAGGCTTAAACTTCCATCTTGCTGTGACCTTGCTATGTGCAAAGGAGAGACCTTTTACAGTCCTGGAGAGTATAGTGTGAAGCTGAGGAAAGCTAGGAGGTTTTGTTGCAGGCAGTGCTAAGGCAGAGGACATCCAGCTCATTCTCAGGCTCAACCCTAGCATATATGAGAGATTTCTCTCTGTAAAACTCTTCTCATGAACATCTGCTAATTTCTCTTAGAAATATCAAGAATAAGGTTGTGAAAACACCAATTAAAAATTCACAAAGAATTGCTAGTGACTTGCTCAGCATTCGCTGAGGCAGATGAGAGATTTGGGTGCCAAAAGATAAAAGGATTTTGACACTGTTAAGAAGCCTTTCCCCTCCCCCATTATCTTCTTATTTTTTAAACACCCCTCAGTCCTACTGCCCTGCAGCATTCCTTTTTGAGAGAGACTAAAGCAACTTTGTATTTTCTCATGAGTTCATGTCAGTGCCTGTTCCTTAATTCTACATCTGGCTTAAGTGCATTCAGGTGACTCATAACTTCGTGCTTAGGGTTTTTTCTCTTTCTTCATTTATCAACAACAACAACATTATGTGGGAAGCTTTTTTCCTCCTAGTCTACTAACCTGGAAAGCCATGTGAAGTGAGCAAATAATGAAATATTAAACAAGATTGTGAGAGGAAATGAGATTACTCTTTCTTAATAGTTTGATGAGTTAAGCTCTCTGCTGTTATCTGGATTTATACTCATCCATGTAGACTAAGCGTATTGCCGGTCTATACTGAAGTGGTTTATTTCTCTTCCCTGCCTCTGCCACAGCACATAACTTCATGTTCTTGTCACTCTTGATGCCTCAGACTAAGCACACAAATTAGAGATTTTGGGCCATGAGAAACCATAGAATGGCCTGGGTTGGAAGGGATCACTTAAAGATCACTTAGTTCCAACCCTCCTGCCATGGACCTTTCACCAGACCAGGTGGCCCCACCCAACCTGCCCTTGAACACTTAATAGGATGAGGTATCCACAACTTCTCTGGGCAACCTGTTCCAGTGTCTTGCCATCTTCACAGTGCAAAACTTTCCCCTAATATCTAATTTAAACCTACCCTCTTTCAAATTGAAGCTGTTCCCCCTTGTCCTGTTAGTACACACCCTTGTAAAAAGTCCCTCTTCATCTTTCTTGTAGGCTCCCTTCAGGTACTGGAACTCCACAATTATATCACCCCAAAGCATCACATGTCCTAGGCTGGAAGAATGACTGACAAATGTGTCAAATGAAATGTATGATAGTTTCTTGAAGTCAGTGTTTAGCCTGCAACATGAGTGTATTCTAGATGTGGGAGGTCAGGTACATATTCCAGAAATATCAGCTGCCCATGCTGGGCAGCTGGAGTATTTTTTAAAATATCTGATGATGTTGGCTCAGGTCAAAGTCAGGCCACTAGTCAGATGTGATATGACTGTTCTTATGTGTGTATATGTGCATGTGAAAGTAGCAGAACCAGGTAGGGTAACTCACTAAAGGCTCTTTCTAAAACTCAATACAGAGCAGGAATTGTGCCTGGCTTCTGATATGGAACTGCTTGCTCCAAGGCCCTCTGCCAGGTATGGTTTTCACTCTGGGACTCAAGGTTTGCCTTGGTACTCTACTTGCCTGTGATGCTACTTCTTCAAAGAGGTCTCAAGAGGGTCCTAGGCCTGATCTGAGCTGGGAGCAAAGCTTCTTTGGCTGTGAGAGACTAAAGAAAGTCAGGTGTCTTTCTGTTTCAGTTATCCAAGGTAGAAGTTGTATGTGGGTCGCCTTTCATGCATAATAGTAAAAAGGCTGCTGTTTGTTTTGCACCTACTTATAGGGATCTTACTGAGGATTTGCTTGCCATCCTCCACCCAAATGAGTCATGTGGGAAGTCACTTGGGAGAGTCAGAAGCAAACCAGGTGTGAACACTATCTGTTTTTGATATCTCTTATGTACAATATAAACAGAAGGAGATGCTGGGGAGCAAATTAGCTTTGAACTGTCTGTCTGTTTGGGAGAACACATAATTCTTCATTCCAAATATGTCTTGGCAGTATTGTTAAAGATACATTTTATGTGTGAACCTTATGCCATATTCTATACATAACATAGACATGGCTTTCCTGAAGCCTCCTCTTACAAGCAATGGGCTCCAGGCTACGTCATCTCCCAGGTGCATTGCTTAATGCTACTCTTCTGAAATGAAAAGTTCACACATGCTTGACACATCCCTGTGTGCAAAAAAATCACCCTTGAATCCAAACAAATAGCTGGAAATAGAAGTTAATTTGTCTTCTGCAGCCCCAGTGCAATTACAGCATATACAAGTCAGACAGAATGAAAATAACCCTGAAGTCCCAACCACCAGGGAATCCTGAGCTCAAGCCAAGACTCCTTCCTGTGCGTGCCTTCATTGTGTGTGTTCAAGTATAAGACTGAGCATTGTTAAAAGACCTTCCGAAAGACAAACATACAGAGTCTTTTTTTTCCCAAAACACACCTGTAGTCTTGCAAAATGTCATACTTCAGGGAGCTTGAGCCACTCTCTGGAATTGCCATCCTTCACGGATCCCATTTTGTAGAGCTGATAAGCAACTACTCAGTCTCATTTGGCTTACAGTGGCAGATGGATCACTCATATCCACTCTGCATTTTGCAGCCATTCTAGGGAGCATATTTTAAACTAGATCTTGTAACATGAAATGCAGAAAGTGTGCCATAATTACATTTTTGCAGTAACTGCCAATATTTTTAACAAGGGGCTTCCTCAAGAGGCTTCCACATTTTTTCTGGGATAAAGCTTCTGGGTAGAGTGTCTGTCTTCCAAGGGAGAAGGAGAGGTTTGGACAGTGTACTAGTTTGTTTTTCCAAATTAAAATGCTACATCATAACTCAGTCTAAGAAAGAAACAGCACCACCCAGCAAATAAACTTTGCTGAAAATGTTCCCACTGCTTTTGGAAGTCAGTTGAGTATTTTGGTGCCAAAGTGCTTGGCTTACTTAACTCAATATGGCAACCAGAGAGATGGCAGGAAATGAGAGGTGTTTTCTGTCACTGAGTGTGACCTGGCCTATTGCAAAAGGAACTTTGTCAGACCTTTTGTGATTCCCTGGGCTAAATGTCCTCTGACATGGGTGACTAAGCAACTTCATACAGAGCCGAGATCATCTTCACAGCAGTATATTTTCAATATATGGAACTATTTTAAGCATATTTTATCACTCTCTTTTTACCCCAAGGGCACATATCTGTAAGTGCCTACTTCACTCGTAAAGGTACAAAATGGCTATGAGGGTGCATTTTCTCCACCAAGTCAAAATGGTCATATTAGCCCTGCTCATTAGTGAGGCAAGCCATTGTTAATGCTTGCAGAAGCTTTCCAAGCTCAATTAAGTTGTAGCACTGTAAAACAAATGTTTGTAATAGGGCAAACTTCAGCTCACATCCGTCCAAAACCGACAGTGAGTAGTCAGCACGCTCCCCATATTTAATTACATTATCCTCTGCCTGCAGTGTACCACAGGCCACTGGAGGCAAGCCGAGGCCATATATATCTTGTTTATACTTGCTTGTAATTTTTAATGATTAAATGAAGTTTTGGAAAATCATTCTGTTTAAAATAACATAGTGTTATAAATAGATGTGTTAAGACTCTTTGCCTTGGCTTTAAGGAGTCATGCTTCAGTAAAGCTCTGTGGAAGAAGAGGAAGAGGTTCCTGTCATTTACACCAACACTGATGTAATACATTTTATTCCCATAGTCATTAGGCCTTTTATGTGGCCTCAGTGGATGTTGTTTGAAGTTTAGCTGATTTGAGAGTAGGATCACATTAGACATATTTAGGTTTGAGGGAGAGATGGATGGCTTACAAGTTCTAAGAGAAAGATAGGTTGATGAAGACAATTCAGACCATGAAACAGGTGTTGCTACTGACCCCAGGTAGGGTCCTTCTTGGTCCTGGGCTGCTCCTGAATCAGCCCAAGAACTGTCAATACGAACATCTCTGATGGGGGATTCCCAGTGACCACCATGTTCAGATCATGTTTGTTCCCTTGTGATGAAAACCGTAGGATTTTGGAAACTAGTTCCTGAGTGTACAGAATGGGGCCAGCAGCTGAGAGTGGTAACTTGGATGGGCACTCCAAGCTGACTTGTGAGAGGTGTAAATAAAGGGGGAAAGAGAAGAAAGAATTAGTTTGACTTATAACTTGGCCATAGTGGTCTTGGAGTCCGCTTCCAGTGAACATTATTGGTCCTTCATGGCTGACTCAGCAGAGAAGTTCAAGACTAGACTTACATACATGCTGGAGTCTGTTTTGCTGAATATGGGATCTCCAAAGGCAAAGCTCTGAATAAGTAGCCTCTGGCTAATGATGCCATTGTAACTTGAGAGAAGTCACGTGCAGTTAAGCATCGTGGAATAGGTTGGAGTTGCATTATCATCCGTTATTCTGAACATAAAGCTTTAAAAACAAATTGGAAAAAAATGTTGACTTTTGTTTTCCTCCTTAGCCATTTTGAGGATAAATTTTATGGTGTGGCCTTAGTGGATATATCTATGAAAATGTCTTCCTTCTGTATGTATAAATCCAGTAACAGAGCACACATACTTGCATGCAGAGTCACCCAAACTGCATGCACTGGTGTGCTGTTCTGTGGTCATCACCATCTGTCTGAAGGAAATGTAGACTTCTTGAAAGATGTGTCCTTTGTGTAGTACTAAAACTCTATTTGCATCCTCTCATAGACTAAATTGTCAAAAAGAGTGAATAAACCAGGGCAAGGCAATGCCTGGCAGATCACTAGATATCTGGATGGGCAAAACTGTGCTAGAAAGACAACAGTTTCTGAAACAAAGTTTGCAAAAAAAAAAAAAAAAAAAGGCGTTTCTAAGTCTTCAGCTGGAATTTGCCTCTGAACAGCTCTTAAAAATGAAGGTCTATAATGATTTTGAAATAAAGTTTCCAAAGTTGTACATCATTTTGTTTATGAGTAGCCTGAGGGAGAGAAATTCAAGAATCCCTCTCTGGGTTTCTCAGATTACCTGAATTTCATCACACACAATAAGAAAATAATTTTGTATTACATATAAAAGATGGTTTTCAACAGTTAGAAGTTGCTATAACTTTATTGTGCTATAACTTCAAAATTTTATTGTGTGTATGTAAGATTTCCGTATTTGTTTTTTCTTAGACAAAGGAATTTGATCTTGATAGTAATATGTATTATAATGCCATAACACCATGTGATGCTTGCCAGGACAAGTGCATTGTATGCTCATTCAAAAGAAACATAGAAAAATCCACTCTCAGCCTTACTTGATATCTGCTTGCCAGTTTGGTTTTATCTGTCTTTGTTACAGGTAGCGTTGGTGACATACTGTACCTTGTACAGGGGGTCAACTTCGGCTGAATTCCACATCAGCCTTCTGGGTAGGCTTCAGTAGGACTGTGAATGACTTTTGGTCCATGAACTGATCCGCTGCACAGAGGCAGATTTTACTTCTTGAGCATCAGCAAGTGTTCAGTTGTAAGCAGTGACCCTGTGCAATCAACTTCAAATAGATCCTGAAGTCAGACAGAATTATGTTTATTTAGAATTAAGTGTAATGAGATGTCCCAATAACAGTTCCAGAGAATATTTATTTAATAATTTCATTTATGTATTTATTTGAATTCATCCCAACAGTCTGAACAAAAGTAAACCCCCAGAAGAGGTTGCGCATGTTCTTCCAAACCCTGAAAAAACTTCTGGAGTTTTAAGCTCTGCCCATGTACTACAGTGATATTATATGCAAGTGGGTGCATGTGCTGGCTAATGGGAAGATAGCAGTAAAACAAAACAATCAAGGGTAAACTCACATCCTTGAAAAGGTGAAAAGTGAAATAAGCTATATTGCTATATATAAATAAGCTACATTAATCCTCCATTATGTCATTGGTTTTCTGGAATTAAAAATGAATCTCTTAAAACCTTGCTTCAGAGGAAGCTGACTGTCTAGAAAGGATTTGTAATCTAATTTTAGTTAGCCAAAGGTCAGCAGGCAGAGAAATTTCCACAACTTTGAGGTAACTTTTCCAAATTCTTTTTGTCCGTGGGGATATACATGTGTCTTATAGTCAGAAATACTCCAGCTGACTTGATATAAGCTAACTGACAGCAGGACCATGCACAGTAGAGTGAAACCAATTTTGGCTCTGTAGGTCATATTTTGCTATAGTTATGACTACTGAGCCTGAGCTACTGATCCTTGAGATCTCATGAAAGAAGAGTCTCTGGCTATGGCTTATGTATATCACCACCAAAGTGGTGTGTGCACAGAGTAAATCAGATTTAGCTGAATTTACTAAGCAAGCTGTGGGTCCAACTTATTCACAGTAGGCATGTTTTGGTCTAGAAACAGCTGATATGCTCCAACAATGGCTCTCTGGCAACAATACTTGTCTCAAAGTTCTCAAATTCTACCTTGACAAGATTTTCAGGATGAAAAAAAAAAGTGAATGTATCCAGCAAAGCTACATATTTTGTCCTAACTTCATGGACCTTGGAGCATCTGGGCCTTCATGAATATGGCTGGGATTCAGGTTTGAGCAGCATAAGGCAGGAGGCTAAGGTGGAATATTTAGTACCTCTTCATGTCATTGCCTTGTGTATGTTGGTAATTTGAGTTTCTTGAAAAATTGCATCCTAAGTCAGAGAGATATTTTGACACTCTGAAGCCCACAGTGGTTATACTTGTGAAAATACTGCAAGATGGATTTTGTCCTTTCCCTTAGCATGTTGTGTTTTCCCTCCTTTAATTAGGTATAGATTGGTAGCAAGGGTCTGTTTTTAGGCCCAGTTATTCAGCTGGGACGAATAAAACAAACAGAGGTCAAGTGACTAATTCAAACCGAATTAGCTAAGCTTTTAGAATATGCTTAATGCTTTTTAACTCCTTGCTGTAGCTGCTGCTTTAAACAGTTCCCAGCAGGCTGGCTGTCACGTTCACTAACTTACTAAGGACAACAACTGGCCTGTTCCTTGGCATTGCAACCATCATAGTACAAATTACTGTCAGTCCAGGGAAAAGTGTTCGCACCAGCATATGGACAAATATAGTGCGCAATTCTGCACATGCCTATCCCACAAATGATAGCAGTGTCAGCATTCAGGGGGCATGCTGCCTGCCATTAGTCATCAGAAAAGCAGAGTCTGCTTTGTATGCAGTGACTGTATGACTGATCCTTGAAACTGAGGTGGTTAACAAAGGATATAGTGACATATTCAGAAAGAAAATAGATACTGCCTGATAAGCTGTTCTTAGCAATCTCAGAGGCCAGTGATTTGGAGGAAGGAGGCAGAACTGAAGCCGAGGAGGTTGGAGTGCTAGACAGCTGACTAAAGCTGATGTTTTAATTAGGGTTGGGAAAACAATGGCCCTGTGTGTCACCTCGCCTCTGTCCCTTCTGCAAGAGCCTAGGGCTTTTTTCCACGCTCTTCTTGGAGTTCACATCTCCCTCTCCTATACATGGCTATCTGGAAGGGCTAGGGATTCACAAAAACTTCTTCCCCTTGCAATGCTGCTTGTTCCATTTGAGGTGGAGGGGTATTCACTGCTTGCTTCTTACAGTGAGCTCAGTGCTCCAAGGAGAATGAGAAACCACCAGCAGGCTTCTCCCAGTTTGGCCAGCTACACAGGGAGACAGAGACAATCTTTTACTGGGATTAGTAACTGTGAGGCCTTGGAAGGGAAAATGCCCATAACACGAGGGCCTTCTACACGGCTCCCACCAGAGGGTTGGGACTAAATGAAATAGCCTTGTCTGTAGCAACTTGTCTGTTCCAGTATTGTGTGACTCAACAATAGACTTTCCACTGTTTCCCTTGCAAGACTCAAAAGAAAGCAGGTCTTACAGACCAGATAACCCTTCCTTATTCATGTGGAATAATCCCACTAAGAAGTCATTCATGGGTAAAGCAAAGAGAAGCTGTCTCTAAAACAGCTTTCTGCCTGTATTTGAGCCAGTGGATTCCTGCTTGTGCACTGTTGTGCTTGTGGAGCAGAACACAGAGTAGGAGCAGTCTGGGGTATGTGACTGTAACTTCTCAGCAATAGAAGCAAAACATCATCACAAACAATTCCCCATGTCCTCCCTGCTCCCTCCTCCCCTAAGTCCACCTTTCTGGGTTCTGCTTGAATGGAGAAGTAGAGAAACAAGTGATGGCATGAGTTGTGCTTGCACAAACAAGGAACAGTATCCCCCCATAAACCCAACAACCTTTAGTAGGTATTTCAGACTGCATGAAACCTTGAAGCCCTGTGCGCATGTTTTAGGTGATATAACCATCTGAAGGAAACAAATTTAGGTTCTCTGTCACTTGCACCACTTAAGAGTGGTGAGATCTGTGACTCCTGATGAAGAGCAAGAAAGAACTATTACACACTTGAGTAAAGGTTTTGCTGAGCTTGGACTGTCAGGCTGTGAATGCAATGATGGTTCCAGGCTGTGGAGAGAGGCCCCTGAAGGGCTGAAAGACAGATGTCTTGTCAAACAGTTGACACAGCAGTTCCCACTTCTTTGGCAAGCTGTACTTCAAATTAGTCAAGTCCCGTGGCCTTGATAACAGAAGGGACTGCCTTTGGCACAGCTCTGTAGCTTTGAGCAAATACATTCTCATGTGCACTGCAAAGGGATGCCAGGTAGATGATGTCAGAGATGAAATCAAAACCTGCTCCTGCTTGTATTGCAATCCTTCAGATAGATTGAGGCTGCGACGAGTGAGGCACGGCTTGATAACTTGTCCAATGGGGCAGCTTCAGGGGGCTGTGTGCAATAGTCAGATGAGGAGTGACATGCAGAACAATGAGGAACCCCACAAGCCTCATCAGCCAGTCTCCCTGAATAAAAGCTTGAAAGGATTAAATCTTTGGCTGGTTGCACCTTACATTCAACCAGACTATGTGCCTAGAGACAGCACAGCATGACAGTGACAGCTCAAATTAGTGTGCTTTTGGTGAAGTTCTTAAAATCAACAGAGTTAAAAGGAGTTCCTAGGGTCAGATGTGACAGTATCCAAGAGTCTGTTAAGTTTCATGGTTGATAAAGAGCAGAGACGGTTGCACTGTGATGACAGTAAAATCACCTCAGGCCTTCTCTACATAAAGTTTAAAAGTGATTTCTGAGAAATCGGTTAGTGTAGTCACTATGGGATTTGGATCAGGAATTCTTAGACATTTTCAAAAGAAATAATATTGGAGATTTTACTTACGTCCAGAATCTTGACAAATGGTTAAATCCTTTAGGACTTTTTCAGCTGGTCTCAGTTCTGGGCCATCAGATACAACATCAGGCCAGCACTTTCATGCCCATATTTTTTTGGACATGTTATATTAAGATAGCAAAAGTGTCAGCTAGCTTGTTTGAGAATAATGGGATTGTGTCATCATGCATTAAGAGCAGGCAGCTTTTTTTGTCACGTTAAAAATGGATTGAACTTCTTGGACAATTTCTTGACTGGCTGTTCTCTAATGTCAGTGGGAAATACAGGGCAATGTTGACTCTTTGGCAGTCAATCTTGCTACCTGATCAGCATGAGCAGTCAAACCAAGGAGATATTCCAGCAGCAAAGCTTACAGTGATGATGAAGCAGCACAGTCTGAGGCCACACCTGCAGCAGGTTATTTGGAACACTTGTGCTGGGAGTTCTTACTGGCTTGCAAAAATGATAAGGTTTAGCAAAGTATTTCACTTCAGGGTTCATATAGATTTAACAAAGAGTATTTTAAGAGAATCACAGAAGTGACCTGTGGGTTACAACTGTGGACAACTGTATGCTTTAATTATGGAAAATTTAGATTCCTGCCACAGTAGGAAATGCTACTCTGTAAGTCATACACAGTTTTGTCTATTGCTATTAAATCCCTTGAATGAAGCATCAGAGACTTCGTTCACAGACAGAAGTATATTAAAGGCAGTCATGCAGCTTCTCACAGATAATCAGAAGTGGTGTCTGTTTCTGTGAATTACCACGGAGTTGTAGGTGATTTGTCCAATAATTTTGGAGGCCTCTATGTCCTAACTAGTCTATTGCCATGAAAATCCCACGGAGAAAAGGTCATGAAGTTGTGCACTTTTTTCCTTTTTTTGTAGTAGAAAGTTATGCTAGAAGCTGAGCGATCCAAGCCTGTCTGGGTGTTGGCACTGAGGCTTAATGTTCCTGTCAGTATTTGTGAGACTGATGCCAGCTGCAGTTCTACAACATTCTGAAAAGGATGGCACTAGTCCCACCAATTTTGCACTTTATAGCTTAGATACTCAGTTTCTTAACAATTCTCCAGAGTTGTTCAGAAACATGGGACAGAGAGACACACACATGTACAACCCCAGGCAGAAACATTGCTGAAGAATATCTGGAAAGCAGAATTTTCAGAATTCATTGCAAAATTGTTGATGCAGAAGAAATTCCAGTTTGGAGATGCCTGACGCCCAAGCTGGTAGACTCAGTTTTAAGAAATATGGTCACATTGATAAGAGAACGCAGACAAATACGATCCACTGAAACTGAATCAGTGTGGCCACTGTAAGGGGAAATCTGAGAGCGTTCTGAAGAGTGTCAATAAGCCTGTGGATAAAAGGGATCCAGTGGAAAGGTTATGCTAGGCATTTCAGAAGAACCTTGTTCCCCAACAGAACATTTTAAAGACATAAAATTGCTGTGAGGTTAGAGAATAAGTTCATTTTCAAAATGAAAGCTGATTAAGGGTGAGGAAGCAAAGGGTCACTTAGTGGCCACTTTTCATGATGGAGGAAAGTCAGCAGTAGCACCCTTTTGGGATTGTTGCTGGGACCATTTTTATTCTGAAACATCATCAGTGACAGAACAGGGAGTGAAGAGTGAAATCTATAGTATTTGGATAATCAGTTAGAGGAAATCAAATGCTGCACCAATGGTGAAGAACACTCAAAGAACCTCATAAAAGTGAATGAACAAAAAAGAGGTGGATATACTTCAGTTCAGGTAAATGACAAGTAATTGCTTATGAAAAATTGATCTTAATCAGGCTATGCTGTGCTGGATTCTGAATCATATGTTACCACTTTCATAAGAGAAATCTTGCAGTCATTACCAGTGATTCCCAGAAATTCTTGGCTTAATATGTTGAAGCAAATAAAAAGACAACAAAGTATGGGCATCAGCAGGAATGATATTGTGAATGAGACTGTCATTTTGCTTCTGTGTAAAACTGGTATGTCCACACCTGAAGTCTTGGGCACAGTTCTAGTCTCTGCATCTGAAGAATCATACAGTGGAGCTAGAAAATACCCAGAGAAGGACAGCTAAAATGATTAAGGCAGTAGAGTAATTATCTTACAAGGAGAAATTAAAAATGCAAAGATTCTTCAGGTTGGAAACAAAAAGGCTGAAGGGGGGGTATGACTGAGGTCTGTATTCCACAAAGGTGATGTATAAACTAAATGGTGAACTATTACTCAGCATGTCCTGTAATACTACAACTAGGAAGCCCCTTGGGAAACTAACAGAAGATAATTTAAAAGACATAACGTAGTCCTTGATAAGGCAGGTAATGAACTTTTGGACTTTCTTACTCAGGATGTTTTGTAGACACAATGTCAGCAGGTTAAAAAAGTGATTAGGAAGATTTACAGATAAGAGGATTACAAACAGATAGTAAAAGAAACTGGCAAGGATATGTACACCCTCTAGCACTAATACCACTGCAGTTCCTGAACAAATAAGAGGGAAAGGGACCACAGAAAGTGGTGTCCCTAAATAGCATCACTTGATGTCCTGTGGTGTCTTTGCCAATGACCAACTATTTTTATACATGAGTGGGCCTAATTTCATGACAGATTTTCCCTCAGCAATAACACTGTATAGCAAATTTATAGCATATGCTGATATGAGGTACGTGTTAAGATTGGTGTTAGTGCACTTATGACTACCACATGTTGCATGATACCAATTGACTTATAGCTTGGTACAACTGATGTAGCATATTTCTTTGTGGGGCTTGCTTTGGGGATTCTTTGCCAATGAGTTGCTCTAACTCTTTGTCAGGCTTTGGGTGAAGAGATGTTCTGTATGGACCAGCACATGCACAATATTGTAGAGGAACAGTGCTTGTCCCCATTTCCAGAAAGTAGTTGAGAGAAACAAAGTTTTTTTTTTAGGGACTCTTGCGTGCAAGGAGGTTCTTTATACAGGAATCACTCTTTGAATAGACTCATAGTAAAAACTTAACCTTGTATCTTCCAAAAGTGTCACTATCATGAACCCCTTAGTCCCAGAGATAGGACAGGGTGCTATTTACCCTACTATACAGGCTGATGCAAAAAGGAAGTATTTAAGGTGTTTCCATTGGCAATGGTCACCCCTCAACTGAATCTGACTTCCTTTTTGCAGATTTTATAGCCAATACATGTCTATAGACATGGACTAGAAGTCTCCTCATTTTCCTGGTGAAGAAAACAAGAATAATTGTTGCCCGTGGATCAGCAGGTTTCTGTGTTTCCCATGATTCTAACTGTCTTGGAATGAGTGTCTTGCTAAATAATGACTATCACAGATGTAGCCCCAGCCTCAGCAGGGACTTGGGTGTTTACTCTTGGCTGATGATACTGATGTGGCTGAGTTCCCAAAGTTCTAGGGACTTTCTCAATGACAACCATGATGACAAAATGTGCTTATAGGGGTTTCCAAAATATAAATCTCCTTTATACATATTTGCATTCATTCAGTGCAAAAGATCTTTTCCTTGGTGACTGTGAAGTAAATCATAGAGTTATAGAACGGCTTAAGTTGGAAAGGATCCTAAAAATCATCTAGTTCTAACCCTCACCCCTTTGGCAGGGACACCTTCCACTAGATCAGGTTGCACTAAAGAAGGAGATTAAAAAATCTTTCTCCATCTCATCTTGCCATCTCCAGAGGAGACAATTTCTCACCAAGCTGCTGAAATTTCATCCTTCAGATATATGATGCAATACAATAGGCAACACAGCTAAAAACAGCCTCGTTGACTTTCTGATTTGGCTTGTGAAATTGAAATAGAAATTGTGGCCAATGACTAATGATGTAGTAGGCAACAACTGTGCCTTCAGTAAGACTGCAGTTTTGCTGGTTTTCTCCCTGTGAGGCAAAGCAAGAACTATAAGAAATATTAAGATGACAAACATCTTAGTCCCATAGAACTACAAAGAAATAGTCTGTTTCTGATTTGGGCTGTCTATCTTGTTGGCTTCAAGATGATGCAAAAGTCATGCATAAGAATCTCATGATACATCTTGAATTCCTCAATCTATCACAGAGTTGTCGTCTCAAATTGTAGGAGAGCACGTTCATTTGTATCCTGCAGTGGCAGAGCTTTTATTGCAAGTGCTTGCTATTTGAGGACTCCTTTCACCTCTCAGTGGCTCAGAAGTCTTATTGCCTATTCCTAGTCCTTAGCAGGATCCAGTCCTGACAATCAGAAGTGTGATGGCTTATTTATAGAAAAGATTACAGAAACTTGAAGCAGCAAGCAGACATAACTTTTTCTTTGCCAGAACTGAATGAAGTGAATGAATGGCTGTCCTGCATTCCCCTGGTTGTTGCTGGATGAAGAAAGAGGAGAAGGAACAGAATACAATATGATTCCCGCCCCCCCCCCCCCTTCCCCTTTGGTATAAATCAGAAATAGAGCTTCTCAGATAGAAAGGCATTAATGCTACATAAAATTGAGGTGCTCTTATAAGGCATATCTTACTTGAAGGGAATGTGGAAAGACTGTGCACCAAAGAACTGATTATTGATTCTTTGAAACTAGAGCAATTCAAGAGTGAGCCTGCTTGAAATGCCTGTTGGAAATCCATTTCTGCGTAGAAACATTTAGAGATAATTTGTCACAATGATATTTGCCATCAAGAGCCAAAGCAAAGAGAGATTTTAACCTCTCACCTTCCAGAGGGAAGACCAAAAGAGAGAAGGGAACTGCCAGGATCACCATTTCCATGAACAAAAGAGGAACCTACCTCAGACTTCTGTCCATCTTATTTCAGCCACAAAACCAGGATGCAGCAAAAGCAGGAAAACCTCTGCATGTAAGTGTTAGGTGGAGTGATTTGGTTCTGCCTAGTACAGGAGAACAATCCAGCAAACATATGGCCACCAATCCAGTTATCTTCAAATAGTGAGAGGAAATCCATTAAACAGAAGAAAATACTGTGAAAATGCAGGTGGTGTGGAACAACCACTTCTGGGTTGTGTTCCTTAGGAAAAACCACAGGAGTAACTTTACTTACTCACTGTCTAGACCGTAATCATCTTTCCGTACTGATAAGTGAGTGCGTAGAAAAAGTGTGGGGGATGATGCTGACAGAGAAAATAAAAGCAAAAAGGCACAAACTTTATCTGTGCAGAAAGAGTAGGCCCTCAAAGCTACAAAACAGGCTAATTGTTTAATTTAATGGAAAATTGTGGCAGAAAACGCTTATTGAAGTAAATTGCCACTGGGGGAACAAATTTAGAAATTTCTTGACTAAAGTGCCTCAAAAATCTGGTTGATGCTGAAATAAAGCTTTGGAGTCTAATTTGAAGCTACCAATTTATCTTGAATGAGGAGTTACCAGGCAATACATAAAGTGCCTGAAGAAAAGCTGTGGGGCAGTTAGTGTGCATTAGTTTTAGGTAGTGTGGGTTTACAACAGAATGCGACAGCCATTTCTGATTTGCACCTGGAAGTCGTCAGGTGTCCTCCCAAATACCCCCGAAGTCCTTTCTTCAGCTTTTGTTCCTGATGCATTTCGCAAGCAGTAGGAGAAAATTGTGATTAGGCAGGATAAGATTTTGGGTCTCCCACACTCCTGCAAGGTTGTTTTAATGGAAGACATGACAGGGAGGTTCCCAGTAGCTCATTGTAATGATTTTTATCTGAGGTCTAATGGTATTTGTTCTAAGCTGTATTACTTTTATCTTCTTAAAGGATGTAATAAGTCCCCTTAAAATTATTATGGGAGCATCCACCTTGATTATCTCTTGGCAGGTAGCGTTGCCCATTGTCACACAGACACCTCCACCTAATTGTGCCCCTCCCCCCCCCCCCCCCAACCATACAATATTTGGTCATTAAAGTCACAAGAAATATCTCATATTACTCAAATAAGACGGTACTTTCCATTTTAGTTTACCTCAGGCAAAATAAACAGGCCCCCTTGAAACAGTGACAAGAAGAGTTATAGGAGCTTAGCACCAGACACCAATTACCATTCGAGAACTAAATGCCATAATTAACAAGACGTATACTTTAATCTAAAGCAACTCAAATATGTGGCTGGATAAAGAAAAAAGGTAAGGGTAAACTCTGTAATTATAATAAATCAGTGTACTGAGAAAGTGTGTACCCTTGAGGTATATTCTTTTATTCTGCAATTAACTTTCAAGTGTTTTGCTTAATAACACCCTCTTCCACACACTCGTAAAAAAACTTCCTTGCATTTTCATATTCCTCAGCCCTCTGAATAAGTATGAATTTCCACAGACACTTTTGCTCCTGTCTGTGGGTGATAGGTGTGCCAGTAGCTGTGCATGGCAGTTTCCCCCCTAGCTGTGGGATTCTTTTGGATACTCCATGATGGCCCAGTTTTGCCTTTGTGGACGGCAGCAGGGGCAGGATTCATAAATGCCACTCGACACAGGGCTAGAGCAGTGCTGAGTGCTTTTGCAAATCCCATCGCAAACTCCTCTAGCATAAAGGAAGCTTCAAGGAATACAGCTTCTTATAAATATATAAGTAACATGTATTCATATAGTTGGCTTTATATTGGTACCAAATAAATAAAATCATGTTCTTTCTGTATTTCTATTAATGCATTTAAATGACAGCCTAATACATCCTTTCAGGAGCCTTATTTATACAAACATCTGCTTTTACCATATTTTTGCCAACTGCAATAGACCTCTAGATGTATTAACCACCCTGAATTTCTCCATGCTCTTGCTAACAAAGATAGACGAGTATTCCCTTGCTTTTTAAGACAGAACAGTAGCCTCTTCTAATTTAGAAAATTATTTGCCAGAACCAGACAAGTGAAGAGGAAAGAAGAAGGGACTGTTAAAAGTGAAGCTTTGTGAGTATAAGATGAATGTGTCAAGGTTAAAGTATTCCTCTAATCCCAGAGTGAGGAAGGAAAGCTGCAGCTAATAAAGTCTATCCATGCAGTTTTATTCACTTGCATGCACTTTACTCAAGGAAGAGGGTACAGTCTGGAGACCAATTACAAATCACTTGTCTGATTCTTTTAATCCTTTTATTTCCATATCTGATCAAACTAAAGATTTAGTTTTTCCTTTGTCTAAGGAAAGGAAAAATCTTAAATTTATCTGCAATACATTGTTTTCTGTTGCAACCTCATATTTTATTCTGAAGCTTTTTTAATCCTCTGGCTATCAGTTTCTCATGTCTATGCATGGGTCTGGATTTATCTTTGTTCAGCATGGAGTTTTGCTTGTTTGACATGGTTTGGGAAAAACTGGGACAATAAAGCTCAACTCTATTAGAGAGTCCCTACTTTAGACTGACCCTTGGCAATTCCCACTGGAACCAGTGCCTGGAAACTGGAAGGACAAGCATATGTACAGCAGCAGATAGAACTGGTTATGCAGATGTATTTCTGTTTAAAAAATACTGTAGTCTTTTCTAAAAGTTTGGACATGAATTGCACCCACAGTTTCAGCTACAGATAGTCAGAGGCAGCATGAAGGCCTTGTAGTAGAGTAAGAGCAGAGGAGGTCACTGCATTTCTGAGGATACACTTTCAACAGATCACATATTTGGGAAGGGTATATAGGAGCTGTGCAGGGCAAGGCAAGGATGGTCCCTCTCCTCACCTAAGGGTATTTCAGCTTTTACGGGTCATCAAGGAATGCATTGAATGACTCAGAAGCTCGAAGTAGTTTATTCAGCACCACAACGAAGGACAGAGAAGGTTACTAGAAAACCCACAACTTAAGGGAGATTGAATGCAAAAGTCTGCAAAAACCTCAGTGTATGTGTTAGTGTTTGGACATAGATACCTGTAAAAAAAGTTCCTGTACTGACTATAAAAAGATGGAGCACTTAGTTGAACCTCTCACTTATTAAAGGTATTATTTTCCATTTTAGAAATTTGCTATCTGTATTTTGTTGGTCCTTTGACTGATTTCTTAAAATATATTTTGTTCTACCCAAGCCTAATTAATAGCCCATATTATCCCTCGGTAGTGCAGTGTGAACATCACAGTTACTTTTGGCACTCAGTATGTTAGAACATGTATTTCATTCTCTTAATCATGAAGCTCCAGATGCAAGAAATGCCCCACATCAATGAAGTGAGCCTCAGCCTAAGTCTGCTGTGTGGCACTAACTCTGCAAACTCTTTCTGCTCCTTATCACTGCCTGTTGTTCTTTCACTCTGAGGCTGTATGTCTAATGCTGCTCCATAGCAATGAGAATAAAGTGGGTGTCTGCAAGACAACAAACCCTGAAGTCTGACTGTTGCACTGCTGGTGATAAGATGTAAGCTAAGATTGCATAACTCTTCCCGCAAAGAAGTCTAGCTGCGAGTGAGATACTCTGAGCAAGCCTCGTGGGGGTTGATTATGTCTTCAGATAGGGAGAGTCCCAGTGATGCAGAGTATCTTATCAGATCAACCACCTGATTTTACATGATTTGCAGAATGCTATGCCTGTGAGCTAAGGCAGATGCTGAGCACGGGGTATGCGTTGCACTTTCATTTAGTGATGGTGTAATTTCTTAGTGCCTTATGCTGTCACTTAGAAACTGTGCCTTGTGTTAGAGGGACTCATTGTAGTACCATACCAATTTCTACCTCTGACTGAGCTCTGTTGAGAATTCTGTACCAAGAATTACCTGAATGTTGTGAATTACCAAGAAAAAGACAGACAGGGCCCGTGTGAATGCTGAAGAAGAAATCAAGGGTGCAAAAAGGTTTGTTCTCACACAGAAGTCCTGCAGTGGCCAGGTGTCTGCTCTGGGCTGATGTACGTAATACAACTTGCTTTACGTGGCCAGGAATAGAGGATAAGTAATTATTTAAGTCATGTGTGTATAGAGGTAATGAGAAGCGGTGAATGCCACTTAAAGCTACTTTTTTTGCTCAAATATCTGGAGAATCATCCTCTCCTGATATTGACCTGCCTTTTTGCCATTTTTATCTGCAGTACACTATTAACCCAAAGGAATTGTGAACGTAGTCTACTGACTGAATTGGGTTTGAAGGAATTGTCAGCACTACACTGAGCTTAATCTATTTGTATGGGAGTATTGAATATCTTTGTTAACTTCTGACTCTACCATTCCCTGGATTTTCACACTTTTGTGGCAAGTATAAACTGTTCCCTTATTTGACATTATTAGGCTAAAATATTTTTACTAAAATGTGTCAGTGACCTACTGATCACTCTTCATGTGCTTATGTTTCTAATGTGAGTTTTGTGTTTAGAGAATGGAGAAAAATAAAATGTGCATGGCTAGATATGCTTCAATCTTCAGCCTGTGCTCTTACTTGTGGGAATCTGTTTTGATTGTGGATGAAAGTTTGAAAACCATGTGGAGAATCCATTATTCTTGGAAAATACTTGTCTAAGTCTGTATGACAGGCTTGATGTTCTCAATCCACATCTTGAAGCATTTGCACAAGATGACAGAGCTGGAGCTCCTGGTCACTCCTTTCATTCTAGATAATTTCTCAAGAAAATTTTCTTGGAACCTAAGCCACTTTTGAAAGTGGAGTAAGGACCTAAATTCATTTAGGTGTCTTTAGTCCCTGTCAATCAGACAACAAGGTCTGAGCAGTCTGGATCAGCCTGCAGCCGAGGCAGTAACTCTCTGCAATTCTCTTCTGTGTTACTACATCCTTGCTGTTTGTGCCCTTGCTCTCAAGCATCTGGGTTGCATTTCTGTGCTGGACCATGTTAAGATGCTTTTCTAGTCCATGGGATCATTTGTGGGAGACTTTGTGAAAGGGCACTGGCATGTTCATGAGATTTTCATCTACATTGCAGAAACTGGGTTTCTAGAGGAATGAAGGTAAAAGTGTCTACAAATTGCAGGTTTTGGAATGAGGTTTAGGTGTATAAATCGTTATATGCGCTTGAAAGAAATTTTACTTTTATTCTTAATTATTAGAATGTCCAGCATGATTTCTTTCCTTTGCATGCATGAAATTCTTAACCATATCTTTTCACATATCTCTATTTATACATATGCTACAAATAAAAGCAGATTTGAAGGCAAACACTGTGAAATATTACCTGAGGATTTAAGTTGAGATTGTAATATGCTGCTTGAAGGCTCTGGACAATATTGCTTGAACAAAGGAACCCCTTTAATCCAAAAGTGTTTCTTTACTGTAATGACTCTCAAACCCAATCAATATTTGTTTTATTAACCTGTTGGGTGGATTCAGTTTAAAGTCTTAGTGTAGTTTGTTTGAAGTGGTTTGTACTTGGAAGCCCTGTGAGAGGTAAACAATGCTGAGAACTCACAGCAACAGTGGCCTATTGTATTGAGCTAGTCCCTTTTGTGCAGAGACTGTTGACCACTTGTGTTGTTTTTGAGGATATCAGCATATGCTTCTTTCCTGACGCAATCTCAAGCATTCAAACATCCCAAAGGTTGGTAAATATTTATTGAGATACTTTAAAAATATTTTTCTCACAAGTGTTTGCTGGCTCTGCTGTGCAGTTTTCTTCTCTTTTAATACTGTGGTACAGATGCAGGAGGAGGTGAACAAGATCATTGTTCGCAAACATCAAGAGCAATGCAGCTGTGCCTGATTATACTAAATCATACGATGACGCACCATTTTTGACATATGCAGCTTCTCTTTATTGTAAAATAATCACCCTAAGAATCTATTTTCATTAGTTTGAACATTAGTGTTTTGCCTCTTTATGTTTTGAACTATTTAGAATCATCATGGACTGCGTTGTTTATTTACATAATTAGATCCATATGCCTTCACTACATTCAACATATGGCTGCAACTATGTGGCATTTCTGTCCCTTTAAGATGCTGTACTAGCCCTGAGGGCAAGCCTATGAGACCTCCCCTGGGCATCTGCATGAGTCCCCCACCTTGAGTAGCAGTGTGGCAGCCACTTTGCCCTTAAAATATACCTTTCCTCTTTAATTGGGATAAGAAAAAGAAAATACCCATGACTGTGATGGCTGGTGATAGCGATGCTTACAAGTAAGAGGTTGTGTGGAAACCATTCTGCAAAACCCTGGCATGGTCTTAGCTGCAAGGCAGAAGCCTTCTCGGAAGCTGATTGTGGCCTCAATTCATTATGATTCTGAGGCATCTGTGGTCCTGCCAGACTTTCATGCTCAAAAATCCTGAGCTACTCTCCAAAACAATGTGAGATTGATGGCAAAATCATGAGATTTAAAGAAAAAAAAAATCAGTTCTGGATCCTTTTATTTGCCCTTTGATGTTCAAGGCCTTGGTCATCCCCATTTCCAAGCTTTTGTCTGAGAATATGAACACTAGAAACTTTGCTTTAAATGAAAGGTGAGAATGATCCAAAATTACATGAACCCTGGGACTTATGACTTTGACCTTCCCCCGTATTCCACATTTGAATATTGCAGCATTTGAAATCCTGGCTTTTGGCCACTCCTTGGTTGTTTCCATGAGAGCTGCCATGGGTGTACCTCATAAAGCAGCCATTCTGCCCCTCTGATCCTCCATCTGTTCCTCAGCTGATCATCAAGGGGATGAGCCTACGTGCTCCAAGCTGGGGCAGGGAAATGCCGAGTGGAGGAATAAAGCAGTAGTGGGTTTGTAACTCAGCAGGAAGGAAAACTGCAGACCCGCATGCAGAAGATGTGTGAAAGGGAAATATCAAAAAGGGGGCAAGCAAAGGTTAAAGAGAAGGAACTTGCAACCTAAATCCAGTGCATGAGCGACCCACTGTCTCCTTCAGTTTTTGCTGTGTTTCTGGGAAATGCCACTAAAGCAGTCTTGCTCTGATATTGGTGTTTTCTACATCCTTATCACAGCTTCCACGTGTGCTTGTGGAGAGAACAATTGTACCCAAGTGCTGGCAGCATCTAAGCTATCTGACTGAGTTTTAGGCATTAGATAGAATTTGGCAGCATGGTTCCCCAGTGAATGCATCAAAACATTGAATGGTGCTTAAAGGTGCCTTAGTCAGGGGACGTACGATTTCCCTGTAGCTGCTGCTTCCTTCTGATTTTATATTCTGTTTCATGAAAATACTAACTGTGAATGCCCCAGATCTGCAACACATATGCCGGGTAGTTAGCAAGGGAACTCAGTACAGCCAGGAGAGCTGTGCCAGCCATCCCGTCAGTAGTGGAGCGCTGCTCTGTTATTTACCAATTTTATTCTCCAAACCCTTAATAATTAGGGAAGAATTACTGCCTCTTTCCAAGGGATATCGACACCCAGGCAGATTAAAGACCTTGGTGAAGGTTGCACACAAAGTCTGTATTTAACCTGACAAATGAATTTCAGCCTCCAGAGTCCTAATCCAGAGCCCTTTCTACTAGAGGAAAGATAACTACTCTGAGCTCTTGAAACCTATGAGTGTGAGAACACTTTCAGCATGGCTGGCACAGGAAAGCAGCAGCCCACTGCTGGCATGGGCTGGCCGGAGCCAGCTCCCAGCTGCGAGACAGCAGGAGTTAGCACTGGGGCCTCTTTGCTTCTGGTAGTAAAGTGATGGAAAGAGCAGAGCTGTTTTATTTAGCCTTTAGAGTTTCCCCCAGGTTTCCCTTCTGCTTCCCCATTGAATGGCATCTTCTCAGTCAGAAACTTGGGACATGGTTAGTGCCCCAGCCATATTCTTGCCTTATATTGCAGCAAAAGGTAAGGTGATACCCACAGAAAGGACATACAGGACTGTGGGCCAGAAAGGAGCTGGAGGTGAGTTTAAGTACAGTCTTTGTGTCTTGTGGCTCTGCACCTAGAAGAATTTAACAAGCAGTTAGTAAACAATAAGTTCTGCCACACTGCTCTGAACCACTTTTTCCATCCTGTACTTAGCTTATGGATGAATATTGGGCAGATTTACCCCATCTATGACTACAATGAAATTACAAAGTGTACTCATCTTCTTCTCTTCCTTCTCTAACCTGGGCTTCATCCTTAAGCCTCCAACATGATGCTCTCTTGCAACCCAGGGTTTAGCTCCCTTGCGCTATTGCAGTGGCTTTGCAGGCTTGGCTGATGCACTGCTACAAATGTCCACAGAGAAGCATCCTGCAGATGACCAATGTAATTCATATTGTGCAAGTGAACGCCTTCTAAGAGCTTTAAGCAATTGGTAATTACCCTCAGGCTTTGCCTCCTTCAATGTTCGCCACCCCAGTAACTACAGTAAGACATATCAAGAATGATCTATGCTACATATTGACTGGAAGACATCGACCTGGGCTAAGTATTGCTGTCAATCATGGGCCATCACATGTCTACTCACAGAGAACACCACAGTGGATTGTAGCATTAAATCCTCTCTCTGCAGTTATACAGAATACCATTCATTTTGGACAATACATAAGGACTGGTTTTGTTGTTCATTACCAAGTCCTCTGAGGATTTGCCTTTTTTTTCCACTCTTTCTTCTGATTATTGTTCTAAAACCTTTGAATCTTTAATTGGAATGAAAATTTGCTTTTTTGCTCAAGAGTCTTAACAATATAGTAGTTTGGATGAAATGTTTAGAGTCCAGCCACAGCTCAGCGTGCTTCCTTCTGCACCCTTCTTACCTGCTTCTCTGCAGACATTTACACTTTTCTTGCCCCGTTAAATAAATTCTGTCCCAAGACTTCCATGCAGAGAGATGCCATATAACCCCCACTGCATGTCCAGCTACCTTCTCCATCTCCAGCTTCCTCCTTTTTTATCGTAATTGTTCCATGTAGTTTCTCTTCCTCCTAACACCTCCTGCACTGGCATCCTGACACAAAAGTCTTAACGTTGTGGGGAAAAGAGCACAGCACTTGCTTCTCAGAGTCTGGGTTTTAGTCCTAGCTGGAGTGGTAAGAAGAGCATCCCTTAAATGATGAATTGGTTTGGATTTTCAGGGAGAAGCACTTTTCTAAGGGGCTTGAGCTTAGTGTCATGAACCTCTGCGTAAATTCATGGCTAGGCTTTGTGAATGAAGATTTGGGAAGGGCACTACCCATGCTTGCTGCAAGCATTCTGGTGGCTAAAGAGGCCAATGCAGGATAGGCAAGTCTGGTTGCAAAAGGCAGAGCAGAAAGTCTCCTTAGGCGATATTGGCGAGGAACGGTCCTTTCTGTGTTGTCTTTTCTCCTCGATACTGACACTGCGTGGATTCTCAAAGGAAGCAGCAGTGTTATAAATGGTGTGTCTCCATGAATCCCGATTGGAGGCCAGAGTGGACCATTGGTGGCAGTCAATATGGCCAAGGCTGAGGT
>JAWWEV010000134.1:25066862-25078512 GCA_035583235.1 Hafferia zeledoni
GATGTAGATGCCGTTTTCTTCATCGAGGTCTGCTGTGGCTCTTTGGAGCATCATGCTGAAGAAGATTGTGAATAGAGCTGGTGCAAGAACACAACCTTGTTTCACACCACTGGTTACTGGAAAAGGCTCAGAGAGTGCATCACCATATCTGACTTGTCCACATTGATCCTCATGAAGGAGGATGATCATTTGGAGTAAATTAGTGGTTTAAGAAAATAATGATCTTTACTAAAAACATATAAAATATTTTCTTATGCCAAAAAGTTATTTCAGTAATTACTTTATCACCCAGCTCTTAGAAAAATGCTAAAGCAGCCAATAGTCCCCAAGTTGGTAGGTATCTTAGCTCTTCTCCCCTAAGGACTGTTTATTCATCAGATACAATTTTTTTCTCTTCTAGTAAAAAGGGACAGGAAAAGTTAAAACAAAGATGACTTTATCCCTGTTTTCTGCTTTCTCAATGTTTGTTGTTCAGGGCTTAAGTGGGAATAGTATTACCCAAAAAAAAAAAAAAAAAAAAAAAGGAAAGGGGAAAAAAAAAAGAAGTGTGATTGAGTACAAGCTCCTTTTTAAACAGGATAGATTTCAGGCTGCCAAGAGGACTTTTGCAGAACTAAATGTAAGGATCTCAGCTGAAAAGGAAAACTGATTTAATATCTTGACAAAGACTCTTTTATTATTTATTTTTCCAAGGGACTACTCATGTGTGTGTGTGATTTCTTAGCCTTACATAACTGACATGCTTTTCTGCATCTATAAATATTTGGGTTAGTGCACACAGGACTTTGATTTTAGGGGTGATAGGTGATACCAAGTCTTACATATGTTGCTGAAGAGCAATTCAGATGATTAGTTCGTAATTATTCCTTTTTAAACGTGTAATCCATGTGTTTCAAAAACTGCTTTGTTGTTGGAGAGATGGCCAGAAAAAACAGCTCAGCAGCTTGTTATTTGCCGCAACTGAATTTTTGCCGTCCTCTCATCGAGCAGAAAGACGAGTCTGCTCATGATGTTTACCCACCTTGGGCCCGTGTTTGCCTAACATATATGAAAGGGATCCTGTTATCATCAAGCAGGCATTCCAGAGGAAACACTTTCCGAGCCGCAGCCAGGGACGGGAGCGGGGGATGCTGTCTCCCTCCCTCCCGCCCACCGCGCCCAGGGTCTCTCCGTCCCTCCAGCACCACCTAGTGTGCGTACACCCCGCAGGTGCCGGGGCAGCTTGAGATTCAGGGGAATGCACCGGTGGTCTCACCAAAGAGCATGGATGTGTTCTGCGTCGTGACTGTAATTCTCCCAGCCTAAGCTGGTACCTGCTCAGTTTGTCCCTGGACACCCTTAGACCCCGCGGCTCGCCGGTGCTTCCTCTCGGCTTTTACTGCTGTCCTGCACGAGCTGGGGAAACCGCTGCGCTTATTTTTGTTTTAGCTTTTCCATCTGTGTAACACATGTCACGGCTGAGCAAGGTTAATAGCAGGTATAAATAATCCCTAAATAAAGGCAAATGACCAAGAAATCCCGAACTCAGATCTGCTGATAGAGTTTTGCTACTTGTCTCCTGATTTGCTCTTAGCTTTCGGTGCAGTTTTACCATCCTGCTCACAGCACTCCAATGCAAGGCTGTGCCTACGTGCTCGAGCAGCTGTGCTGCATGTGCCCTGGCTACAGTAGAGGGTGTTTATTTAGAGTTAAAAAGTAACATTTGGCCGGTGGGAAGATGAGGGAAACAGATTGGGGCAGGATGCTTCTGTAGCAGAGAAAATGGGTTGCTTTAAGAGGGAGCAGCTCGCCTGGCTTGTGACAGGATAGAGAAGAGGTGCTAGGAGTATGCCCAGGGCTATAACTCCAGAAGCAGAGGTGCTTCAAAGCAGAAACTGTCTGAACACTGAAGCAGGATTTTCCCTTGCATTAACTGAAGGGCAGTATGGCCTGAAACACATTGTAGAATAAAACCTAACTGACAGATTTGCCCTGGCATTGTTTTAACTTTTCTTGATCTGAGTAGGTGGCAAGACTGCCCCGTAGCCTTCATGGGGACATATGACACAGGCTGCGTTCCCAGCATCCCACGATAGGAGTGCACACAATTGCCATGCTGATGTTCCACTGAAGGAAGTTGCTGGCTTCAAAGTAAAATCATAGTCACTGTGTATTTGCATGAGGCAAAGCTCAGAGACCTTCTGGCAAGCAAAAATACAAATGTCTCTCCCCTAAATGCAAGCTAATCAACTAGTGTGTTGAATGTTTAGTTGTAGCTTGAAGAGACCTTCCCAGTGAACCATGTCAGCCTGTTAATAACGTGAAAATGTCTTCTAATAGCTGGATTCTCAGTTAAATATACTCAAAGGCCCTTGGGATATGATTAAAAACTTGTAGAACCCACCATCCTAAACTGCAATTCCACTACCTGTGTAATCTGCATCTTCTAAAGAAAGAAATAACAATTCAGAATTTTCTTTCAAGTCTCATAAAATTTCAGTTTTCAGTATCTATTATTAGAAAAAAGAGCTTATGTTTAACCACTGAACAGATACAAGTCAAACTTCCTCACAGACATGCCTCAGCTCTCACTTATTATCTGAGGCATGGTCCACATTGGGTGCCTGCTGTGTCAGATGCACATGAGATGCACAACTGTCAAATTCATCTTTTGCAGGGCTCCAAACAGACATGAGAAATTAATGTTTTCTTATCTTAGTTTCCCAACAGTGTTAGGTCTCAAGTAGTCCTCAGCTCTGTGCCCTGGTTTAACAGGACACCCTAGCAAGCAATACATTCTTCAGCATAGTCTTGTGTTAGATTAGAGAGTCAAGCAAATAATCTTTTGATAGATTACAGATGTAGCAGTCTCTCTTGACTTCACTGAGGTTTATCATGTTTTGAGAACTCGCCTGATTCAGTCCCACAAATACTATCAGTTCCCTGATCTGTTGCTTCTTCATAAATTCAGTAGAGGTTTGGGGAGTTATAAGTTGTCATCTAGAATTTCTACCAAATCACATCTAGCCTGGATTACGGATCTGTGTTTTTGCAGATCTGGCTGAGAGTGAAATTTGCATCTGAGCAGCTGCCAAACAGGGCATCTGTCAAGAAATTTACATACTGTTATATTTCTGTAGTTCTGCACTCTATGTAAATAAAATTTGCCTCCTGGCATCTTCCGCACAGAACTGATTTCCTCCCTGTAGTTTCTTGCCAGCATCTTGGCCATTTCAATAATTGAGACTCACACTGAGACCTCAGAAATGTTAATACCCAAAAGCACTAAAATCACAGAACACTGCATGATTAGGACTGTTCTAAAAACTGCATTAACAATTAAAAACTGGCATATCTAGAGAAACACCACATTTCCTTGCCCCAGCTCTGTGCCCCTTCATAGTACAATGGATGGAAATTGGAATAGCACGTGTTTAGATGATATTTGCATTCTGGAGGAAGATGGAGCTCACTGGCCAGTAGAACACTTTCTGCTCCATTTCACCCAGCACCAGAATAAGGGAACCAAGGGATGAATGGGAGTGGTGAGCAGGTAGGCTTAACACTAGTTTCATCAATCCAAGTGTAATGCTAAATATCCTAGTACCCATAGCAAGCTAGTATAGTGCTCTTTTAGCCCAGTTCAGGAAATAGCAGCAACCTGAGAGTTAGGAATTTATAACCAGCTCCCTAAGGGTCTCTTTTATCTTGATCCAGGAGGGAATGCATCTGCAGCCTTTATCAGCAGGATCTTCCCAGGCAGGCTCTGATTCTTGTCTCTGTGAGTGCTGTATCAATGAAATCATATGCACATCTAGGCAGCTAAATAAAACCGGTCCAGGGAGCAAGCTGGACTGCAGATTGCCTTTGCTGCCTAATTATTAGCACACTCCTGACACGAGCCAAGGAAAAGTGTACACGAGGACTATTCCCAGCTGTGTGGTATGTTGAACTCTATGCTGTCTGGCTCTTTCCAGCTTCTGTAGTTTGCTTAGCTCTGTCCACGACACTGTCCTCTCAGGCTTTGCACCCTCTGGAGGTCCCCTCAGCCTACCTACTCCAGGGTATGCAAGGTGTAACCTCAGCCTCTTGCAATGAAATCTGGTAAGCTGCAACACACTATACACACATTCTGAACTTCAATAAACAGATGAAAAATACTAATTATTGCAGGGCATCTATGGAGCCTACAAGAGACTCTGGTAAGTGCTACATGGTCTGATTAGATCATAAAAGGTCCCTAGTCCCATTTTATTAGCTTAATAGCTGGTATTAAAAATGGTGTTGCTATGTTTAGCATGTTCCAGACAACGTAAAAACAGCGAGTTGTGTAATCCACAAAGAAAAATAGCATCAACCCATCTCTATGCCCTACAAACAAGTAGAAATGTTGTGCAATATCTGTGTCTCTCTACTTTTTCACAATATTTCATATTCTCTCCCAAGCTAGCTGTCCTAGTAGAGGCCCATCCTCTTTCAAAGGAAAAGATTTATTACTTAAAGGCATACATCACAATATTTTCTCTCTACCCGGATGAACTACATTTTCTAATGAACACATGAATGTTCCATATTAACTGACACTATTGAAGGGAATTTGGTCCTCACGTTTTTGAAGCTGAACTGAAAGACATTCATAATTAATTTTCATCAGTTTAGCTTGGCAGGAAAAAAAGTATGAGAGAAGTTTGTGTTTTTTTTGCTTTTTTGGGAAAGACATTGTTTATATGTGAAATACAATGAGATGAGATGCAGGGAACAAGTGTTTAGAGAGTGAAGATATATTGAATACCTATACCAACTTGAAAAAATTTGAATTATAGCACTACAAACCCAAACCAAACCCACCATCTCTTAGTGAAGATGTTTGGTTTTACAGGATGATGTTTTTCTGGGCCAGAGGATGAAGAGACATCCCGCCATGTTGTGTCATCTCCTAGCCATGTCTGTCTGAAAGGGAGGATTTATTTGCTTAAAACTTTCTTTCTCAAATTTAGCTGGTTTTGGTCAGTACAGCACAGTGATATGGAGGCATCCCTCTGACCCATTGTGCCCATCTGTTGGCATAATTTTTTTGCTGCAGCTGCAGCAGGAGCTCACCCAGCAGGCCGATGTTAATGCACCTTAACCACGCTGGGCGCCTGCCTGCCCTCAGTGGGGAGGGCAGAATTGGGGAAGGCTTTGCCCTAGTAGGGAGCCAGAGAACTCTTTACCAGTGAAGCCTGAATAGGCAAGGAGCCAGATAGCAAAAGGGTATAACAAAAAAAATCAGGGATGTGAGATGAATGCACATCACCAGTTTGCTCCATGGGATCTGTGCCCACATTCTGCTGGATGTGAGTAAGATGGGGAGATGCCACCCCACTGGGAATACTAAGAGCAGCAGTGTGTTACATGATCACAGTGTCAACCAGCAGTAGACTTGGGCAGGATCTACTTCATTTTCAAAGTGTTTGAAAGAGACTGATGGAAGAAAGATTTTTATGGAGGCAGAAACATTTTTATGGACATCTCCTTCTCTCCCACTTAAGAGACCACCCCAGCCTGTTGAGTTGCAGGGGTTGGCAGATGCTGCTGCTCTTTGCATGACTTCCCAGAGCACAGAAGTTTTGCTGGAGTTCTCTGGATAAGGGCTGCAAAGCTGCCTTAATGTTACATAATTATATTTTTCTCCAGAGTTTCTTTTGTGGTACATCTCACATAAAGCAGTAAACAATTGTCCCTCATTTTTATAAAAACTCCTGCTCAACCAGATCATGCTAGCAGAATCACTTCAGTCTTCTCTTTCTAGTATTGGCTTATTTCTTCAATGAGATTTTATTTTTTCCACAGTTCTACTGTGTATTTTGGAGCAAAAAGGAATCAATTCTTTGAACAATTTGCTTATTTCAAGAGCTTTTTCCTTGTTTAAGTGGGCTCCAGTGTATTAAGAATTGATCTGGATGCTGCTAAGGTAGCGGCATTGCCAAATGTATTCCTTGAGTGTTTAGCTAGGTTTAGGGAGTTTCCATGGAGGTGGATTTGCCTCCAGAGGAGTTAGAATTATTTAAATATGACCTGAATCAGAAGATTTTATTTCAAATTATGAAAAGTGTGCAAACCTTCCTCTTCCTTTTCCTGCCAGCTTCTCCCACTTAGCTCTCAAAGGATTTTCCCCTTTCAGGTCCTCTTCTGCTCTAATGCCTTTGTGAGGCTGTCTTCTCTACTTCCTCCAACTGGAATTTGAGGCAGTGAGCCCTTCCACTAAAGACCTGGTAGAAACTTTTAAAATCAATGGAAATCTTCTCTTTCATTGGCTTTGCTAGGTGTTTTATTGCCCAAAGCCTGTCTGCCACACTTCAAGGGAATCAGAAGTAGTCCCTTCCAAATCCCTGATAAATGTGCAATGACTGCACTGTCCTCTCTCTCCCTGTGCTTTCAGCCCTCCCCATTTCTGTATGACCTCCTTCTTCAGAACTGCAGTCTCCTCATCTGAGGAAATGTAAACAGTAGATTGAAAGAGTGATTTAGGGAAAGATTCCCTTCACTGAGCATTGCATTCATGTCCACTGCATCACAGGCCTTGAATGGATGAAAGAAATATTAATAAAAGAGTGATTTTATGTGCCTCTTTCCTATTCCTGAGGTCTGTGGGCTGGAATGCACTTGAAATTCCTCAGTAGTATGTCAACAGCAGAAATAAGCGCTCAGCCCTGCCACCAACAGAGCTCAGTGCTGTTGTGGGCTTGCAATTGCAGCATCTCTGTTTTGCATTCAGTGGGCTGTCATCTGTCTGCAGAAATGTTACATGTACCTGAGCATGGACGTGTTTAGTGAACAACTACTATCTTGTTTCTTTTTTATTTTTTCTACATCATCTGAACTCTTATGCTATCAGAAAAGATACCATCAGTTACTTCTTTATAGATACCCACATTGGTTCATCTCTGTAGAGAGTACTATAATAGCTAATGTCTGTAGAGATGCACATGCAGGTACAAAGACCAACATAGTAAACAGATGTCAAACACAATTATGATATATCACTGTGCATGTCTTCATCTTTGCAGAAAAAACAGCATCAAAAACGTTTTGGTTGTGGTCTTAATCCAAATTCACTTCACCAGCCTCACGTTTTTACAGGGCTATTTATCTCTAATTCTGCATTACCTCAAGTCAGAGATTTCCTGTGTTGCTTTTTGCAATGCCAGAAGCACTAATCAAATGGAAATAGGTCTGATACATCCACATGGAACATGACCTGGAATTGCTTGTTTTTGGCTGTGGACAACCTTGCTTTATGAGAAAACCTAGAAGAAAGCAAAATCACTAAGTCTGTAGCTGCAATAAGGTGAATTCTGTGGCACTGAAGGCATAGAAGAGCAAATGCTCAGCTCCCAAAGTTTTCCATTAAGTGAAAGTTAAATTAACCTCCTTCCCAAATACACACTGTTTCACATTCCAGGCAAGACAGTATAAACAGAGAAGTGGTACCTGACTAGAACACATGGACAGTCAACTCTTTCATAAGCATAGATTTTTATATATTTCTTCTGGTAAATTTCCACACAACAGAAGGTTAAATGTAATTTTTTATTTTCATTCTTAACAAACTCATAGGGTAAGGTTTGATAGGAATGTGTCTATCAGTCTTTTTTCAGAGTCCATTCTAGGCACATGCATCTTGTCTGTCTCCTACACCTTTTGTTGTCAGACATGTGCAACATTTCTGATGCAATTGTGATGTCAACCTTTGTATAAACCAGGTTTTTGCCTCTTTTTTTGTGTCATGTTGGTCTGTACTCAGGGGTGGACACCTTTACTATTTGTGCAGAGTATTAGACCAGAGCAGCTCAGAAATTAGTGACAAACTTATGTCATTAGTATGCAGAGCCAAAATGACTGAAATATCTGTGGAAGTGTGCTAATTTTTGATTGTACATTTTGTTGAAAAGGTGTTTCTCATCTAAGATCTTTTGCTCTTAAAAAGCCTTACTTCTATCAAAAATTTTGTATCATCAAAAAGTATTATAATATTTAAAGGAACTGAGACAAAGTTGTTACTCTCAAGAAATTCAGCAAGAATCCACATCAATTGGATCAGTCTGTGATTCTTCCCATTTGTAGCAAAGTCAACTAAATAGTTAACAGTCCACCAAATGTCTTCCTTGGGAGCAAAGCACTCACTCACTCTGCCACCTTTTGCAGTTTCCTCAAATGTGATCTCACTGCAGTGGATGAGTTCAAAGTGCTAATAAGGAGAGGCACATGAGGTATTAATCTTTTGCCATATCCCAAGGGATCTCAGCATTTGGTCTTGTAACAATTGCAGCCTATGTGGTCTTGGGGGTTGGGATCCTCTGGCTGTTTGTGAATGGGGCTGACCCATTTGTCTTTCCTCACCAGAATTTGACTGACTGGCAGCTCGCACAGGTCTTGGCAATTATTATGCAGTGCCACAGCCTGAGATGTTTGCCATCACAATGGTCTTGTGTTGATGTCTTTCAGAAATGGCTTCCTGCATGCAGAGTGTCATCCATATTCTTCAGGAAGATGTAAGCTTGGAGAAAAGCAAGCCCAGCAAGTTTAGTAACTAACTCCTTAGGTGCACCCAGAATTACTACTTTCATAGATTTTTAATCAAAAATCAACTTTAACTCAAATAGCTTTTAATTCATTATATTCACTCTGTGTAATGACTTTTTCTTGCTTCTCCTACTGCTAACTACATTAGGACATTGTCTTTTCTATTGCTCTTTCAAATAAGTAGACAAACTTTTGAGCTGAAAATATTGAAATACATTAAGAGGAGAAACTAACTAACTGAAGATCTCATTTGCACTCAGAAAAGTTGTGTCACCAAAATTATTGTAAAATTGAAGGAAATAAGATTTTTAGTTTGCTTATGCTCTTCATATTTGAAATTTTAGAGGTATTTAAGCCACAATAGTTTGGGTAAGTACCTGAGCTATCCAATTGAGGACACTTGGCTCCCTCTGTAGTCAGTGAAGAGAAGGAGAGAATCTTCTACAGATAGGAGTTCCAGCCCAAAAGTTCAAAATTGGCTTATTATTTTCCATGAGGAATTAGACATCCAGCACCATTAATGTGCTTTGCAGGTTTTGCAATTTGCTAATGCTTTCATGCATCTTTCACTTACTTAGTTTCTCACTTATTGAAAAAATCTTTACAGAAATATTCAGGAACCAGAGAAACTTGCATGAAGGATTTTCATGTGTTCTAAGTTCGTGTATATAATAGTAATAATAATAATGGCCAACCTTCGCGAATGAAGATTTGGGCAGGGCTCTCCCCAGGTGCCCTTCCAGCCTGCACAGTGGATTTTTTAGGTGAGGCACAGCATGCACAGAACTGGCACCACTGTTTAAGTCCTAAGGTTCATTTGCCACGGCCGAGCAAGCTTGGACAGTGACAGTGAAGTCCTCAGGACTATCTATGTATAAAGGCCATGTATAAAGCTTTCTCTTTTGAGAATTTGGATTAAATATTCAAACTTTTAGAAGAGTCAACACTGGTCTGTGCAGCTGAGCCTTATATCTAGTGTCACAGCCAATTAATGCAAAAGCCCCACAAAGTCGGCTCATCTATGCTATTTTAACTGTATGAATTAGATTTCTGGTAACGGTTTCACATACTGTTCTTTAGCTTTTTCCACCTCTTCTGCTGATTTGGCATACAAATATTAGCCTGCTTACAGTACACAGAGAAGAAATTTTGAATATTGATGAGTTTTTTTATGCTTCAAATGTAAGGACCTTTGTGCCATATGAAAGCCTGTTTCCCTCTCTCTTTCTAACACGTAACTTTACACAAAAGCTAAATTACTTTTTTTTAAAGTGACAAATGTGGCCAAAAGGTTTGAGACCCTATAAATCAAACAAGGTTGCTTTTAAGTTGTCCTCTACCTCTTGCAGTGCAAGTTAGCAAAAAACCAAAATTGTATTATCTTCCATGACAATGTAGATACAGCTGGTAGGACTGGAAATATGTAATGAAAAAATGTAACACCTGTCTGCCTTGCTCTGGGGCCAAGCATAAGTCTTCTTAGTTTGCTCTTATGTTAGTGAGGCGTGGGAATTACTCATCGGCTGAGTAATTGGCATTGCACTCAGAAGGTTCTTCCTTTTTCTCTGAGACACACACACACGTAAACAAACTGGTCTCTTAAACTACAACGATTTATTTTGAGATTAGAAGATGTTTTCACAAGAAATTAAAACAAAAATTCTCAATGGTTTTTTTCAGAAAATTTCAAGCTTTTTCAAACTAGTAAGAGTAATGTTATTTTGCTCTTAAAATGGTTTTCAGGTTGTCAGTAAAAATAATTAAAAAAGAGTATTTTTCATAAAAAAGCATCTGTCTCTATTGAGAGATTTGTTTGTTTGTTTCTTTTCTTAACTTATCAGTCTGACTCTGTTCAGGATGTTTCTTTCCACAGATTACAGAACTGCATAGAATGAGCCCTGCGATTCTTGTCATAATTTTCTGTACAATATTACTGAGTTCAGCATAGCTATTTACTGGTAGGGTTGAGCTGAGTGGAGATGGCATATCCTTCTCCCACCAGATGTTTTGCCAAATTCATATCTTCAATCTTTTGCTTTTATTAAGTTAAATCAGCTTCACTGATTCATAAATTTTTGGCCAAGTCCAAACACCTCTCCCATCTATCCTCTCAGAAATTTTGCTCTGCTCTAGGATTTTTAAATTATTATTTGTGAAGAGGAACAGTTAACATTAGTAAAATATGTTTTACTAGCTAATGCTTCTAGAAGTCTTTCTTTTTCTAATAGAGCTTTTTTAAGAACTGAGTGTACTCATCTTCTGATGTATCTAAAGTCTTGCTTTATAGATAACTGTGAATTCCTTGAGGAGGGAAAAAAAAGGAGCATCAGGAGCTAATATTGGTGATGAGAAGGATAAAAGCAGAAAGCCAGCAGCAAATACTTGGTCTATTTGAGCCAGAGATTTGAAACTTTCCCCAGCTTGTGGGTAATATCACATTTCTCCCTCCTCTGTCCCCACCCTCCTACTGAGATCAAAAGGCAGTATTCCTGCCTCTTTGTAAGCACTGTGCCATCTGCACAGCTCCATTTGTAGAAGTGAAGTCCGACTCACCCTCTGTTTCCACACTAAGATGTATGATACAGCCTGTGCTGTCAGAGATCTGATGTGGTGGGAGCAGTTTGCTTTATGTGAGACTAAGAAATTGAAACCTGCCCTCTGTGCTCAGTCTGAGTCAAAACGGCTTCCCGCAAGTCAAGCGTCAAGATCACAATCAGTGTTTTGAGGTAAAATATGAGCAATGCATGCTCATTTTTTTTTAATGCCACAATTCTAATGGCCAAAAATGCTGTTAAATAAATATCTGTGGCCTGATAGAGTTGTCTGCTCTCTTACTTCACTGAGGAAAGGTAAGATACATAGGAAGCCACAAGAAATGTTCTTCAGATGGTGGCCTCTTTGTCACCATTCCAGCCGTGTTGATAGCACTGAGAGAGGACATTTTCTGAGAGGGACAAAAGTCAGAACTTCACTTTTGGAAAACGGGAATGATTCTTCTGGGTTTTTTTAAGAAAATACCCTCAAGTAAAAATGATCATTCAAACAAAACCCCACCTCCCTGCCTTCGTGGGGGGGGGGGGGGGGGGGGGGGGGGGGGGGGGGGGGG
>JAWWEV010000134.1:25078612-25114170 GCA_035583235.1 Hafferia zeledoni
CGAAAAAAAATAAAGATATGAGATACAGGTGAAAAAAAAAACCAAAGAAAGTTTGCAGCAATCTGTATAAGATAGAAGCTAGAAATTTAAAAATTACAGGTGAAAAGGGATTGTTTATAGAAAAAACTTTTCTGCTAGGGATAACTCAGGAATGATTTTGTCTCTTTCGAATCAAATTATTGTGAATATATTTTAAAGTACTGTTAATAACACAAAAAAGATAATGCTTCGAAGTTATTTCACTTCCATGTGGGAGTCTCTAGACAATATTTCACTTCAGGGTTGGGAAGATCCAAATGATGTCACCAGCTGTGGATGAAACACTTTTCACTCCTAGCAGGTGGACATTTTCAGTCTGCTGGACTTGTCACTCTGCTCTGTTGGTGAATCTCTCTAGGGCATCCCTTTATGTCTGTAATGCCATTGGTCAGTACTTGTTTATATGTGATCCCTTCCCACTGTTTGGAATCTTGGAGGACTTCTCATGACACTGCAGCCTCTCAAGTCAGCCATTCTCTTTACCTCAGTGATTTATTGTCTCGATAATTCTGGGCCATTTCTGATTTCAAGTTCCAGGTTTTACCCTTTGATGCTTCACAGATGAAAGCTTAAATCCTTGAGTCCCCTCTATGATGCATTTTTTCCTGTGATCTCCATATTATGCTACAGGTTTTGCACCTGCTTGAATTACAGGGAATGTATATCTTCCTCCCAGAAAGTAGCCCAAAAGTATGGATTCTCAAGAAGACCAAGATAGCCAGGCCACAGAGGCATGACTCTATCTGAGACCGTGCAGTGGAGCTCCAAGGCTGTGGAGCTGGTTATGGAAGAATGAGGTGTGCTTACTATCACTACATAGCAAAAATGGAGCAGTCCATTGTTCTTTACAAAGACTGAGGAACCAGATCAAAAATTGTCAGGAAATGCCTCTATCCAACAACAGCAAACAACTCAGGGCAGGTCTGGACGGGGGCTCTGAGAAACTGCACTACACTCACACTGTGCTCAGCCAGGGTCTGCTCTGAGTCATCGCCCCTGAGCCAGGTTCGAAGCTCTACCAGTCCTCACTCATCTTTCTAGCAGGAAAGGTCCGAATGGTGATGCAGGAAGGCTGTTATGGCAGACGGTTACAGATAGATGTGTTTTCCATGTACCCCTATTGCATAGATACATCTTCCATCTTCCACCACTCCCACAAAGAGAAAGTGTTGTGTGCAATCTGCTACCTTGCCCCAAACCCAGCTGAGACAAAGCCCCAAAGCCTGGCAGAGCTGCGAAATCATCACTGCTTAATATATATGCAGTATTCAGCTCACATACTGGACAGTTTTTCTTTAATCAGACATGCCCCTGCTACACACTGGGTCTGTGCTTTGTATGTGCTATTGGCAAATTAAAATGGGTAAGTTCATCAGTGGGGTTGTACAAATCGTCTCTTGACTCAGAGGGAACTAGAATAAGCTGCCTCCCTTTGGAGAGACTGCACAAACTGTCTGTATTTTTCTGCCCCTGTTCATAAAGCTCTTGAGAGTGTAGCATATTCAGCTGTTAAAAAAACTGATGTAAGGTTTTTACAGCACAGGCAAGATAAAAACCACTCTGAGTTGGTTTACTTCTCTATTTGAGATGAATGTTTGCAGCCAGAGATACCAGAGCCACTGTGAAGTGGGTAATTTCTGGGTAGGAGGCTGAACCCACGATTGCTGTGCAGAACTTCATGTAAGACACAGACTGCCTCTTGCCAAACAGATGAAGATGCCTGCCTGTGCAATAGAAATCTCAAAGTGGTCTCACCTTTACAGACTACTGTTAGGATATATGAATGGTTAAGGGAACAAGATTAACAAGCAGTCACCTAAAATCTGTTACTTGTGGCCTGCAAGTGAAATTGATCCTGCTCTACCTGTACAGAGCTAGTGATGTTCATGTAGCAATGCAGTAAGATAATTTATTAAACAGCACATCCCTGCCTGCTGTGCTGTGGCCAGAAGCAGTGTGCTGTGCTGCAGCAGTCTCCTGAGAGGCCCACCAAGGTCTCAATCCTGCAGGACCCAGAGCTGCCTCCTGTCCTAGCCTCTCATTTGAAGCAGAGCTATGATGCAAGACGCCTCCACCTTTGAAGGGCACCACTATTGTCCACCTCCAGCACTTGGTCATGTCCCAGAAAACATACACACATCGTGGATTTTTTTTTATTTTGATGGCATTTTTTAATGTGTCATCAGGACTTCTAAGCCTTCAGGATGCATTTATATTTTCAAGTTCATTTCCAATGGAAAACTTAAATGTGTATTGTACGTAAAGGAAACTTCTATGTAAGCCAACAGCTGGCTTTTAAAAAAAGTGTTCCATATTTTTAGCCCAGGCTCTCCTCTGTGGATGACTCTCTTGGTTTTTGATGTTTTACCTTTGTTTAGCTCCACCACCATCAGCAGTCCTCTCTGTTTGCCCAGGGGAAGGCAGAACAGGACTCAGCCTGTTCTCCTCAGTAAACAGAACAGGAAGCCAGTGTACTAAACTCTGATTATTTCTCTGGCTCTGAGTATTTCCTGAGTGATCTGGAAACAGAATCATACACACAAATTATTTAGCTGGAGGTAAGATATGAAGATGATTTAAAAAAAAAAAAAAAAGAAAAGAAAAGAGTTGTGGAGGGAAGGAAGGAAAAAACCAGGTGATAGCTTTTTTAACAGCAAACTATAAAATGCTACTACCCTTGAGGACACATCTATGTGTATATTAAAATTATATTTCAATGATTTAGGCTGGTCTACTTACTCTGAAAGATAGCATTCAACAGCTTTTGTTCGGTGAATGTATTGCTTGGCTTTTGGGCAGGGTACAGGTGGGGCAGTCACAGATCTGTCCCCAGACGAGCCTACCCCCAGTCATTGTGATTTGACTGTGGACAGGCATTTTTGGGAGTGCAAGCTTCAAAGCTCTCTGCTAGTCTCTACTGGTTGTTGTGTATGCATGTGAATCCTACAGAAGAGTAGCAGCTGAAAGGGTTTGATTCTCCTCCCATTAAAAATAAATTGCAAAAATTGTATTGATTTCAGTGCAGAAGGATTGGACCCTTCAAGAGGATATTTAATATATTCCGTTACTAGCATCCTAATGGGATACAGCTATACCATGCTGCACACAGAGCTACATATGATACAGCTCCCTCAGGCTGCCTGACAATATGCTCTCCACTTCAGAGACTAGTACATAAATACAATTCACATGCTCTGTCTTTAGTCATGCCACAGTTTTGTCAACCACATCACATTTTTCTCCCTCAGGCTGCGGTGTGTGCTGTTAACACATGTCTCTGGACTCAGGTCAGTGAGTGCAGGGACAGCATTGCACTGCTTCTGTTTTCATGGGACTTTTCTGTCTTTTCTTGTCAGGCAAATAACTTGCCTCATTCTTACTTTAGCTTTTCTATATTATTATTTTTGCCTACCACACAACATATATTTAATGTGAATACAGTGCAATTTGCACAGTTCATTCTACTGTATTTTTAAAGTAGATGCAAAAATGCTGAAATATAGGAAAAAACTTCTGTGGCATATGACTGTTCTGAGTAAGTGAGATCCACTCATTTTCTCAAATGGCCACCAAGCCACCTTTCTCAAGTTTTCTTTCACAAGATTTCGAAACTGTTCAAATCAACAGAATTGATTGAAACAGATCATTTAAATGAACTTCTGAATTCTTAAGAAGTAACAGGGCAAAAACCTCTGGCCACATTATCAGAAATATTTTCTCCAGCCTTTCTCCATGGGCAAGGTTTCTCCCTGGATGCTGGCATTATTCTGGGGTTTCCTTCCCTCTCTCTCTCAACTGATTTTGCTATAGCCTAATGTATACAGCAATGAAATAGATGAAAGCAGACCAAGAGCACACAGAAGGCAGTGCAGCTGTAACTGCAAATCCCTCTTCCTCTGTCCTTGTTGACTGACCCCACCCATTAGAAAAGCTTTTGTCTAAGAAAAGCAAAATCAACATAAGACTATGTAGATGCATGACTTGCATTGTCTCCATCAGGAGCAGTAGCTGGATGAACAAAGAGACTGCTCAGCTTCCTGTATTTTCTGGATTCAAAATGGAGAATACCTTACAATAACAGTTACTTCTTTCATCTTGGAAACACTCCTTCATAAAAAAAGTGTAGCTAAATAGAAATCACAGCCATGTCTTTTTCTGGTCTCTTTTGTAAAAAATTAGTGCCATCTCTTGCATCTAATGCATGAGAATTCATTGCCATCATTGTAAATCTTTTAAAACAGAAGAGAGTGAGAAATGTTAATGGCAAAAGGGAGAAAGGGCTTATCTCTGAGAAGTTTCTTTCTCCACTGGACGTCAAATAAAAGTGTAAGAGGCAAATCAGTCCTGTAACATGCAGCTGAAAGGAGCTCAGGCAGTAGGCATACACACACAGCCAGATTCTGACCTCCAAATACAGTCTATGGTGTACCACCCAGATGAAGATGATCACTGTATCATGGCTGAGTTAACTCTAGCCTTGTTCCCGCTCCTTTGTTTGAGGTGGCCACAGGGTCTGTCTGGGTGCATGGTGTGGTGGGACCAGGGTTCTGTGGGGGCAGGACAGGGCCCTGACTGAGCCCCCAGCCCCACCTCTGGCTGGGTGAAGATGCCAGATGTTAGTAAATGCTATGGGACAGTTTGTCTCTTGTGGTGTGGTCAGCTTAATAAAGTGAGATTTCTGAAGTGGTGACTTTCTCCTGAAAGCTCTGAGGTGTGAGTTAAGCCCCACCACTTTGTGTTTGGTGTGGGAACTTCATTTGATTTAATCTGGTAAAGGGGAACTGAAAGGGAGCCTAAATTGCCCTTGGCACCAAATGAAATGTCTGTTGGTCTCTGTTGGCTGTGGTTCTGAGCTGTAAGTGGGGGAATAAGGGTTACAGTATGGGAACTGCGGAGCTGGTGGACAATGCCTTGCACGGCAAAATCCAAGGAGCTGTGGAAATACCTTGCTGTGTTTAGCAACAGAAACAGAGGAATCACTAATGTTGATGATAACTTGTGTATTTCTTGTAGCCAGAGTAAGGAAACACTGGAACAGGCTGCCCAGAGATGTGGCGGAGTCACCATCCCCAGAGGTATTTAAAAGACATGTGGATGTGGCACTTGGGGTCATGGTTTAGTGATGGACTTGGCAGTGCTGGATTAACAGTTGGATTTGATTATCTTCAAGGTCTCTTCCAAGCTAAATGTTTCTATGACCTTGTCCTGCTCCTTTTGGAAGGTGTTATTCACAGGTAGGGAAAGAGTGGCGAACAGAGCTTCAGGCAACCTGTCATAACCCCATCCTGGGCTTTTCTGCAGCTGCAAGCTAGCTTGGACAGCTGCATGGGAAGATCTGCCCATGCTGGGACAGCCATACCATTTACCCGTGGGCTACGGTACAGCTTTAGGTTGCTACAGCCTCAGCACAGAGGCCCTGCCCTGCTCTACCACCACATGGCTGGTTTTGGCCAGGCAACTGTATGTTCATCATCTCAATTTCTTTCACTAGTGACATGAATAATGAAGGCTTTTAGACACCTTTGCTGTTATATATCTCTTCCCTGGTGCAAAGAGGGAAGATGTCCTTATGTGAATACCCAATAGTGCAGTGGGTTTTGTCTATAAGCAATGGTATAACTTTATTACAGTCCGTGCTGTCCTGATTTCTCATTCTGCACAGACAGCTCAGCATGAAGTGTAAGCCTCTCTTCTGCTTTAGGCACTATGTGGTCTGATTATAGCCATGCAGTACCACATCCCACTCCCAGGGGACAGCTGATGGTACTGCAGTTGTTAGTTCAAACACTGAAAGCTTTGGTTTTGGAAAAGGCACACAAAGACTTGCAAGAAACAAAGAGAAAATACCACAAAATACTGTGGAGTAAACAAGATCTGGTTTGAAAAAAGGCTGACTAGAGACAGTTCGGCAGAGGCACTTCCTAAAGTCACAAATTTTCTTTGCTGCCTCTATGCCTGTTTCCTGAAGGACCTGAAGTGTTTTTGTGGAGTCCAGATGCAAGACAAAAGGTCAGTATAAAGAAATACCTAAAGCAAAAGCATATCACATCTGCTAAATTGTATAGTTAACACCAAAAGTTAGTATTTGTACATCAAACATGTAGTTTTATCAGAGGATTTCACATACAAACCCACAGAAGAGCCTTCTCTGCCAGGCAGGTCACGTTTAAGGATCTTAATTATTGAGGTCCTCATGTAGACTAGGCATCATGTGTGAGAAAGATAAAAGAAGTAATTTTGCTTTTTGGTAGAGTATATTTACATTGGCAATTTTTAATGCTCATATATTGCTTGTGGAAACATTGCATTTTCAATTTGTTCCCAGTAGTACAATTCATAAAACCCAGCATAAAAAAAAAAAAAGAGTCCTCTAGTATACCATAAAAACTAAGTAGGATATATTTTGTGTAAAACAGCAGGGTGGGGTAGAAAAAACCTCAGTACTAATTCTGAAAAGGGAGCAGTCACTTGCTTGAAATGCCCTGATGAATAAGGAGTATTTTTTGCTCACTGATGTAAGCATGGGTTGCAGGATTTGGCCAGTCAGTACCAACTCTACACTGTTAAAAATAAGGCCTAGGTATAATTTTCAATATATCCCATGGGCTCCCTTTCTCATGATTTTATCCCTGTGCAATTGAAAGGAAACTCCTTTGGAAATAAAGAGACTGACGTGTCACATCATGACATTAGTACAGTGTTACATTTTGTGGCCCATGTTCAATGCAGCCCTCAAGTGATCTGTTCCAATAACACAGATAACAGCTAGTAGGATGATTCACCCATCAAGCAATAACGAGCAGCCATTGCATCACCTTCTGTTGTTTATTGCACCCTCAGGCTTTTCAGAATACAGTTGCCTTGATGAAAAGATAAAAGAAGGGAACATAAAACTTGGGTGAAAGAAAAATCTTATTAAGCTGAATCTACTTCTTGTCTCCTCTTTCTCTGTTCCCTTTCATGTTATTATTAATAGGGCCAGACTGTTTGATAGCGAGCAAGTGTTTGAATAAGAACCATTACTGGTGGAGCAACACCTCTGTATAGCTGCTTGAGTCAAGGAATAGAAGGGAGTCACAGAATGTAGGATGGATTAGAGCAAAGTCCAGCTCAGGAGTGAGAGACAGGTACATTATGTGCCAAATTCCAAACACTTTTTTCCATCTACTTGGATTTTCTGGAGGTCAGTAAAAACTCTGCCAGCATAAGAGAGCTGAGTAAAACCTGAGTGATCCCAATAGGCTTTGAAGCTATAATAATGTTTATGTCTCAAACTCCTCTCAGAGTTCATAATGAGCATTAATTAAATACACCTCAGGGTTCCCTATGCAAAGCAAAATACTCTTACTGCCATTAAAGAGAGAGATAAAACCAGTCCTTGCACAGGAGGGCTTGGAGTTTCCTCCAGGTCTGGGTCCTAGTTCAAAGAACTTTGAGTGGCCAACTGGACATCCAGGGAAACGCTGATCAGATTTAGCTGTGACCTTAAACGTTTAGTTATGACATTGTTCCTGTGGCTCAATTTTCAGAAGCTCTGGACTCCAGTGCCCTGTACCTTCAAGCAGAGATGCTGGTGCTTAGAGATCCACGTACCAACATTTCATTTATCTTTAAGAACATGAGGTAAAGCAGTAATCTATTTAGTAGGCAGTCAATGCAAGATGATGAAGATAGGGAATGTACTTAATTTCTGTGAGATAGGCCCAAGTGTTAACTTAGTAATAAATACACCTAATTTGTTAACCTCAAAGATCACCAATATGAAGTCCTCTCTAGTCACCAAAGAAATAATTCAACAAATTCAGTCAAGTAATTAAAACAAATACATTGTTCCAGGAGCAAAATGAGGTGCCAGATTTTGCTCTGGGATGCAAATGTTAAACTTTCACAGCTTTCTCTTGGGAGTAGTGACTAAGTCTTTGTTGAAGAATGCACACTGGATGTGTCATTGTAAGCCAGAGCACAAAAAGAAACAGTGACATAGTTTATTATATGTGAGCCTTCTGCTGAAATACTTATAGGAACAAAACTCACCCATTACTATCACAGGGCCATTTGCCTACATGAGGTCTTCTGATCAAATGGTACTTCAGTTGCCTATCAGCTGTTTCAGAACCAGCACCCACAAGAACCTTGATAATGGTGAAAACTGGGAGGGTGGGGAGGGCCTTATCATACAATAACATGTTATCATGGTTCATACTCTCTTTTACTGCTGCCAACAGACCCCACATGTGACCATAATCTGCTCATGAACATGCAAGAGGGCTTCTGCTCTTTCTATGCCATGTGATAGCACTAGCAGTGCTCTCTGTATTAGCTTACTGTTGGAGTTTAGGGCCATGACAGCACTAATCTCACTGAGGGGTGAAGAAAGAAAATAATAAAGTTCAGTTCTTTTCAAGAACGAGATGGGAATAGCACCATAGATTTTTTTTTCCTCTAGAACAGGCTTCTCATGGGCTGTCAGTCCTGCAATACCAGGCAAGTGCTTACATGCAGATCCCCCACACCACCTGCCTCTGAGACTATTCTACCAATAACCTGAAGCAAATCATCTGCATATTAGGTGCAGATTCCCTTTATGCACATCATATAGCTCCAATAGCATATAAGTGTACACACTTTTAAGAATTTCATGCTATTTCTCATATCATTTTCTTTGTATTCCTCCTTAAAACTTACATAACTGAATCACTCTCCCTTTTCCCTAGATTAAATCAAATTTGCAGCACTTCTGCCTTTCTGAAGGTCTCATGGTTTCTCCCAGTTTTCTGCTGTACACTTAAAAGCAGAGTTTGGTTTATAACTTGTGAAATTTTGCTTTAGTTTCTTTATCTAGATTATGCCATAAAATATCACATTAATTTAGCTGTCAGAAGTAAGGTAAAAGTTATAAACTTTTGCCCCATGTCTGAGACAAAACTTTCCTTATGGCAAAGTGACTGTCAAGAGGAAACTAGCCAGACTGTCTGAGTGACAACCTGGGGGGGTGATGGAAGCCCCTCTGGGACAATGCTTTTTCCTGCTTCTGGAAGTCCCTCCTATTTCTACATTGGCTTCTGCATCCGGCACTTTACCAAGGTTCTCTTTCACATCAAAGCATCTCTCCCCAGGCTACACATGTAGGGGCACAGCCTTAGTTTCTATGGGAAATAGTTTTATCCCAAAGGAAAGGGAAAGAAATGTTTGGTTTAAATATGCTTAACACTCCCCCTTCTGTATATGCCACTCTGTTGTTGCACTTTCTCTTGTCCCTTGGGGTATCAACATGTTCTTTACCACACTCATGCTCATTTTGAGTTGAGGTGTTCAGGAGGGGCTGTGGGGAAATTTTGCTTTCATCCACATTTGTTAAATAAGCATCAAGCTGAAAGCTTGCTTAATTAATTGTACTGAATTCTTTATTTCTGTTTTCATCCTTAGGATTGGTTGATCCCAGTTCCACCCTTTAAAAGAACTGCATGAGGTAGACAACATGGAGTTTGTGTTTCTTTCCTAAAGTTATTAGAAACACAGAAGGAGGCAAGTATGGGTGATAAAGCTGCTGATTAGCTTAGTGAACAGATCCCTGAATTTATGTGGTGGGATCCATGAACTATGAAGTCGAGGAGGTGTTCTCAATAAAGAGGTCAAATCAGGTATGAACTGCCTACTCTGTATTTTGCCAAGGATTTTGTGCAACCTCACCCAGCCCACAGAAGAAAAAGAATCTTTGGCAATGAGACTGCTCTTGAATGGAGTGTACCTCTTGAGTAAACAACCTACCAGCAAAAGTTGCAAGCTTCATGATTGCAGTTACATCATCCTAAGGACATTGATGTGATGAGGTTTGTGGCTGATACAGATCTACAAAACAGGTATGCTTTTGAGTGCACAATCCCTTTTCCAAGCTTAGCAAGAAGAATACTGTGCTTCTGATTTGACTGTGAATGTGGGGCCATTCAAAACTACACAAGTGCTTTCTGGTAGCCAGGACTGATACCAAGGAGGAATTACCCAATGACTTCCATGGTCAAGATTAAACCAAGCCTGGGCACTCTTATCACACATGCTCCACTTCATCCCAAATACTTACAAAATGTATGTAATTTGATCGCCCAGTTACTCACTTTTTGAAGTTTCCTGCATTTGTTTGTTATTCCACTGTCGATGCCATTAGTTCCTCCCCCATTTCCCTCAGCTGGCATGTAATCTCTTTGGGTTGGTTGCTTGTGCCTTCAGGGTTGCTGCATTTCTTTCCATGCCAGGCTCTTGGATTCCATCTCTGTTTGGGGGCTGGTAGGTTCTTGATTCTTTGAAATGCTTTGAATGTTGACTTTAATTACATTGCCTTGTAAGAGACTCTTCTTCAAGGGTTGCTAACTGCAAGGCTCCTGACTGCCTCAGTAGCCATGCTGTTAGGTGGAGAAAATGTGATGGAACACATTGGAAGTGTTTTATGAAGACAGTAGTCACTGAAGTGCAAAACTGACACATCACCTTCAAGAATGAGATTTTGTGTTGTTTTATTTGGGTTTTATATATATATATATATATATATATATATTTATCAATATTAACGGAAACTACAATGCTTACATCTACAATAGAAAAATGCTGAATCTGGAAACAGATCTCTAATCTCTCAGAAGTGTGGCATTTTTCTTAGTGACAGATTATCAGCAATGGCCAAGCAAGGCCCAGCAGAATTGAGGCTGTAAATGAATTGGAGACTGCCCGGAAGAAAGCAACAGGAATGATAAAAGCTTTATAAAACGTGAGGGATGAGGAAATGTTAAAGAAACTGAGTTTGTTTAGTCTAGAGGAAAAAGACTGTGGGGGAAAATGCATAAGTTTTCTAATACGTAAACAATTTCTTTAAAGAGGACAACCACCATTTGTTCTCCACAGCTACTGTGAGAAGGATAAAAATAAATCAGTGCCATTTTCAGAAAAAAACCCCCCACACTTTGAAAACTAAGTTTTCTCTAGATATTGAGGCATTTAATTGGCAGATTTGAGAATAGGTTAGATCAACACCTTACAGGGAAGAGATGGTTAAACCTGATGTTGGCTCACAGGAAGGTGTGGAACAAGGTGATTGCAGGAGATTCTTTCCAAACCTTGTATCAGTATAAATTTATGAAGAAATACTTTGAAGGGAAAAAATTTGGGCAGGGTAAACATGTAATTCCTTTTTCTAATTGATCACTCCAGTCACCTGATGCCAATTCAACAGTATTTATAATTTATAATTAGGGTTACAATTTATAATTAAATGCTAATAGATTTCTTATTACCAACATTGGTTTCAGTTGACAAGGCAAGACATGAAAGTTAACAAGTACGAAGCATTATGTGCAAAATGTGAAGCACCTCCAAATTCATTGCTGTTCCAAGTAGGTTGATCAACAGCCAAGACTGCAAAACATGGCATCAGTGGATCCCTTACTTCCAGTCTGCCAGAGAGGACAAGAGTCCTGGAGGCAGAACTGCTATCAGCAGAGGAGGCATAATCAAGCAGCCCTGAGCAGGCCACGGGGGAGGCAAGTATACTTCTGAGATTAAATCCTATGTGTCTTAATAGTCTTCACAGTATCTTTCAGCATCCTGTTAATTTAAAAAAAAAAAAAAAAAAAGGGTGGGGGAGTAGGGTAAATTTACAAAAATACATAAATTAAAGTAACTTCTGCAAAACAAATGAACTCCCTCTCATGTTCAACTTCTGCTTGAAACTATCTTCCCAGGAGCCAACTTTCTCGGGGAATAACCTGTTATCACATAAATGAAGGACTGAACAAGAAAGATAATTTTTTTGTTATGAAAGCCACCCCCTCTTTATCAGGACCTTCTCCCCCAGCTTTTAATGCTCACTGACTTTCTTCTGATCTCTTGGCATCTTTGTATTTTCCCACCTGTCTGTCAACCTCCTCTGAGGGTATTTTCCTTCTTGAAGCAAAACTTTGCAACACAACTAAAAGAAAGCAAACAGAAATTGCTTCAATCACTCTCAATGCTTAAAAATTCATAGTCATTTCTATAGCCAGAGGCAGAAAACCTAATTATTTACTATCCCAACCACTCTTACCACCTCCCGGGAAAATGCGCTATTGAGCTGGCTGCACTGATGCATCTGCAGAAGGCAGCTCTCATTGCTGGGACCCAAGTGTAGCAGCATCACCAGTGGGAACTTTCCAGCTTTGAACAGAGCTGCTGGAGCAGGGTAGCTATCAGTCAGAGGAGCTCAGCCATGGGGGAGTGTGCAGAAAGCAGTGTCTTGCTTCTCTCCCTAGTGAACCTTCTAGCCATCTTCATATTGGCATTTATAGGAAAGTGAGCTATTTACGGAAAGATTGTCATTTGTTTAAGTACAGCCCATTTAGGCTTGGTACATAGGATATTATGGAAAAGGAGCACCAGTAGAATTCTGGCTGATGCAGGCAAATACCCAGCCAAAAATTATTCACTGAGTGGTGGTTGTGCCTTTCTGTTTATTTGTTTGTTTGCCTTTTATGGAAAGGTGCCCAGCTGTGGTTACTGCTGTGAGAGATTTGGAGGATTAGGACTAGCTCTCTACCCCACTTTATGCTGTTGTCAGATCCCACTGGAAAATCTTCTATATGGGCATCCTCTTCCTCATCCTTTTGAAGCCTTACGAATCTTTCAGGGGCCTTTCACAATCTGCCTCTAAACTGAGTTCTGATCCAACATTTGTGACTTCTTTGTAATGTGCTCTGGACAAAAAACAACTTTCCCTCGAAACCTCAAGTTCTTTGAACTCCCCCATCCAAATTCATAACAGACTCTTCCTTCCTGTTCATTCTTCTCTTCCCTTCTGTTGTCAGCTGGAGTAGTCTTGCTGCATTTCTTAGTAAATACTGAGAATGATAAACCTGAATACATAGCCTTTACTGAGGCAGTGTTGTGGGCTGCCCCAGGTGTTGTCTGCTGTTCTGCATTGGAACAAGGGGAAGGGGCAGAAAGCTACAAAATGTAAGAACTTACCTGATCTCTAACAAGCTTTAATTACTACCACTGATTAAAAAGACCTGGGTCTTTCATAGTGGCTAAATGTGAATGATGGGGATCTAGCAGAGCGTGGATGGCCAAGGATGATAGATCAGGCATGAAGATGAGGGAACAAGGTGGCACTATGATGGCCAACATGTCTATGATTAGCAGGTAGAAAAAGGTAGGCTTGTGTTACGTGTTGCAAGTATGTTTACATTCCCCCATTCCTTTGCACAGTGAATGTTGTGGAAAGGACTGTGCTTGGAACTGAATTATGCTATTGTGATATGCATCATAAATCAATCAAGCATATGTACAGGTCTAGCCTTGTACTCAGGAAAGCCTAACTTCTGCCAAGGACACCCCACAGAGGTGCTCATGGATTCAAACAAAAGGCAGGTCTCCATTATGGTATTTAGTCTAAACTTTAGTACATTCAGAGGGCTGCTCAGAGCTTTACCCTGTTTTTTGCATCACCTTGGCCTTTCATGCCTTGGCTCCTAGATGACATAGCTCTTCCCTCAGTCAGCCTTTGGCTTCCTTTCCTAGACTCATCCCAACACCTTTCTCTCTCTGCCCTGAGCACAGCAGACACTCTGTCAAGGCCAAAGACTACGACTGCCAAAGCTCCCACCTGCTTGCAAGGGCTAGTGCCATCTCCTCCCAGCACACAGCTGGGGGATTTGGCTTACACAGCTGGGGCTAAAGCCAGCAGAGTTTACCAGCTGTAAGGAAAACCTTTACATAGTTAAGTCTGCTACTATTTCTGGCAGAATAATTATAGTGACACATGCATTGGAATTTTTCTACCTTTTCACATGTTTCACTGAGAGAATTTAGTGTTGTTTCCCAGGGTTACTATGAGCTGATAGATTGCAAACATGAAGCAGTGACAGGACCTTTACCTTGTGAAGGGACAGGACTGGTGACTTTCCCCTTCAAGGAAAACCCTATTCCCTTCTGCCCATGCTTTCACTCTCCCACCCACCCAGCACAACTTGATGTCGTATTGATCAAGTAAATTGTACAGAAAGATGCAAACATCTGGGTGTTTCCAGAGTGTCTCCCAGATGGCAAACACTCTTGCTTCCTTCTTTTACAAGATAAAAGGGCCCATTTTAAAGCCAGTAAAAAGAATATTAGGGAATCGATCTGAGCACAACCAAGTGAATAGACCAACAGTTATATTTTCATCCTCTACTGCCCTCTATTGAAAGTGGATCCATCTGCAGAAAAAAATCTAAACCACAGGTATTCACAACAAAATTCAGCATAGAGTTTTATCCTCACAGAAAAAAAAATCATAACTTTTTAAAGCCCATATGTTCAATTGGAACAAAGTTTACCAGTGTGCTTTTTGACATATTTGTTGATGCATTATTTGCAGGTTTCTTACATGAAGGCAAAATTGTCATGAATTAACCATTCAGTCCCCGTGGATTAACCATTCAATCCCTGGTATATGCTTATGGGGAACCTGTTATATTACTAGCCCAATAATTAACCTGCCTGTTTCAAGAAAACAAAATAATTCATCTGGGACATGATGATGGCAAGTGGAAGCTGCCTCGAACGTTCCACATAAAATATGTTCCACATACATTATGGCAAAGGCCATTTACTTTCCCCCTTACCTAATCAGCTCAAATGTCAGTAGGTGAAGGAGTAATTAGCAATAGTAGTCATGCTTGGAAACTAGAACAACAATGCATTTACCCAACAAAAAAAGAACTCAGAAGAAAATCAGCCTCTTGACTTTAAAAACACTCTCTGACAATGTGATTCTTTGGCAATATCATTCCTTTTTTGGCAATATTTGTGGGAAAATGTAGAGGAACAAAATGAGTTATAGTGATGTGAATAGAAAGACGATAGAAAAGGTTATTGTGGCCTGTATTTTTCTACCATTTTTTCATCTGAAGATCTTTAGAGGCTTTACAAGTAATTATTTACAAACAACTCTACGTGCAGGTAACTATCTCAAAAATCATAATGGACAAGTAAAGATTAAATCTGGGGTTGTTTCACATACAGGGAATTTTCAGAAAAAAAAATCAAGTCTAAAGGGTTTAGGTGCCTAAAACTAGGATTCTCCAGTCTCCTCTTGTTCTTTCAAACCAAAACTTTTGGTATTCAGAGGTGTGTAGCACTTACAGCTACATAACACATGGCAGGGGATTCACACTGGTAAACCTCATGAACTCACATTTTTTGAAGTGAAAGTGTCTCATTGTAACATCTTCATTGCGGAGTTTAAGGATGAAAAAATATGTATTCTGGAAAAAGCTGTGAGGATTTGAGGGAGAATTTGCAAGAATATTCCACCTTTTCTGGATCCTGCTTCCAAATAAGAGTGGGAAGAGGCATTTCTCTGGGCCTTCATTTTCCCCACTATTTTGGTAGGTGCGCACTGATATTTCTAAGTTCTCTTCTGCCAGTGATAACTAAACCATGACAGGCTTCCCCCTCAGCACAATTTGCTTTTACCTCCCTTGTATACAAAATGGTGTAATTCTTACAGAAGTTGTATTTTCTTGACTATCTTCTGCATCCCAGATCCATGAAATGACAGGCTAACATTCTGTCAATATTAGTCCTTCAGTATAAATCTGAGCTGCCTGAATGCAGAGCTGGGATCTTGAGAAACAAAGCAGTCTGCTCCTAGAGCTCTTATGGCATTTCATAAAAGCAATAATCCATCTTTTGCCAAGCAAGGATTCTCTCCCACAGACCATCTATGTGGTTTCCATCTGCACATTAATTGGAAACTGCTTGGGCTAAAAAAGTATATGTTTCAAATTGCAGCTGTTCCCATGCACTGGCAAGGTGCAGAGAGCTCTCCTCCCACAGTCCAGCCCTCCAGGGGGAAACCACAAGCTGGCTGCAGACCTCAAGCACTGAAAATCTGGGGCATTTGAGTGGTACCAACTGGATTGAGGTGGAGCCATGTACCACTCCTCCCTAGAGGGAGCAGTGTGCTGGTTTTCCCTTTGGCAAAGGGCTATCTGCTGGGTACACTCCTGCCTTCAAGTCTTCAGCAGTGTCTCCTCTGCCAGCTGTGGTTGAAGGAACCTGTATTTTGTATTGCTTCTGCCACGTGAATATCTTTAATGCCCCCAAAACTGATGCTGATGACTTCCTTCAGGCATGTAAGCCATGAAACACCTGAGAGAAACCTAGAAACACAGATGAGCACTCTCACCACAAAAACTAAGCTGAAAAGCAGCATATGCTGAGTAGACAGAGTACTTCAAGGCCTTTCTGCCTTACTCAGACCCTCTGGAAACTGGGGATTTGCCCATACATAAAATTACAAGGACCCAGAAGAAAAAAAAATGGTAACTGGTAGATAAACTTTGTGTTGTTCTTACTGGGAATAGTTCAAAAGTGGCTTACACCTGATCAGTTTATCACAACAGCTTTCTCTGTATACAAGGGGTAACAGCTTCGGCAACATTCACCCTCAAGGAGCAGTCATAGACCAGATCTAGGAAAATTTGATTCAAAAACAACTTTGTCATCACCTCAATTAGGAAACAGTAGGCAGAAGCAATCAGAGAAGGGACCTGGATGGACTGTATGTTAACTGGAAAACTGCTTTGCAGACTTGCTCTCTACGCTCATCTTCCTTGTAAACTCATCTTGGGATCTCTTAAGAAAAAAACGCCAAACATTTATAAAGCATCAGAACAAGTGTTTCCATAGCACAAGAAACATTCCATGGATATTATTTTGGCAGTTGATCCAAAAGGTGATCTGCTACAGCTTAGTAATCAGAAAGATTTTTACGCTGGTCTGAGATATCTCTCTGGTCTGAAATCAGAGAAATTCACTAACAGAATCCCTACAGCAAATAAATAATATGTTGGGCCAAATGGAGTATTTATTATTATGACTAAACTAGTCACCAGATTCATTTTAATACAATGTAAGTGCAGGTTTTATGGAAGAGAGAGTACATAGCTAAATGCTATATAGCAGTTTTCCATTGCTACAGGGACTTTGTGCAATGTAGTTAAAGCCCCATCCTATGTTTCAACAGGGCTGAAAGCCTGTTAAGTGCTTTGAAATGATGAAAGCAAATGAAATTGAATAGCAAACAAAAAAAGTTCAGACTTGATCAGTGATGATGAGAGAATTCCAACTGGGTTCTCTTGGGAGCAATGATCAAGAATTAAAGTCTTTATTTTTTTTGAGCTAACAAAAGCAGCTCCTTTATTCTACTTAAACAGGATAAGAGAAGCCCTATTAAAGAAAGCTAACAGTTGTACTAATCTTCAAGCCACATCCCTGTTGGCCCCAGTAGGAAAAAAAAAAAAAGGAAAGGCTTCTAAATATGTTTAACAAAACCCACAGAAAGTGAGAGGAGCAAGAGATAACTCAAACATGTGGAACTTTGTGAAAGAAGAAAAGTTTGTTTTCATAACTGAGTGAAGAGGCAGCAGCATGGGGTGCAGCTCTTATCCCTTGTGCTCCAGCCTCCGGAATTTATCGGCTGCAGGCTGACTGCAGAGGGGCTTTTGCCAGGTGTATGAAAGTGGCCTGCACTTGGGGTTTTGCCCTTATTTTTTTGGTTTTGACTAAGGACTTGATCCCCCCAGGCACCTGCCTTACCAGGATTACTTGCATTTCTGGCATGAATGATCTCAGCAGGCGGCTATGTGAGGGCAGCGTGCCTATTTCTGGGCAAGCTGAAATATTGGCCCTCTCTGCTGTCACACTGGCAGCCTTTAATGCATGCTCATCTCCATATAAGTATTGCTTAGGCTCCAAATTTGGCCAGTTGTGAGATTATTATACCATCTGTAATCCTTATGCTCTCCTGAATCACTGGCTGGCTTGTTGGCTAAGGAGATCTTTCACCACTCCTGCTATATCTCCTCAGTGTTTATATGCTCTTGATCGCACCATTCAGTGTCACTGTCTTGACTCTAGCTGACAGGGTGAGCAATAGCTGTGAAGATGTGTCAACATCCCTGGCTGCCAACATGTGGAGGAGATGGAATGCATGCCCAGGACTCCTTGGGAATTAAGATGTGGCTTCTAAACCTTGCGGCTCTCTCCACACAGCCGTGGTGACCTGTGCCGGGTAGATTAGTGACTGAGTAATGCTGTAAGGGCACTTTTACAGTGCTGGTGGACTAATCCCTCCGCAGGGGAGGAAAGACAGAAATAGCACAAGTGAGATAGGATAGAAGATTCCTTGGTGTATGTATAGGAATAAGCTAGGAAGGGAACCAATTGCTATGACAATTGAGGTCAAAATACCCTCATTAACCTAAGACATAAAAAAGATGGAAGGTGGAGTGGGATGTGCAGGGACAAAGTATAAAACTTGGCCCCATCATAAAACCACATAAAGCAATAGTTTAACCAGTCTTATTTTAGTCCTTTTTTCATATGGACCAAACCCATTTGTGAATTGGTAACCAAAATACAATTTCCTCCTGTACCAGGGAGGGTTCTAAGAGATGCCGGAAAGTGAGACACAAGCGCTGTTGAGAGGTTAACACCTCCTCATCTCAGATCAATGCTTAAATGCTAGTGAGGAAGAACTCTCAGTGTGCAGATTAGGACACTGAGCCTGTTTAGCCTCAGGAAGAGAAGGCTCAAGGGGAATTTTACAAATCTGTATATATATTCAATGAGGGAGAGTAAATAACACAGAACCAGAAATACAAGAAGTACTGAAATACAGGAAATTCAACTTAAGATAAAATGTATTTACTATGAAGGTGGTCAGTCATTGGAACAGATACCTCGGAGAGGTTGTGGAGTCACCATCCCTGGAGGTATTCCAAACCAAATTCAACACAGTTCTGTGCAAATTGTTCCAGCTGAGCCTGCTTTGACCAGAGAGGTGGAACTAGGTGGGCTCCAGAGATCCCTTTCATCCATTTTTCCCTTTTCACCTAATCTCACCATGGACTGAAATTGCACCCTCTTGAGGAGATCAGTACAGTTCTTAAATTCCTGCTCACCAAACATATGTAAGATATCCCAAGAAGATGCTTTTATTTATTTATATTTATATTTATATTTATATTTATATTTATATTTATATTTATATTTATATTGTTCATAAATTCCCCACGTCTGACACTTTTAGTAAACATTTGCCCCTAAAAATGTAAGCTATAAAGTGCTTCTTCACTTGCTGGTAATGATTGCATGAAATGGAGCAGCGATTAATTCAAGGTCAAAATTCAGGTCTTTAGATGAGTCTCAGAACTTCTAGCTGTCACACACAAACCCCATTACTACAGAATAATCAAGTAATTTACCCAGGCTATAATGGGTCAGAGCTTTGACCGTGATTTCAGTGAGAGCATGGGGAGGACTTTTGAGCTGGGCTATATTTTTCAAAGAACTAAACGTGATTCCTAATACAAGGAAGTATGCCCAAGCTACATGGCTCTATATTTTAAATAGAAATTCCTTTTAATAACCTGGATTTAATGCATTTTACAATGTATTTATTATCTCACACTGTGATATTTTGTAACTTAGATTTTCAGCTAACGAGTAGCTCATCTAATGAAAATAATGATTTTTTCATGCTGTACTACATGGAAACTTAAAGTATTTCAATTAAACAAACCACCTCATTAGTGTGCCTTGATAATATAGTTGAGTTTTCTTTGATATGGTCAGAAATATCTAGCGTGCTTTTGGGATGCAATCAAACTCTCCAATAAACTTGTTGCTAAAGACAGCCTAGCACCATGTATTTCTTCAGCAGTCAAATGACCTAGTTTAGAAGTGTTTGAAGCCATTTTATACTCTGGAAGGAGAACAAATTAACCTTGTTTAACAAGTAGTTTTCAATTTGTGTTCCCGCACTTTTCCGCACTCTACCATCTCCAGTGCAGTAGCATGGCCTTATTTCATCCTTCCTGTTACATATCCTATATACTTCATGCTATAGCTTTGGGAAACACCTCTCCTCTGCTGCATGGACCCTGGGAGGGGACACTATCATTGCATTCAAAATGTATCTGAAGCCACAAGGCTGGTTATCTGAGGTCTGCTTTGGGGTTTTGTGTTCTATGAAGAACAAAAAGAAAATCAGGGACATTGTTGTCTTTCACTTTGATTTATTTGGCCTGTTCCTTTGCAAGGCTTGTTCAAATATTGCAAAGGCAAGAGAGAAATCTGCAGAAGAAACCCAGCTTTCTGTTGAGGCAAGACCAAACAGAGGTACATCTTTACTGCAGAAGATTTCTGTGGATGCAGCTAATTCTCCTTGGGATGTGGGGTCAGACCTTTGGCTATTATAAATCAACATAGCTCTGTTCAGGGAGCTGGTTTTTATGAGATGAAGATCTGGATTCACATTCCCATCATTTCTCTGATCTGAGCATTTCTGGGTAATATAGGGCTAGTGTACATTCAAGCTACAGTGAGTTATTGTCTTTTAGGCTCCTCCCTTGGAAAACTTGGTTCGGATTTGGCTCCCATCATAGACAAAATGATTTGAAGGAAATCTCTCTGATTGTTGGAAGTAATTAGCTACCCCCTCATCAGCTGCAGTGGACCACACATTAAATACAAGATAGCTTCACCATCTGTGAGTATTTAGTGTAAACCAAAAGCAGGTGAAAGGCATTTAGTCCCTGTGCCAGCTTGCCTGCAGTAACCTTTCCTTTTACTCTACTCCTTTGTCATTTCTTTCAAATAGGACTTTCGTGTGGCTTTTTATCACTGTGAAAACCACGTTAAACAACAAACAAAGAAACAAAGCTTTTCACACACCAAAATGAACTGGTGAGCTGTAATACATTTGGGAAGTTACATAGTATCTCCCTATCTGCATTCTTTCTCACTCAGCGGCAAAACTAGAGTGGACCTTGTTCCTTTTCTATTCAAGTTAATTTTTGATGCCTTCTGTTGTCAGCAGATAAGGTCTTCACCCTTCTGCAAGGAAATATTTACACCTGAAGAGCAAGCTCCCATCCACCTATGCCTGCCTGTTACAAACTCTAAATTCTAAGCTTAATGTAAGTTGGCAGTGTCCCTTTAATCAAAATTTAATGCTTGTCTTGAATTTCCTCAAAGCACTTAAAATCAGGAGGCTTTAGAAGGGAGAGAATCATTAGTACTGCTGTTCTCCTCTGCTTCCCAGTGAGCAGGAAGTCTGACCATGGGGTGTTATTCCACAGAGCCCTGTTTCAGGATCAGACTGTCAGACTATTGCTCTTTTTGCTGCTCACAGGGAAGAGGGTGCAGAGCAATCAGAAAATCTGCTCAAGAATGAGATGCAGTCAACACTTTTTTCAGAAGTTTGGAGCAGGCTCCTTGCACCGGGCATCTCTGTGCAGACAGGTACTAAAGTTCACATCTATGTCAAAAATGCTGCATTTGACTGTTTCAGCTTCTGTCACAGGCATATCTGCTGAGAGCAGAACCAGCTGGTGAGCCTGGGAAGTTCATAGAAGCTCAGTTCCCATTCAGTCATTCTGATTTCTGGATCTGCTTGCAGCTTGGCATCCAAGCACTTGAAAACCTGGCTGTGAGCCCCTCTGAAAATTTGGCCTTGAATCTGAAAATAGGCAACTTGGAATCCCCTGTAAGGAGCAGCCAGTCTGATCCCAAACATAAGCCAAGGTCCTCACAGCTTCATGAAAAAATAACACCTTCTGGGTTTTTTGCCATGCACAGCGCAGTACAGTGTTGCAGAAATATTTTGTAGGCAGCTTTCTGTACAGTTATGTGCTGCTCTGTAGGCATGGCTACCTAACATTGATCCACGCATTTCTGTCAGCACAGTGTCACATTTGGTGTTGCTGTCAAGCAGTGTGATATGCTTTATATTTTAATATGCTCCATTGTTTGCTTCTCAAACCCTTTAATTTTTCTTCCAAATTCCCTTCAACCAAGGTGATGTTTTATTATTTCTTTGTTGCAAAACCTCATAAATGCAGATGTATATAGGTACCTCTAGGCCTGAATTGTTTTCTGTTGAACACCAATAAAAGTGTATCTGGACAGATATTTAGATATTTTAATGTGTGTCTAATTATTAATGTATAGTTTCGGTTGTACCTCACAAGGAATATCCAAAGCCTCACAAGCACTTGGGCGCTCACTCTCTTTCTCTCTCTCTTTGCTTCTCTCCCTTTTGCATTTAAAGTGTGTAGTAACATGCTGGAATATTACCTGTTGAGAATTTGGTTCAGTCTGACTTACATTGTAAGCAGAATTGAGTTGCAGAAGATCATTCTAATTATTGGAAGCATTTGCCTCATCCATAGCATGTTATAGCATGGTCATTACCATTTACAGTATGTTACAGTTTTAGCCTTTAAAATATGTTCACAGCTGGGCAGTATCTTCATAGCTCCTATAGTGAAAACCAGTGTGAGGGGAGTGTACATTGAATACAATACAGTGTGACAATGTAAAGGGCAGGAAGCTTGGTCCAGTGAATGAGCAGTAGATCACTGTTTGAAGGTGAAAAATTTTACATGTAGTTATCTATGCAGAAAACACATCCAAAGGGATTGTTACCTTCATGTCTTCTTGAAGAATAAAGACATTTATGGAGAAGTAGGGTAAGGAGACACAGGGAAAAGACAGGAGGCATCTCATTCCTAGACTTAGCACTGAGGTATGGATATACTTAACTGAAGGGGGAAGGAGTGATGCTTTCTTCTCTCTTCATATGATGAAAATAAAAAGTGATCAGGATAGTTTTTTGTTATCCTCTGGGCATTGAAAGCTTAAATGCAAAATGCATGGCTTATTATCTCTAGCCAACTCTTAAGGGGTAAATAAGCAGTATGGGGAATTAGTTGTTGTTAATTGGACTTCTGAGCTGAATTCCCTGGGTGCTGCACTACGAGCATATCCCTTTTGTTTTAATATTGAAATAGGGAGAAGTCAGTCCTATGATAGATTCATTCCACTGTAGAACAGCAGAGCACGCTAAATCATCGTCATCCAAACACTAAGTTGCATTCGTTGAATGTAAATATTTTAGGGTTAATTTCTACATGTACTATAGAAGGTATTTGTACATCCATTGACCATTTTAAAACTGTAAGTAGCATAAAGTGCCTAATTGTTCTGTAACATTTGAAGATACAACTTGCCATTCCTTAAGCTATTATCCAAAGATCTAAAACATTTCTTATGCAGTTTAGGGCACTTGCTTCCACTGTTGGTGAATTGAACTCTTCAAATTTCATGGCAGTGAGTGTAACTTCAGTGATACAATTTTTTTACAAACAAAAAGTGAAATCTTGAAAATCATATATCAACATTTTATACAGTGTTTCTTCTTCAGAAAATTTTAATAACAATCACAAAAAAACCCCCAAACCAAACCAAAACAAAAATCTCTCACAGATTCAGGAGACCCAAAGAAAAACAGTCGGCTTCAGGCTTTTGATTTAGGAGCCAGTCCATCACATGCTGAAAAAAATTATAAAGTAATGCTGATAAAGTACCAGTCTCTGGAGTGGAGAAGAGGCCACAGGTCACACACCTCCTTTAACACCCTTATGTAGTTGATCCTCCTTGCATAGCTAATTGCCACTAATATAATCCAAAAAGTAAATGAAAAAACAGGCTACTCTCTCATTTTTGCCTCAGTAAAACATCACAAAGAAATGTTCCTGGTGCTCCTGAAGTGCTCTGAAAAAATCTAGGGAGATGTTTATATGAATTATAAACCCCTTAGAAATCATAAGCAACAAAACCTTGCTGTATTGTTAATGTATCTTTAAATCATGAACAAAAATACAATTTTTTTAAAGCTACATAAATGCATGATTGACCTTTCTTCGTTTTTATCTCTCCCCTCACCCCAGCATGGTCAACATTCGCCATTGTAGGTAGCCCTTCCTATTTTAAAGAACAAAGCAACAACAAAATGTCTGAAGTGTCAGATCCCTTTGACACTTGACCTCTCACTCAGTAGTTTGGTCTCAGTCAATTCAAAGGAGTTTTATTCTTTATTGGACTCAAAATAAAGATAAGCCTACACTTTCTCACTTGTTCATGGGATCCATATAAATTAATGGCAGATGGTTTTGAATCATTTCCTGTAGAAAGGAGCAACTACTCCTAGTATTTGGTGTTTATTACTCTCCCAAAACTTCTGCAGATGAAGAATTGTTCACTAATTATCTCTTCAGAGTCCTTGAGATTTTATTAAATAGTAACATCAATTATGCTTATTTTAAAACTGGGAAAGTTGGACTCAAACCAGTTAGGTAACTAGATTGGTAAGGTGTTTGGAAGGTAACACTGAGTCACCTGAAGACAATACATTAAAGACACACAGAATCACGGTAAACACCACAAGTGCCCACACTGCTGATTACACTGCCCTTAATGAAATTATTTACCCAAGTCTGCCATAGGAAGCCATGTCAGTGAAGGTGCTTTGCCCCTTTGATCCTGGGCACACAGCACATCCTCCCCATAGGGCAGAAGAGATGCAGCCATTCCCCTCGCTTGGGTGGCTGCTGTTGGGGGAAAGGAGCAGTGAGGAGATGATCTCAAGCAGGTCCAGAGACGTTTCTATCACAAGTCTTCCTGGAGATGTGAGATGCCTGCAGCATTACACACCTTGCTGGGAAAGAATTGCCTCCAATGCCCCGTATAGTCTGAAGGCTTAGACATGAGCAGCAGGTAAGATTTAGCTTCATTGGCACTGAGGAGAAAATATAGTTTTCTCAGACTTACAGAACTGTGCAGAGCTCTTTTATTCTTTCATTGCTCTGCATGGTAGATGGGTGGACCGACTTATCGCCGCTGCACCAGGAGAACCAACACAGAAGACGTTGTAGGGCAGGCTCAGGGACTGATAAAAAACAAACATGAGCTGTCACCATGTAGGATTCACATCTCAGCTGTATGTGCTGCCCATAGGCTCAGTACCCTGATCCATCTCTCAAACACTTTCCACAGAGGGAGAGGGGGTGCACACAAGGCCTGTTTAATTAGGCCTTGTGTAGGAAGGATGAACTCTATCCCAAGTGAGATAGAGGATTGCATTTCTCATCCAGATGGTGGTTTGTTTTTTTTTTTTTAAGGCAGAAGAAAATAAGCAGGTGTGAGTATGTGGCCTACCTGTATTGGTTTTAATCAGCAACTTTAAGCAAACTCAGTGTTCTCATCAGAAAAGGGGAAAAATAAACAGCTGAGCACTGTGATTCATTTACACTTCAAATATACTTTGAGTTGGTTATTCCTCAATTAATCAAATAGCTGGTGTATCCCTAAAGTAGTATAAAGTGACACGCTGTGTGAAATCAATTTTCCCTTCCAAAATCATTAAATTCAGTAGCCTGTGACTACATCCCTGCTAATTCTAGTACCAGTCCTTTCATCCTCCATTAACTTTGGCACGCCTAACAGGCTGTCAAAAATAATTTCCCAGAACGTAAATAATTCAGAAATTAAAAATTAATAAATAATAACAGAGAGCTACTGGGAGATAGACTGGGTCAATTAGTCAGCTCTGCATTCTGTTTCTTCGCAGCAGGAGGGCAGTCACATTCGTTACTAGAATCTTTCCTCCGATTCCTAGGTCTGATTTACGGCTCTTCATTACTGGATCCAGTCAGACACAATTACCTCCATCACTATCTCAGTTCCTAACTTCAAAGAAACACACATTTTCTTGTCTGCTTTTTTTCTCCTTGCAGCAGCCTCAGCTTGACGTCCCTGGAATTTCTTCCACGCGGACTAATTAATAAGACTTTGACTTATCATATTCACTTCTCTTCTTTGATGTCCTACCTTAGTCAATCATCCTATTTAATTAGAATTTCAATGATAACTTTACTTATCTCGTGGCTAGATGTAAATTAAAATAACGGGATTTTAATTCTCTTTCTTACGGGGTTATGACATTTTTGACAGAAAAAGTTTCAACCCAAATACGATATTATGTACTTCCTATGCTAGGACTGCATTCCACTAAATTGTTTTTCCCTTTGCTACAAAATAATTTTGCTTGTTTAACAAGATCCACTGAAATGGAAATGAACTACAGTTTCGCCTAACATAATTTGCACAGGTCTGTGTTGTGGTAGGTTATGTTGATAGAAATTAATATAATCAGATTATGACACTTGCCACATAGTCAACAAAGAGAGGGAATGGAATTTTTAAGAAAAAAATTAGTTCTGGAGAGACAGTGGACCGCAGGACCTCTTCTTTCTCCCCTTTCCAGCAGTTGCTAGTACTTTCCCAAGGTTTCTTGTTTCTTTTCCATGTTTACAGACCTAGTCCTGCTGCTTGTACCCAAGCAGCACCTGAGGCTGGATTTTGATTTCAGTGAGACACTTCTAGAACACATATCCATACACTGTTCACAGAAATGGTATTGTGGCTGCGGCTTAAGGAGCAGCATATCCTTCAGCTATCACTTTTTTCCTCTCTGCAGTACCCAGTATGTGCTTGCACACAGGCTTGCTTTGCTTCCCATGCCTTTTAGAACTTGCCAGTCTAGGCTGGTATGACAGCAAGTGAATATGAGTGAAAACATCTCTCACTTTTTAAATGAGAAGCTTATGATGGAGAAAAGCCCTAGAAGGATCCATGAAAAGAAAGCTGATGGAGCAGTGGAGTCCTCCCGAGGCCTAGTAGATTCCTGGAACCTACCAGTAATCTGGAAGTGGTACAGAAGGCTGAGGAAACTAAAGGGGACCCAGCCAGGCTTATTGAGCTTTATGCATTTGGTAACTCTTATTCTTACTCTGTTGGAAGCAACCAAGCAAATGGTCATGCACATTTATAGGGCTTTTCAGAGAAAAGTGAGATAAGGAGAGAACCATGTGGAAGAGAAAGCAAGCATGGTCAACATAACAAGAAATGGTCTAAACAGTGAACAGAGCATTCTTCTGGTGCAAAAAGAAAATACAGTGACAATTTTCTGGCTGGTGCAAAATGTGATACATCACCAAACTGCCATCAGAGATTATTATCTTTCTAATCATATTTGGTGGAAAAGAAGTTTCCAGTTTTGCACTGCCAAAAAGCAAGTACACTCTGGAAACAAACCTCCAGTTTTTTTAACCAAAAAGGCCCACATCCTCGGGGTCTATGCTTCCACCAACATCCTATAAGGGGAAAAATGGATTTTATAGGATGCCATTCTTCCTTTTCCACACTGTTGGGCTGAACATTTGCAAATCCATCCCTTGTGTTGTATCCAGGGAAAGAAGGAAATGCAGAAAGAATTAATGAAACATATAGGATGTGGAAAATTACTGCTCCTAAAAGAGATAGTTTGGTCCTGTGAAGAGGTAGAAGTAGCAAAGAACATGAGAGCATCACTTGACTAGGACCAATCTGTACAAAATGGGCTTAGTGTGCTTCTGCTTCAAATCTTATCCTCACATGAGATAGCATTAAACCAGTTGTCATTAAGCTAACATTTCTAGATGCTCTGGTGAGCCATTTACCTGATAGCCTTGCTCCTCTTACAAAATGAACTGAAAATGCTTGAAGAGCTGGGTCAGTGCAGCAGCAGAAGTGAACTGCTGGGATTTAATTGACAGCTTCTAGAATTTACACTAGTTGCGTTTAAAGCCCAAAGAGGGTAAGTTAAAAAAAAAGTTAGTTCAATAATAAAATAGTTACCTGTTGCAGTGACAGCATCTAAACTATTCTATCATAATTTAATAGTGTTGTTCTTTAACAATTGGATTCTGTTTCACTTTCATATTTAGGCATGATTATTTAATCTAATTTAATTGGCTTTCCTATTCCCCTCAGGGTTCTGGGCCTAGAAAGTTCATATTAAATACTCTAATTGCTCTGAAATTTACTTGTCTTCTGAAATATGCTCCTATTTTAAATATACCCTAAAATCTAGTTCATACATATTTTCTCTTCTTTCATGAAAAAGAAAAAAAATCTTGGTGTCCATAATTTGCACTTTAAAAGAGTCAATAATTATCCAAAATAATAATTATAGATATAAAACAAGGAGGCTGCAGTACAATGAACTGTGAGTTACAAACCCATAAATAAGGCCAGGAGGACACATCAAAGCTTTCTCAGCTACTCTCCAAAAGCAAAGCTGAAGCCACTATCGATGGCAGGAGCAGCAGCACCCTACATATTTAATGTGTGGGTCCCTGGTTATCCTCGCAGAACACTGCTCTGATCAGTGGAACAACAGAGCATTTCAGGGCTCACAGATGGTGGGCCCAACCCAGTCCTTCTTGCAGATGGTGATTTCCCACTGATGCCCTATGAAGATCTTGACTGTGCAGATCAGCAGCAACTGCAGCAGTGGCCACAATGCATTCACATGAGGCGTGAGGAGGAGGGCATGGACCTTGTGCCGCAGCAGGACCACCAGCACCAGCACCAGTAAAGTCTAGGGAGCAGAAGTGATGGAGATGTGCTTTAAAATCTCCTGGTCTTTCATGTGTCTGTGCCCAGTGGTGGCATGGGATCAAGATCCATTGGGGAGCTCACAAATGGGTAGCAGATGCTGATATCGGAGCACAGAGGCCACTCTGCTTGTCAGCATGCTCCTCAGCTTGTCAGGGACCTGCCTGTTTGGGATCCCAGCTGAACAAACATCTGAGAGAAGTGTAGTACAGTGAGTGCTCCTCCTTTCCTTCCCATGAACGTGGTGCTTAATGCAAACGCAAGGGGCTGCTCGGGGTACTCCTTTTGTGTCTATATTTTAATAATGGCAGATCTGGCACCCCTGGAATGCTGTTTCTGGCTGCTGACAAGCCATCCTGTATTCCCTTAGCTCTTGCTATTTCTTTTCTTTTCTCAGTCTATTAACCAGAGGCTACTAAATAGATTTCACAGAATATTCTGAGTTGGAAGGGACCCACAAGGATCATTGAGTCCAACTCTTAAATGAATGGCCCCTACAGGGAGCAAACCCACAACCTTGGCATTATTAGCACCATGCTCTAACCAACTGAGCTGATCTCAAAAGTTAGAAGACATAACTCAAATCAGGGAACTTATACAATCCTGAACATGGGGAAGGTGTGTTAAGGGAAAGATCAACCAGCTGTGTCCTGTTTCCCCTATGCTTCTTCTAGGTACATGTGGCTTGGAAATTGAGATTTTGAGTCAGGGAGAGCTTTGACCTGACCAGCAGAGAAAGTTTTATACCTTCTTGCATCTGCTTGAGCACCTGCCCTGGAGCACATGAGACAGTGGGTGCATGTCTTGGTAAACAGGAATGAGGATTTTCCATCCAAGACTCCCAGTGCAGCTGCTGGCACAGCGAGGAGCTGTCAGGCAAATGTGGGTTTTGTGTCACTCTGTGCAGGGCCCAGTTTCAGATCAGCCTGGAGCAAAGGCACCTCCAGGGGAATGGAGCAGGGCAAGGACAGCCTGTGGTGCTGCAGGCGAGGCATCCAGGGCACTCTGGCAGAAGGGGCACGGCGTTCAGGGAATCCAGGCTCTCCCTGTGGAGGTTCTGTGCAGGCACACACCTTCCAGGAGTGTTACCTGCGGGTTGGGCACGGGAAAGCCGGTGTGAATGCCTTGTAACTCAGACCTTAGAACAGCAAGAGAAATGCTTCTGGGCCCACAGGTACGGATCTGCTCCAGTGAAGCACAAAACCTTCTTTCTCAGGCCAGAAGCTGATGTTTCAGAATAGCATTTCGCTAAAACACACAATAAATAAACTGGGTCGGGGAGCGGGGTCGGGGGGGAAGCCTGTGCAGTGGGACGCTGGGAAAAGCGGAGCGTCTGCAGCAGAGGGGATTTCTTCGTGCTTCACCCTCACCCGTCGCACCAGCTCCCGCCGCCACCGCTGCCATGGCCCCTATGGCCCCATCGCCCCCGCAGTTCCTGACCCTGCTGCCGAGCGGCGCCCGCCCCTCCTCAGCCGTACAACATTGCACCGCCCCTGCCCCTCCTCAGCCGTACAACATTGCACCGCCCCTGCCCCTCCTCAGCCGTACAACATGGCACCGCCCCTGCCCCTCCTCTGCCGTACAACATGGCACCGCCCTTGCCCCTCTGACGTACAACATGGCGGCACCCACATGCCACTATGACCAGGAGTTGGCTCACAATGCGCATGCGCCGCTGTATCTTCCTTGTTCTAGCGCGCCGCTATTTCAATGTTGACCCGCGCATTTCCACTTCCTCTTCCGGGTCCGGCGGCGCCAGGTATGGCGGCGAGCGGCGGGGGCTGTGCGCGGCCATCCGTCCCCATCCGCGGCACGGCGGGTGGCAAGGGCGGCCAGAGGCCCCGGGGGGCTGTGCAGAGGGACCGGGGGCGCCGCTGCTGCCCGCGGTTGGGCTGGCGGTGGGGCAGAGATGGCCAGCGAAGAGGCCGGGCCTCTGGCGGGGATCCCGAGCAGGGCCCGGGGCTCCCTGGCCCCTGCGAGCGGCTCCGGTCTGTGCCTGGGCCGTGACTAACACGGCTTGCTCTCGGATGAGATACGAAAGCGTACGGCATGCCGTAAGACCCTGACTGGCATAAGGGTGTTTCTCTAGAGCCGTGTTTTTTTCAGTACAAAGAGCCTTTTCAAATACTACTACATGCCTTTTTGTTGGTAAGATCTTATGGAAGCAATAAGATTATAAAATCCGAAGCTAATGTTGATTATAAAATAGGTAGCTGCTAAAATTTTAAGCAGTTTCTGAAGGGAGCATGACGTCATATGGGTATGACCAGGATCTTCACAGTAAATCGCATCGTCCCTGCTGTCACGTGTGTTGTGGTTTTTCGGTTGTGTTGATTGTCATTGATGAGGAAATACTCTAATTTTGCTAATACAGAATGGATAGCTGCTGGTTTGCCCCTGGGGCAGCAGTTCAGTGCAGGTGGTGCTGTGAGATGTGAACTTCCATGTGTCCATCAAGCCCTTAAACCAGTGCTGCCTTTTGTTTGACTTCTTTAGGTGTAAAAAATGGTTCAGCGCCTGACCTACCGCCGTAGGTTGTCCTACAACACAGCTTCCAACAAGACCAGACTGTAAGTAAGACCAGCTTCTGGGGAAACTTGCGTTTCAGGAAGAGGGCATTTAAATTCTGGTTGTGACATTAACTGAGTGTTTTTCTGCTGTGCTCAGGTCCCGAACACCCGGGAACAGGATTGTTTACCTTTACACCAAGAAAGTGGGGAAGGCACCCAAGTCAGCATGTGGGATATGCCCAGGAAGACTTCGTGGTGTAAGTATGAGCCTGGCTGGCCTAAGGGTGTTTCTCCATAGCAATGTTTTTGCAGCACAAAGAGCCTTTTCAAGTAGTACGATATGCCTGTTTATTGACAAGTTCTTGTTGGAATAACTTCTTTGAAACATTTTTATCCCAATGTTGTAAAGTTTAACTAGTGAAATAAGCTTTTGGAGCTCAAACAGTAACTGCTTTTTTAATGCCTGAGACTTGCATTACTGTTACATTTGAATCCCCTTGTTTTATAATATGTAACTGTCTAAAGTTTTTAAAACTGGACAAGGTGATTCTGTAGCAGATTTAAAAGTCTAAATTGAACCTATTAGACTTGCACTAGAAAAGGGTAAGCAAAGTGTTAGAAAACTTTCAGGAATTAAAGTTTTTAATGTGATATTTTTCTTGAAAATGTTTTCTTGATTGATGTAACATCATTGCTTTTAACTGTTGTGGAATGCTTGAGTAATGTTAATCTTTGAGCAAATCCTGCCCTTGGGAAAAGTCTTTGTTCACAAACATTTTTTGTAAGAGCCTCTTGGTGAACCCCAGTGGTAGAAGGAGAAGACCACCTTAGGAGTGCTGAAGGTGGCACATACAGTGAGCTGTGACTTCAGTCAGTTCTTAGTGTCTTGAATAGTCAACTTCAGATATTGCTGCTTTTTTTTTAACTATGAAAGTGATGTCGTTTTTTATATGGCTGTTATCCAAAATCACTGTCTCAGAATACACTTCTCATTTTGGTTTCTGTAGGTTCGTGCTGTGCGCCCCAAAGTTCTCATGAGGCTCTCCAAAACCAAGAAGCACGTTAGCAGGGCCTATGGTGGTTCCATGTGTGCTAAGTGTGTCCGTGACAGGTAAGCGTGCAGACAGGCAGCTTTACTCTTGAGGTTACTCTGTGTGGGATTTTTTCATCTCTGTCTTCATAATGTGGCCTAGAAGTGTGAAGACTCTTGGTCTGACACTGGTGTAGTGAAATGGATCGGGTAAGCCTGGAGCACGTGAGCAGCAGTGCCTAATTACTATCCCTTGGATTTGAGCTCCTTGCTGTATGTGGAGCTCCTCTGTAGAGACCTCATGCTCTTAGTAGTTTTATACTGCACTGTTGCTTTGCTGCTAAAATCTGCTCGTGCTGGAAGTTTATCTTTTGTATTGAGCCCCCATAGATTTTTCTGTTGTCCTATTTTGTCTTATGCAAAGTTACTAGTGCAAGTTTAGCTGAATTTCTTGCTTCCTTGTAGTGTTTCGGGATTCAGAGATATTATGTGTTAAGCATCTTTATGTGGTCAAGCTTTAAGACAGCCTTTGCTGGGCCTCACTGAATTCGGTTTTATTGTGTAACAGCTGTACATCCTATACTTCCAAACGTTTGAGGAAAAATGTATGACAGAGAAGTATGTCGTGTCTGTGAATGGCAGTCAGAACAGATCTCCGGGGTCAGCAGTCCATCAGTACATTGCCAGTTTTCTTCACATCTAGTGCCAGCATTTTTTTTTTTTTGGCATATGGGAGTTCTAAGTTAGATTGCAACTGAAGATGAGTTGTTACAGCTGCAGATGTGTTCTGAAAACCATTTTTTTCCTGAGTGTTTTCCCAAACACTTAATGAGCTTGATAGGTAGTTTTTAATGTATGAGTATGTCTTATTCTTACTCTGTCTAAACAAAAAACCCCCACAGTCACCTCCTTCCCTGTAATAGTTGGGTTTTCTCCTACACCTGCTTAGGTGTCTTTGGTAGGCTTTGTGTACTGCAAACGTAGCCATATATGCCAAATGCATATGGAAGGTATTTTAATGTTCAAATATAAAAGAGTGTGTGGCATATTTGTGCTTTTAACTCAAAGCCATCAAATAGGCCATTGATAAGTAAGTACTATTGCGTAGGTCTGTCCATCTGCATGCTGGACCCGATATCTTCCAGAAATAGTCATATTTGGGCATGACTTGACCTGCTAGGCTTTCCCTGTTGATGTGCAAAGGAGCTTTAATCTTGACAGAGGAACTGTTCCTGGTTTTGATAACTGGCTGAATGTAGGGTTTCCTGTAGTTCTGCAGAAGAGAGCTGACTGTGACTGGTCACACCAATGGTGACTTTAAAAGCAGCTAAAATAATTTGCAAATTAGGAGTTCTGCTTTTTGCCTTTGAAGTTAGTGAAGGCAGTAACTTCCCCAGTGTTCAGCCTTTGGGTATTATCTTACTTGCCTGCCAGCCACTCACCCTAAAACTGCAGGCACAATAGGGCCTTCTTCCCCAAACTGTTACATTCATACAGTGCCGCTGTCCCTGTCTCTTGCTGCTGGCAAGAGCATCGTCAGTTTCCCTTTTTATTTAATTGTGGAACTTACACCACGTGTGCAATGGATGCTGGAGACAGCAAAATTAACGTGTCTTATTTTTGTGTTTTCACTTAGTAGGTATAGATAAATGTCCTAAAATTGTTTTCCTTTTCCAGGATCAAACGAGCTTTTCTTATTGAGGAGCAGAAGATTGTTGTGAAAGTACTGAAGGCACAAGCACAGAGCCAGAAGTCAAAGTGAACCTACTTGTAGTTTCAGCCCAATAAATGAAAGTTCCACTTGTGTCCTGTCGTTCCATGTGCAGTTTGAAGCTGGTAGGAGCTGTTTCCCATGTCTTGTAGAATGCAGAACTGGGTTTTGGTGCAGCAAAACCTGTGAGTCAGAATGCTCTTTCCAGTGCTGCCTGCTGACAGGGAGATCAAGCAGGTGAGAGGAGGAGGAGTTAAACAGGACTCTCTGCTCAGCCTCACGGTGCTGGGGAGGGATTGGAGTAACTTTAAGCACTGCAAATTTTCTTTCTTTATGGCAACAGCTGTATATGAAGTCATCAGAGAACTTGGCTCAGAAGAAAATTAGGACTCTGAAAAAGAAAAGCAAACAAAATCATCTAAACAATGGAAGAAAGATTGTCAGAAGAAGAGGAGAGCTAGTATAGTCATAAGGTAGATTTTTTTTTTTTCAGTTGTGGTGAGGTGCCTGCCAACTCACAGTCGCCTCCTGGGTGTGACAACAGGACGTGGCTGTGATCCAGGGAATCTGACCTAACACCATGCATGGTGGAAGGAGCTGTACCTCCCCAAGAATATCTTCACAGTGTCCCAAGTTGTTAAAATTACTCTATCAGTGTTCTCAAAATAGATGTAGCTTGAAGTATGAAGCATTTTCCCTCAGATCAGGTTTTCAGACTGACAGTACCCTGACATTTTTGGGTACTGTTACTATAGTCAGTTTATGAGGTTAAAATTTTATTAGTTGTCTTCCTGTGCTAATACAAGCTCTACTACTTTGGCATGCTGGAAAAATGGTTTTAAAGCAGAAGCAGCAAGTAGGGCAGGCATGTCTAATCTGCCCCAAAAATGCCCTTGTTTTCTAAAACCTTGTGGGATTAGAATTTTCCTTCAGACTTTTGGAAAGGAGGCAAGAGGGAGGGAGAATACTTTTGGAATAATGAGCATAAATGTCATAAATACATGTTGACAGATAGAGAGGGAGATTTTTCCAAACAGGTAAGGCCAACACTGAAAACAGCTAATTATGTGATTGCATGAAAAGCAACAGTTCTGAATTAGAAGTGGTATTGCCACTGTAGGCAGAAATAACAGCAGTCATTAGGCAAAATGTCACTGAAGTGGTAAGAAGGCTCTTAATTTTTTTAAAGCAGTTTGAGCAGGTGCTGCAGTGTGGGTATGGGAGCAGTCCTCTGGGGCACAGCTGTGCAGTGGAAGGCTGGATGCTTGGAGAGGTGAGTTCAGCGGGAGCTTGTGGTCTTAAAAATGTGCTCATGAAACCTGGAGCAAAGGGCCCTCCCATTTCATGAAGCAAGAGGAACTAGACAAGCTTCCACTCAAGACTGGGAGTTTCTTTTGTGCTGCCTGTTGTGGCTGGCCTGGGCTGGTGAGGCGTTTGCATCGTGTGAGGTGGTCTGTAACACGGGTGATTTGCGTGCTCTCAGCACCTGCTGCTGGAATGTTCCTTTTCCCCCTGGTCTCACTGAGCACCGTTGTGGGTCGCCTCTGGCTGTGGGTCACGATGGGCACCGCATCCCACGGTGCGGGGCAGGGGCGTCCCAGCCCAGCTCGCCCGCAAACACAGCGACTGGGGTGAGCCCTATGGATCTTCTTTTCCCGCGCCTGTATCTCCCCAGCCTGGCTGTGCACTCGCACCGGTCCGTGGCTTTCCTTCCTTCCCGCTGCCAACACTGCGGCAGCGCCGGCCCCGCGCTCCGTGCGCGCCCCCGGGCCCGAGCGCTCCCCCGCGTGCCCGCGCTCCGTGCGCGCCCCCGGGCCCGAGCGCTCCCCCGCGTGCCCGCGCTCCGTGCGCGCCCCCGGGCCCGAGCGCTCCCCCGCGTGCCCGCGCTCCGTGCGCGCCCCCGGGCCCGAGC
>JAWWEV010000134.1:25114876-25138572 GCA_035583235.1 Hafferia zeledoni
GCGCTCCGTGCGCGCCCCCGGGCCCGAGCGCTCCCCCGCGTGCCCGCGCTCCGTGCGCCCGACCACGCCCATAGCCACGCCCCGGCCACGCCCACAGCCCCGCGCTGGTACCCAACGCCGACACGTCAGGTCGGTTGGGTCCTGGCAGGTGAGCAAGATACACAGATCCTCCGGCGGCGGGCGGGAGGCGTTTTCGATATTTTTACGCAGCAAAAAATTTTGGGGTTTTTTTATGCTTTTCATTTCCACCTGGGCGTAAATTTCGAGTTATTAGCTTAGTTTGTCTTTTTTAAAATTCGGAAATTTTCTCCTGTCAGGACGCTGCACCCCACTTCCGTTTCCGCCTTCGTGTCCGGCCGCGGAGGGTCCGGCGGCGGCAGCGGCGGGACGGGCAGGGAGGGGAGGAAGGAGCGAGGGAGCAGCGGTGCTGCAGCTGCCCCGGGGACCGCAGCGCCGCCATGGAGACGCTGTTCCGCCTGCCCTTCGCCGTGCTCGAGTGCCCCAACATCAAGCTGAAGCGGCCGAGCTGGGTGCACATGCCCTCGGCCATGACCGTGTACGCGCTGGTGGTCGTGTCCTACTTCCTCATCACCGGAGGTGAGGCCGGGGCCGGCGGGCCGGGCGGGAGGCCCCGCTCATGGAGCACCTGCTCTTCGGCCCCTGCCCCGCGTGGCGGAGCCGCCGCTGCCCCTTGTCCGGGCCCGAACCGCTCGGGCAGCGCGACCCGCGGCTGTCCCCGGGGGCCCTGCGGGGTCAGGGCATTCTCGCCGCTACGAGGCAAAGATGGTGCTTGCTTTTCTCCCCGCAGGAATTATTTATGACGTGATTGTGGAGCCTCCCAGCGTGGGCTCGATGACAGACGAACACGGACATCAGAGGCCGGTGGCCTTCCTGGCATACAGGTGGGAGCAGCGCCCTGTCCCGCAGGCGGGGAGCCGCCGATGCCTGAGCACAGGGAAATAAAGCCCGGCTTACGGAGCTGTGCTTCTACTTTTTTTTTTTTTTTTTTTTTGGCTCTCTGTGAGAGGCACAAATTGTTCTATACCAGTTCTTGGTTTGCAAATACTTAAAAAAACCAGAAACGCAGCATTGAAAACAATTGCAATTGAAAAACTTACCCCTAAAACTGTAAAATATGAAAATTCCGGTAAAAAAATTGTTATGAGCTGGCAACACTTCTGCTTCTTGCTGTTGGAGTTGAGTTTGACAGTGGGTGCAGGTACATTTGATCGTTTTTCTTAGCATACGTAATGTTTGTGAAACTTCTGGTTCTGGCCTTTTAAACTTTAGTGTAATTGGGACTCTTGTGTCTGAGGGCAGGGAACAGAGTTCCAAATGTATAACAACAGTGTCTTCTTTGACACTTTTGCTTCTTTTACTGCAAATGAACTAGAGACTTAGTAACACATTGGTCTGAAGATGGTTAAATCTACATTTGTGGCTGTGGCTATTTTTTGCATGAGGAAACAAATGTGTATTTTTGTTAAATACCAAAAAAGTTCTTTGAATCTGAGAGGTCTGTGGCATGCTTGATGTACAGATTTTGACTTGGACTGGATACAGTACGTATTTCAGACTGGCTTGGATTGTTGCAGTGCAGATGAATTCAGATACTGCAGGGAGGTGCTTGAGGTGTAGCACGGGGCAGTGTAAATGACATGACAGAAGATCAACTTGTTTGTTTTCAGGATATGAGATGTTAATGATAATCTTTATTTCTGTGTTAGCATGCACAGTAGTTTCATCAATGCCAGTTCTATGAGGTTACCAGTATTGCTAATTATGAGCATAGGAAAATGGTTTAGTGACTGTGGGAAGTAGGAAATTTGTGATCCAGGTGCAGTATTCTTCCTGCACCTTGTCATCCCCTCTCCATTTGAGCTTTGTAAGAAGGAGTTCCGGAGTTCTCTGGCAGAGAGCTGGGGCACCCTCGGGCTGGGTCCCCTCAACTGATAAGTGCAGACTCAGTGAGCAGGGAGCAAAACATCCTGCAGGCAGGACTCGCTGTGTGCTGGAGCCAGCTGATGTTATGCTTTGAGTGGGATTTGTCCTGAGATAAGGATTCAGGCACTGCTGCCTAAGCATTGGGTTGGAAATCAGAAGGTCGTGGTTCCATGCCTTGAGCCATCTGTGTAACCAGGGACGTCCTTGGACTTGATATTTCTGAAATGAGCCTGTGTGGTAGCAATTAGTCTACACTGATGTGTGTAAATCCATCGTGTGCTTGACTGGTCACCTTGTAGACTGTCAGTCCTGAAGATAAATTGCATTACATCAGTTTCCTACTTTTAGTTAGAAAGTCAGCCATCAAAATTAATTATCCTGTGTGTTGGTGTAGCAAAAGCAGGTCGAGTAGATGGGGTTTGAAATGTAAATAATTTCTTTATTCTTTTTCTAACTTCTCTTCATCCCTTCACCCTTTTTTTTATCCTTTAGAGTAAATGGACAGTATATTATGGAAGGCCTTGCATCCAGCTTCCTCTTCACAATGGGTGGCCTAGGATTCATAATTCTGGACCGATCCAATGCACCAAATATCCCCAAGTTGAATAGGTTTCTTTTGCTCTTTATTGGATTTGTCAGCGTGCTTTTGAGCTTCTTCATGGCCAGAGTTTTCATGAGGATGAAATTACCGTAAGTGATCTAATAATCTTTCAGCTCTTCTTCTCTTTGTGGCTGTTGTGTGCCTTGTTAATTTTAAGAGTAACAGAAAATACAGTGATCTTTGGCTTGACTGTAAGGTGCTTTTTTCAGCACTTTTTTTGGAACAAGCTACCTTGAATGAGGTGGGATGCTTTGAGACTCGGCTACTGTAAGATTGTGCTGTGGTCAAAAAAGGGTGACAGTTCCTAGTGGGTCAAAAAATATGATTGTGAATCCAACTTGCTCACTGTACCTGAAAACTCATTGTATGTGCTGGTCAAGTTACAAAGTAGAGCTTTGAGGAAGAAGATGTCAAAGAAAGGCAAATGAGTTCTTTATAGGGACAGTGTACATGAGAGATCAAAACTAGAATAATTAGTGGCAGCAGTAATGAGCACTCAGAAACATCCAAAGCACTCCTAAAGTAAAGATGATAATCTCTGGGGTTTTATTTCTGTTGGAAAACTTAATATAACACTGAATGTTACCAATTACCAACTACCAACTAATTACCAATGTTGGATTGAAAATAGCCTAATCCATTTCAGTGTTCATTGAAGAAAATCAACTGAGGAAGGAGTGTGTAGTGAAGATGGCCAAATAGCCTTTGGGTCAGCAGCATTTTGTGCAGTCTAAAGTTCTGTTTTGAGAATGTACATCTCTTGATTTTTTGCATTTGCTGACTTCTGACTTAATTTTTTTCTGTAGGGGCTACTTGATGGGTTAGTACCTCATGTGGTGAATGAAAGCTCAAGCTGAATTTCCTCCTGAAGTGTTTAAGAAGAAACAGCAAGAAACAAGTTCCATAGTCACCATCAACAACAGCAAAGAGACCTGCCCATGAAACAACTGGGGAGAGCGTGCTTCCTCTGCAAACAAAGTCTCACTACCAACGGCTGATTTGCAGTTTTCCAGCAATGTTTAGTCATTTCTAATGTAGAGCTTTTGAAAAAGAGAAAGTTCCTTAGCTGAGTGTTTCTTTCATATCCCAACATGAAGTAGAGAACCTCCCTTTAGCTCTGCCTAAAATGAGTATTAGCTGTTGACTTGAGAGTTCTTTGTTGCAGGTCTGTCTCCTCTTCCCTATGTGGGACAATTATATGTGTGAATCAGAGAAGAAACACCCGAAACATTTATTTCCAAGTTATAATCAGAAAATTAGTAACTTTGGATGCTTTGCAGCCAAAATATCATGTGTCTGAAATTATTTCAAAGGCACCTTTTGCCTTGATATTAATGGCTCTGTGTGAGCAAATCCAGACATGCACTGGAAAAGGCAAACTGTATGAATGTGCATTTTTTTTAAGAAAAAGTGTACAAAAGGAGCCAAATAAACCTTATTTTCTAAAAAATTATTTTAATTCTATGCCATTTGTGAAGCTTTTTCTTGTGTGCATGGACTGTTCTACATCCAGACTGGAGATGCCATACCATGACCACATAATTTCACCTCTATTTTTCACTGTTGGATAATGATTTTTTATTTTTTCTTTTATACTGGGGACAAGAAACTTCATGACAAGAACTTGTACTGTATGCAAACAGCATACTTTTATCAGTAGCCAAGAAAACTTAGTTCTGAAGATGCTGCTTTTTTGTGTGAGGCAAGGTTCCAACTAATTTGTCTTACTTTTAAAAGATTGGACATTGCTGATATGTTTCATTCAAGTAATGTATTGCATTTTGAGGGAAGGAAAAATCCTTCAGAATCTCCATAAATGTCTTTTTTTGCAAGCCCTATGTGTTTGACGCACTATTTTAATCAGTATAAGAATTTTCAGTGAGAAAAGGTGTTTATTCCTGTAATTGTGAAGTAAACATTACTGGTCACATACTTTATCAAATTTCCCAGATAGTTTTTAGTCATCTGCCCTTGGAATGTCACTTCCACTCTCTCATTCTTATGCACAATGTTACAGTTTTGCATTTTTTCATCTTAGGTGTTTGTCATTAAGATCTGAGGTAGTTTAAGCTCTTTTATGAGGCTCATAACTGCAAAGTTTCCAGTCTTTTAGAAGCAGTTGTTTTTTAGTCACTCTGGTTTTGGCCAGACACATTCTTACCTTCAAGGGGGAGTATTGATATTATTAAGTAAATAACTGGGTACATAAGTCAACTTTTTAATGCATTTGAGTGTAATCAAGATTGCTTTGGTTCCGTACTTGTTCCACTGCAGTTCAGCTTCAGCCTCCCAAGTTTGCAGCTGGTTCTAAACTGAGCATGCTCTTAAACAGTGGTTTTAAAGGCATCCTTCAGTGCCCGTGGTCTGTGAAGTGCATTTCATCATAATTGCATGCCAGGTGAGGTAACTTGAAACAACAGATAAAGCAGACATAATTGCAAGGTAGAAGATAGTTTTACTCTCCCAAAACTAAGACAGTGACTGCAACAAACAAGGCTGAATGAACATCACTTACAGTTCTCTGGTCACAGCTACAAACTAGGTCCGGTATGATTGTCTGCTGAAGTATGAGGCACGGAGAGAACCAGAAAAACAAATGCAGAGCAGAAGACAGACCACCCAGATATGAGACACGTGCCAGGTAGGAAGATTGCAGAGTGCATAACTGGAGATTGGTTTCATTTTGGGTGTGGAATGGAGGCTTCTCAGTCTCCCAAGGAAAAAATTCTACTGGGCACTGTGAAATAATCTGCAAAGAAGAGCTATTTCTGTGCATTATAGGAATTCCACATTCAGTTAAAGAAATACTGCTATTTTCTGTAATATTCTTTATTTTCTGCTGTTCTCTATAGGTAACAGCAGGTGGCCTCTAGTGTAGGGACTTGGAATAGTAATTGGAGTATTTCAGTGACTAAAAGAAAACTTCCTGTAACTAGTGACTGTCCATCTGTGTTTTGTGTATCTTCAAGGTTCAACTGAACTAGACTGTGGGATGGGAGATTAAAAACAAAATTGAAACACTGTGATAAAGGTAAAGCAGAGCTTATAGGAACACATCTTTTCATGATTAAAACCAGAAATTTGGCCTATTTCCAAGTGCAACAGAATCAGCCTGAAGTGTAGAGGTTTGGTTTTCTGGCTCCCTTGATGGAGAATATAATGAATCTATGGCTTCTCTAGGCTTCAGTGTAATTTCTGAGTGATGATGCCTAGTCAGTGTAGTCAGGAGGAGATATATAACTTGTGTAGCTTTTGAAAGTTAGTATATACATATATGAATCCTTAAGTGATCTTATATTTAAGACTGACTTAAGCTGAAAAAAAAGCTTTAGATAAAAAAGAAAAGGCAGTCTGGTTTCTTTTCCCTCCCTACAATGTGTTTTCCAGACTCAAGCAAATTGTGGAACAGTTAATGAATCGTAGAATCATTTTGGTTGGAAAAGACCTATAGGACCATCAAAGCCAACTGTCAGTTTAACTCTGCCAAGCCCACTACTAAACCGTTTCCCTAAGTGCCACATCTGCATGTCTTTTGAAATACCTCCAGGGAGGTAGAGAGTGATAAGGTCTCCCCTGAACCTCCCTTTTTCTCCAGGCTGAACACTCCCAGCTCCCTCAGCTGCTCCTCATAGGACTTGCTCTCTAGATCCTTTTCCAGCTCCATTGCTCTTCTCTGGATCTCACCCAGCCCTATCAACGTGTGTGTCTAAGTAATGTAGCAGGTCACTGACCACTTTCCTTTGGATTAAGGTGGCTTCATTCTGCTCCCTGTCTCTGTCTTCCAGCTCCCAAGGTTGGGTACCCACAGAACAACTGGTCTTGCTCTAAGAGAATGAGAGAAAGCAGGCATGAAGTACTTCAGTCTCTTTCTCGTCCTTTGTCACTATATTTCCCTCCAGATCCAGTAAAGGATGAAGATTTTCCTTAGTTCCTCTTTTGTTGCTGGTGTATTTATAGAAACCTTTTTAATTGTCTTTTACAGTGGTGGCCAGATTAAGTTCTCTGTGGGCTTTGGCTTTTCTGATTTTCTGCCTGTATAACCTCTTGACATCCTTATACTCCTCCTGTGTTGCCTGCCACTTCTTCCAAAGGTCATAAACTCTTCTTTTGTCCTAAGTTTTAGCCAAAGCCCTTTGTTCAGTCTTCTTCCCACTCATCTTTTCTTTTGGCATGTTGGGATAGGCTGTTTCTGTACCTTTAAGATTTCCTTCCTGAACAATGTCAGTCCTTCCTGGATTCCTTTGCCTCCCAAGGGACTCTCTTAATCATGCCCATAAACAGGCCAAAGCCTGCTCTATGGAAGTCCAAGGTAACAGTTCCACTGACCCCCGTCCTTACTTCCTCCAGAATTGAGACATCTTTGGAAGATCTGTGCCACTGTGTCACTGTGGAGAAAGGAGGACAATTAAACCATTTTTAAGAAATACGAATAAATATATGTTCGTAAGATATTAATATGAAGCACTATATGTAAAGACTTCTTAAGAGTTACAGTCTTATAAACTGAGACAATCCTCAATTGGTTCTGCTGCTACCAGTAGTGGGAGTCAATATGGCTGTGGGAAATACAGTAATTCTTATTTGTTTTCCTGACACACATGGAATTCTGAATGCAATGGGATCTGTTTTCCTACAGCATATCAGCATCTCTGCCAATGTAACTGGTATTACCCATTTGTGAATGAGATTGGTGTATTTTTCCTACAACACTACAGTTTTCCTCACAAGCAGAGTTGCAGCAATAACTCTGGCCTCTTTTCAGAATTTCTAATTTCCACTTCTTAACATTGCAGTTTGCTTAGAATGTTTTTCTTCCAGAACATCGTTAAAGAAGATTGAAATCATTAAAAGAAGGGAACTGGAACAGTTGTAAAAATATCAGAAGGAGAACGATTTGTAATGCTCTGCAGTCACATTGAAGTCTTTCAGTTATATTAATGATTGGAGAACTCAGGAAAAATCTGGGATTTAGTGACAGTAAAAAGTACAACTAATACATTGAGCTCTTCTTAAAGGGTAATGTGTCATGGGAAGTGGCTAGCAGGAATATGAGAGTTTATAGGTGATTAAGTTTTTTGGTAAGAACTAATTGTTGTGGTATCCTTTTTGTTCGACGTGGACACCTGTCAGCTAAGAACTGGACTAAGACCATGAGCTCATTTAGAGCAACAACAGTGACACTGTAATGGGAGTCAAGCATGTCTGACTTGCACCATGTTTTAATTGATGATACAGATGTGAGGCCCTGCATTCTGGGATGTAGTATCTTGAATCTATCAGGCAACTTGCTGAGCTCCTGTTTATTGATATAAGTTTAGTTACTAATGTTCTTCAGGTATGGAGATGGAGTTACACTTCATCATGTAACTGTCCCATATGGGTTCTATAAATGTCAAAGCTCTTAGAGTGTTCTACCTGCAGACTGGAAGAAACAGTATTTAGCTATGAGTAAATCATATCAATATGGTACCATCTGCTGCTTTATGCTTGTGAAAGACTGACATTTGTAATTTCCTTCTTTTCTCAGGTATCAGTTTTCACTACAGAGATCAGTGTTGATGTGGGGACTAGTATCCCTTTGCTGGAGGTAGAAGTTTTATGCTTTTAGTTGGAAGTGAGGAAAGAAAAATTTTGAAATAATTCAGTCTAGTTGTGTTATCAGCAAACTATGAAAGTTAAACTTTTTCTGTGTTGCTTAATAGACAGACTGAAACAATTTCAGAACCCTTAGGTATTTCTGACAGATTCTGGATGTTAGGTAATATGTTTACTTTATTCAGTCTTCCATTATCTCATTTGACTTTAAATGCAGATGGATGGAGAGCATGAGGGATGTGGAATAATAAAAAATAAGTTTAACTGCAGTTGGAAGAAAAAGTTTTGGGATGTGGGGGAAGCATTTTAAGCACCTGGAAGAAAACTGCAAAAAGATGAGTAGCCAACTTGGATTTTTAAAGAGTAAGTCACATGAAGAAAAAGCCATACATGAGAGTTATGGGCTTCATGGATAGAAGAAAAGCAGATGTTTGATCTGTATCTTTTGATACTGTCTTTCATGTTTTGGAAACTTGGCTTAGCCAAAACAGCTATAAGCTGAATGCCAAAGTACTTTGAAAAGCGTTTTCAGAGAGTGTTTACTGAGTAGTTGATGTCCTTTGGTCAAAGTGGAAAGATATTTTACTTTTGAGGTCTGTCCTGTGGCTAGTTTTGTTCAATATGCTGTGACCTGTATTGAGTAGGGATTACTGACTAAATGAGCAGAAATAAAACTCAGAGACTGCTAGGAAGGCAGAATTAGGATGCACAGTGATCCTTAACAAATCAGAGAGTGCTTTAAAAAAAGTAGTCTGTTTTTTCCTTTCTAGGAACAAATGCAAAGTATCAATGCTACTCAAGTGAAATAACTGACAACACGTGGGGTGCCTCAGAGTAAGTCAGTCCTTGGGTTTTGCTGCACCACAAGCTGACAAAGAATTGCTGCCTTTCATGCAGCAATGCAACATCACACAGAGATATTTGCAAAACTTTTAACTACCAAGTATATGAGGCATAAAATTAAGTGTGAAAAGGAAAGAAGCAAATTTGTTTCTGCACCAGTAATAGACAGAGCTTAAGTAGCAGCAAGGAAGAGTTGAGGTAATACTAGAAAAATATTTGTAAGGGTAAAATAGTGACTACTGGACTAGATAGTCTCTGCCAGTGATGGAATTTCTGCTGTGTGCAGTTTTAAGAACAGGCTAGGAAAAAGCTGATTAAAATTTGCAGGTACCTTTGGCCTTGTTTTAGAATTGACTTCTGGAGGTAACTTTCAGTGGCTGCCCATCTTTATTATTCCTTGGTTGAGAACAAAACTGTTGACCTTCCAAACACCAGTGCTCTGTGTCTTTAAAATCAGTGTGGAAAGGTCTTTGTAAATAACTAAATCTGTCCTTGAAAAATATCCCTGCAGTGCAGTTGTAGGACAGAATCCTGCTGGGTTGGTTCTGTCTGAAAAATCAAGTAGTTACATGAGCTAGACATGACAGCAGAAAGTAGCTCCATTAACTGTCTACTGCCAGAACAGAAAATGAGTAGGTTGCTGGGGTAAGGAAAATAGAAGTGTATGCAGGGATGTTTAAAGCCTTTTTCTCTTCTAATTTCCAGGTTAGTCTCTCACCTAAAACAGGTTACAATTAGGCACCTATCAGTATAGCTGTCATTTAGAACAGGGCAATTAGTGGATGGAGAGAGCCTGTGATATTTCTAGGAAGTATTTTGCTGGTGGAACTTTCTCTCCATTTTTGCCTTCTTTGAGCTGGAACAGCACTAAAACACAAATACACTTCTCAATTACATGAACTTCTCCAGATTCCTCCTTTCAGGAACTGTGCTTCGCTGACCTGTGGAATTTAATTTTTTTCTTGTTTTATCTAAGTGTGTCTGCCTGTCTCTGCTACAGTTGGTTGTTAAACCAGCTCCGAATGCTGTGTTTCATGTGCTTCTGCTGTCCTGATCTCCTTTCGAGGTATTTACACTATTGTCTTTCAGCAGCTGCCATCCCTTGTTTCTTTGCTGTCGTTTTTGGATTCTGAGTTTCAGGACACCACTGCTGGTTTTGATTGCTGTCTTTCTAACTGCTGTGGTATTTCAAAGGATATTATTCATCAGTCTCCTCAGCTCTTCCACTTCCTTATTCCTCCTTACTGGTACTTGCTCTTTTATCACACTGAAATCCATTACTTAACTCCACGAGCCACTTGGCCATCCATCAGCCTTGCTCGTCTTGGCATTCTTACCTTCCTCTGTTCCTTCTACTCTGACTACAGGTCCTTTTGTTTTCCCTGCTGGCCACTGCTTGAGCTACTTCACCCTGCACTGACTCCACACTTCATTAGCTCCTGCTATCTGTGGCAAAGCTTAACCTTCTGACTTCACCTTTCAGCCTCTCTCATCCTCTGATGTTTCTTTAACCATTCCGGTTTTCTCTTAGTTGTCTCATATTTTTGTCTTTATTGTTCTGCACTCCATACCATCTGTTGTGCTGCTGCCTGCATGACTCATCCTGAAAACAATAAAAATCCTACTGCATTCCCAAGCATTACATTAGGGAGCCAACGAAGGTATGCCTGTATTGAAAATCTACAGCAGCAGCAGTCAAGCCAAGGTCCTCATGGAATTGAGGTACATAATTTTTGTTTAAATCAATAGCAGTTAACTGCCAAATACATCTGAGAATCCTGCCAAAGTTTCATCACAACTCGAAGAAAAGGAGGCAATTGTTTCCTGGGGCTGGATTTAAAAACACCTCTGCAGGGATAAACCTTCTTAAGTTCCTTAGCAAGTAACTTGAAAAAAATTTTTCTGCACATACAATTACTAAGTGTTTTATGAGCATAGACAGCATATGGTCTGTACACAATGGAACAAACTAAGAAAAATCTGTCATAAATACCAAGATTCATATACACAGTAGACAAAGCAATAAATATGAAAGCACATAAAACCAGGGAAATGGAACATTCCATCAGATCTTTTTTAAAGGTACACAAGGCACATAATGCTTAAAACCACTGCTACTTAACAGAATTATTAATAAACTAGATTTAAACCATAGTTCATATCCTAAACAGGAATAATTTTAGATGTATCAGGAAGGGTTTTTTAACTCTAGTGTTTTAAAAGGCACATAAACTTAAATATTTTTTTTTCCTCATCTAATATCTGGATAAATCCAGGCTATATTCACTTAAATCAATAGAGACAGACCTGTGAAAAGAGGGGAATAATGTCTATAGTATTTTATGGGTCTAAGGTCTGTGATTAACCACAGCTTGTTTACTAGATGGTGACTGAACAAGCCTAATTTTTACCTCCTTTGCAAGGTCACTAACAAGTATTGCCTTTGTGTAGCTACATTTGGAAAATAAATGCCTTTTACTTACACACTGTAAATAATATCTAAAGCTGACTAAAGAAATTACTTCTATGAGAGGAGTTCCAGCATTGTCATTAGCTACTGCTCAGTCTTTTCCAGCCTTGACATCTTTACATTTCTGCAGTTCCAATCCCATGTTAAGCCATGGATTCTCCACTGGATGGCAGTCCCTGCAATGTTTTTCTCTCTGGGAGGAAAGTCTGGCTTTAAAAGCAGCGTACTGAAGTCTCATACTGCTTTACACATGAATATGTACAGGAAATATTATAGTGGTGAGTATATTTGCATCCGTTTTTCTTGTTGCCACAGTATAAGTATGCGAAAGAATTTTCCGTCAATGTCTTCAGCTCCAATTCATTTTCCAGTTGAAACTTCAGGGCTTAAAACCATTCAAAAGGGTAACACCTTGCAATTGTATGGAACCAACCAAATATTTCAAAGCACTTTATGCAATCCAGGTCAATTAAGAAGTCAGTGTGTGTGTGTGTCTGTGTGTGCGCGTGTGCACACATGTGTGTGCATGCTGACTTTATACGTAGCTCATAAAAGGGGAAAAAATCTGGAGTTTTACAAAGTTGTATGAATTACATAGAACATGTTTACACAGAAAGGTTAAAAAAAAAGCTTCAGTGTTTTGATTGAACATCCACTGTTTGTCTGATGGTGAGTGAGGAATAAAATGGCTCAAAGGAACTGACTATTTAAATGGTTAAAATACAGCAGGTGTACAGATTAGAGCTACATAGTATTGAAATTATGAGTGATGTCCTTAGATTAGAATTGAAAGTCAAAATGTAGATTGCAGAGGTAGAGAAAGCCATGGAGACTTCACCAGGATTGCTGTGTGTATGCTTATAAAGGGTGAGGGTTATGTAGGGTGAGTTTACTGCCACAAGGTTTTAGAAATATTCCTGCCAAAACTTGGAGCTCTGCATGCTGGCATCTGCCTGGAAGCAGAAGGTGAAAAGGTGTTGATATGGCCCCCTTAAAATACTGCAATCTATAAGATGAATTTCCCTAAGGTAGTAGGGTTTTCACCCTAGTATATTTTAAAGCAATGAGAGTCTCTTGTTTCGCTTGGATAGAAATTTATATGACAGCTTATTACAAATAAATCCTGTAGAGATCTCTTCAAAAGTGAAAGGGAGATAAATTAAAATAGGAGGAAGAATGTGTGCATCACTGCCTGTAGAAAAGACCCCTTTCAACACCCTTTACAGATGCCTACGTCTGAGCATCTCAGAGTACTACTGTCTGCCACACAGGTGGCTGGTTTTGTGCCCCTTTTACAGATGTGATGTTGAGATGGTAAAGTGATTAGTTTAAAGTTATGTAGCAGCTTGATAGCAGAGCTAGGAATAAAATTAAGTTCTAACTGTCAGTTCTGCATCCTACCAGCAGCATGAAGGACTGTCAGTTCAACAGCAATCATTCACTAGAGATTTTACAACAGTACTTTTTATTCTAGGTATTTTCAGGGTAACAATGGCTGTTTAAATGCTTTTGTCAGAGGGCATTTTCTGTAGAGAAAAAACATTGCAGCAACATTTTATTGAAACTTTAAGCACAGTATGTCCCCTGCAGTACGTGTTGCTTACTAGTTCGTTGGCAAGCTCTTCTGGTTCCTGAGATGTAAACTGTTTCACTGCAAGATCATTCCTTTGTCCTTCTTTACAACTCATATGTTATTGAAGGCTCCCAGCTCTTTCCAATTAGTTCATTGTGCTAAATTTTCTCCCTTGATAAATTTTTTAAGGAACTCTGTCATATTTTCACTTCTGTTAGCCCTTTGGTTTGCGCCCCATAATCTTCTGCTGAAGTATCATGTTATTAATTTCCAAGCACACTTGGCTTTAAAACTGCCTTGGATCCTGTGGTGCCTCCAAAATAAGAGGACCAGAGTTCAGCTCCTGTGCTGAGACCAGCCCAATGGTGCCCCTCCAGCTTCTGTTTCCTCTCTGTTTGCAGACATATGCTGTGTCTCTCCCAACTTAATTTGTAAGCTCCTTGAGGCAAAGGCAGCCTCTGGTTTTGCTATACCTTGTCCACATAAAGGACTCCTTTGCACTTTGGTTACACCCATAGTAGATTTCGTATTAATTGTATTTTATCACAAGAAACCCTATCACCAAATTCCTGCCCAACAGTTCTGTTTGTTCTGTCAGATTGAGGTTTCAGATTACTTTCTTTCTAAAGCTCTCTTTGCCACTTTTCCACAGTTTTTGACATCCGGCTTTCCTTTCCTTTCCCTCCACCCTCCTCTCCAGGTTTCTGCTTGCTGGGAAACACTGGTACCCTCATTAGTGTGGCCCATTTCTTTACATTTCTGAGGCCTTTATTCAAACCCGCTGGCCAGCAACTTTCTCCCTGTTTATTGTGAGCTTTTCTCTGCCTGGGAGCATGCCCTGACACACCCTCCACTCCTGCCCAATCCTTTTCCATGCTGACGCAATTTGTTTTTTTGGTCTGCTGCCTGTCCCAAGATAACCTTGTTCACTAACCCCACACAGTCACATCCTCTGACTTAGGAAGAGTTTTCTCCTCAGCTGGACGATCTTGGTTGGGCAGACTGCTGTAATAACCCACAGACCGTGGGAGACAAAGCAGATTACTTTTTATTGTACGTTGAGCTGACACCAGAGACAGACGCAAGTTCTGCACAGAGCAAGGCAAACAACCACATGGCAAAGAAGTTACAGCAGCTCCAGTGCAGTTGGATACATTTGCTCATTCTTTCTGAATCACTGTCCCATCAGAAATGGTGAGGACAAGTGAAAATTACAGGAATTTAATGATTTGGTACTTAACTGTAGGGGAGGCAGAATATTCAGTTATTGATTTTTTTTTTTTTTTTCCCACTTTCTAGGCTGAGGAAAATATCCTTAAATAAAAAATGTCCCACAGGGTTAGAAAGACCCTTTATTCATTGAGGATAAACTTAAAGTACAACCCAAAGCTTTGTTCTTGACTGAGGTAGAAACTTCTTTATGGTGTGAATACACGAGTCCAGAGTTTTGGTTTGGCCAGCTGTACAGACAACCATCACCCAGATATGACTGGCATCCAGAAATATGGCACAGGTGCCCAGTGTTTGGAGATGTCATTTAAGGTTTTTCTGCTGTATGGTCAATTGTTTATAGACTTCCCCAGCACACACAGTGGAACTGTATTTGTGCTCTGAAGTTCCGGTGGTGATCTCTGAGTTGCTGTGTTTCTCTCATAAATTCAGAACAATTCTGCCTGAAAAGTCTCCTGTATTCTCTTGTGTTCATTTATGAAATAGACTTGCACAGAGATTAAGTACAGTGCCCTGTACATATTTACCTGTCTTGTAGTGGGGGCTAGGATGAGGCTTATTATAGGCAGCTTTTGATATATCTGCACTGAAAGAAACATCCTTTAGTTCTAAGGAGCACACTGTGGGTTCACACATGAGCTTTAAGGCAGCTCCATGCTGATTGCCCTCCACAAAACCTTTGACACTAGTGGCCTTTTGTGATTCCCATTTCAGATTTCTATTTTATTATTGGTTACAGAGTATACTTTTTGAGGTTACCATTATTAAAAATACATGGTCATTGCTTGTTCTGTGGTAATGCTTAGAGGAGCAAACTCACATTGAGTTTCATTGCATTGGCTGTGAAAATGCACGGATGACATTGCTGAGTTCACAGAAGTTGGGTTGGGAGGGAGAAGTTTGGTGATTGGAGAGCTCTTCCTCTAGAGGTGCTAACTGCCCCATCACTCCAACCTGAAGTCTCAGGTGGACTTGCATACAGAGTGAATTGCAACTTTTTGGTTCCTGCCAGAAAGTTGTTTCTGTCACATATCAGGAAGTCACTTGCACTGTACATTTGACATGTTTTCTTATCACCTTGAGGAATATCTGCTAAGCTTTAATTCTTACCTGTTTTTGCGTTTTAGGAGGATCTTTCCTTCGCTGATTATCTCCTGATTTCTCCACATTTTACTTAGATACATTGACATCTAGGGATGTGTGGAAAAATTTCCTGGTGAGAATTGCTTCTGGGTGAACTGTTGGTATTTATGTCTGTGAAAGTTGGATGTTTTGCACCCTGTGAACACAGACTTCTTTCAAAGCCCCTCTGAGAAATGGAATTGCATGATTTTATTTGATGACTACAAGGATACATGATTTTGACTTTTCTTATTAATGCAGTACTTTTTTTGCTGATGAAAGGAAAGTCATGGGAAGTGTACTATCTTGGTCAAAGATCTTTCATATGATTACAGTTCAGCCTTAGTAAAACTCAAGAGTGACCACCAGGATAGCAGAGGATGTGGGTTATTTCAAATAGCGTCTGTATATACCATTTGTCTATGTTACTGTTGATATTGTAGGTGTGAAGGGTTAATCTAGCCCCAACAGGATCAGACATCTGAGGAAGGCAGACTATACTTAAGCTAATTACTGAAATACTTAGTCAACCACTTCAGACACTAGAACATATTTTTCTCCTGAGTCCAAAAAAAAGGCCATCCAGACAGGACAGAAGCAGGATGACATAGCTGTATAAGAAACAAAGTTTGCTGACTGGCTGAATTAGTCTTATCTGCTGTAACTAGCAGAGAAGACAGGAGAATGATAAAACCCTAGAGGAGGGGCAGGAGGAGACATAGATGTTTACCTTCTACCCCTTAAAAATAAAGTTCTTTGCAGGAAGGGGGCTCAATAACTAGTGATGATGCTTGAAGAGAAGTGCACCTTGTGTTGCTGTGGAAGATGCATAAGATTCTCGTGAGGGGTTAGGCAACAAGATGGAGTCCTGCCCTTGTGTTTCAGATGCACGGAGCAGCAATGATAGGTATGTCTCACATGGTGCAGAGCTAGCAGGTGGATGCTGACAGGAGTCAGGTTATCCACATGCCACAAGCCAGGGCTATGCAGAGATGCTAGCTGAGGTGCTGGAAGCAGCACAGCTACATCAGCTTGGTGCAGTGGACATATAAAAACTTGTTTGGTATTACTTTAGGTGTTAATGTTCACTGTACTGTGCTCCTTCAAGACCTAAAAATAAGTCACTTGGTGATACCTAGATCTTACTTGGGCTGTGTAGCATAGCCTGCATATGTTATTTCATTGGTGAGTAAAGTCGCTGAGGCTGAGAATTTCCTTTAGACAAATTAGGTGTAAGAAAGTAGGAAGGTAGAGTTCTGGGAAGAGCATCTATGGACTGTATGGGAGTCTTAGAAAGTTGTGCCATAAGCTCTTGAGGAACCTGACAGGGGGAAAGAAAGAACGTCCTTGCTGGAGTCTGAAGAATGTTTTCAGGCCAGATGTAGCTTACCTGTATGAGAAGTCCTCCTAGACAGAGCAGAAGAAGCAAAATAGAGGTTCAATACCAAAATATAGTGATTGTTCACAGAAAGATCTCTGTCAGTGTTGCAGTAATTTTCTCCTATCTTTTTATAAGCATCATTTAACTGTTGTTATCTCCTTGCCTTGTTTCAAGCTTTGCAAGAGTAGATCCTTATGCAGATTGCCGTAGATACCAATAAAAATCAACGATGTGTGTCAGTGAAATCCTCACCAAATGTAAGTTTTCCCCTGAAACATTTATTTCTGGATTTACCTAAGAAATTAATTTTTATTCCTTCTTTTATTTTATAGATAACAAAATGATGTATATTCAATTGCTTGCAGTTAGTAGCATAACAGTAATAAGCCATTAAAAGAAGGACAGAGACTTTGCAGATGAGCTCAGTAAACTCTTGCTGCTTAACAAGGACTGGGGAGCAGTGATTGTGAGGGAAGCTGACAGGAGCTCTGGCAGAGCAGATGTGGTGAGGAAATGTGAAGTTAGACAGTGAGGGATAAATGAGACTGAGAGAGGGAGGAAAAGCAGCTGTATCCTGGGATTTGTAGGTGGTGACAGGAAAACTGTATCTGCCATGACCTTAGAGAATGAGCAAGTGGGACATCTGTCATCCCTATTTTTCAGCTCTGTGGAAAATACTGTTAGAGCTTCAAAATTATATTGCCTTTTCAAAATGAAATGATCAAATACCATGTTTCAGGGAGGATCAATGAATACCTTAATCCCATGCATGATCTTTGCCTTTTGCCCCTGGTTTGTTAATTCACTCAGCTGTTTTGTGCACACTTATCAGACATCTAAGAGCCAGACCAGCATTTCTCATCGTTATCGAGGATGATACTTTGAGCTCTAAAGAACTCACATACGTGGGTAAAAGGCTTGCAATTTGTACAATTTATTAGCTACTGTTTTCCAAAGCATGAAAATCAATGAAGCTTTATAACCCTATTGCAAATAGAGAAAGACAGAGTTTTAACTGATGGAGACAGCAATTGCAATGAAATGTGTATTATGAAACCATGAGCATGTTCCTTTATCACAGAACACTGTTGGGAAATGCATTAACTGTTAACCACCAGTTAACTGGCAGGTCAGGCAGACAAACCAAATGTAAAGGTCTGTTACCCCTTACAGCAAGCCTAGGTATGACAGCTCAGCTGGGAAGCTAGGACAAATCAGCAAGATCTTGTCACTCTGCTTCTCCTACTGCCATCTATTTTCTAATGATTTGGGAAAGAGCATTGTTTAGTCTCAGGAAATACTGGAATGATCAGCAGTAACTCTCATAAATAATCAAAGCAAAAGAGTCTTTCCTATGAATAAGTATAAACTCTCTGTTGTGCATCCACATTAAAAATATCAAGTGCTATCAAATAAGACTATGAAATGTAGGGAAAATAGCAGTTAGTTGTATTTCAAGAGTCCACTAATAGGCTATGGCTTTATGAAAAAGGACTTTAATTCCTCAAAGAAGGGATGAATTAAAAAGGAGAGTAATGATTTTAAGTAGAGGATTTTGCTTGGGAAAATGATTAGCAACTAATTAAAATAACTGAAAGGCCAAATAGGTCAATTTTTCTTTTTAGCAAATTACGTGAAAAAGTTTCAAAATTAACCCTGCCTTGAGTATAATTGAATGTGTCTTGGAAGTGGAGGGAAAGCAAAGTATGGAGATGTACTAGAAGATATCCAAGTCTTGTCCACTGAGCTTTCCAGAACTGTCAAAATTTGGGGCTGATGTATGAGACCATAGTCTAAAAAAGTGGCAAGATAGAAGTATTTCTAGTCATACCGGAAAAAACTCTACTTTTGGCAAATAGTAAAAGGAAAGTTCCAGAAAATGTTTGAACCAGTTTAAGAGTGTGCTGCTTTTTCAGTTTAATTCTGCAGTTTTCTGAATCCTCTGTGAGTTTGTTCAAACCAAAAGAGCAGGAAACTAAACCATAAAGAAAGAGTGATTCATTTTCTGCCAGCTAAGCTTCCTAACCTGGTTTTCCATTGCATCAGATGGGTGCCTGTGCTGGCCAAGGGGTTAGAAGAGGTAGAACCACTGTTTTGAGCAGCAACTAGCTATTCAGTAAAGCATTGTTTTACAGCATACTGAAGCCAAAATTAACTGAAATACTCTGCAAAGAGGAGATTCAAAACAATGGTTTTTGTCTAGGTGATAGGAGTTTCTATGATCTTTTTTGTATAATTGTGTTCACCCCTCTGAGTTGTTGCATATAAAAAGGAACACGTTTGATATATCACAGTGGAATAGTTACAGAAAATGGAAATCAGAAAAAAAAAAAGAAAATAAAAACTTTTTGAAGTGAAATGAGTGGAATAGGGAAACATGAATTCAGATGTACATCAGAAATCAGGAGAAAGGGTGCGAATCTGTTATTTTAATTTTAGATAGACTGAAATATTTTAAATGGACAAAAAAAGCAGAGCCTTACTTACAAATGGCAGCAATCCAGCTTCCACCAATTTTTTTTTTTTTTATTCTATGAACCAGGCCACCAAACATTGGTATTCAGTGCTTTGGTTCCAGTTTGGTCTTGCAACTGGCACAAAGGTAAAACTCTCAGGGGCTTTGGGTGGCAACCCTCCAGATGGGAATGACAAAATAATTCAAATATCTTCCCATTTGTAGTGTCATTCCTTCTCTGGCTGTCTTTTTGGGGCCGGGTGTGTAGGTGGAGTGATGCACGGTGGCAGATTGGGGAAGAAATTGCTTTTTCATGTTAAATACATGTGATGATTCCACAAGTCACTTGATCTGTCTTTACTAGGCAAAATACCCAAGAAATTCACTAAGCAGTTTGCCTGGAAAAAGATTGGAGAAAGGGGCTCAGACTGTGAATTCAGTCCCTGTGTCACCTGTGGATCAATCACTCAAAGGCTTAAATGGTAAGTCCCTTTGTGGCCCCATGTGTATCCAGGGTAATTTTAGAAAGATCTAACACCATCCTAGCCTAACAAGAGCCCAGCTTTGCTGCTGTTTGAATTGAGGTAAGCCATGGTCCTTTCCTGTTTCTGTTGGGAAGTTCACCAGGCGTATCATGAAAGGTTATCAGTGTAACCCAACCAGCATTCATTGCGGGATAAAACCAGTCGGTTTAAAGCAGAGCGACAAAAGGTCAGAGCACTGCAAACCCAATACCACTCCCAGCATCTTGGGTTACAAGGTTACGGTACAGGGGAAGGAGGGAGTTGAAGCGTAGCCTAGTAAACACTCAGTCAGCTCTCAAAAATAGAAAGTCACATGGATTCAAACAGGAGAAATATGAAGCTACTGTATAGTACATATTCACCTGTCATTATCACTTACATATGCCGAGAGGGAGGGCAGCTGGCTCCAAACTTCTCTCTCAAGCAGAGAGATACTTTTAAATAAAAAGTTAATGCCTTCAATTTAATTTACTTTGGCAGCAGGAGAGACTCTGGAACCTTCGGGAACATTTTGATTATGCTTCACTTTGGATAACTGTATTTCATTGTCTCTCGTGTTGAATCAATATTGTTCTAGCAGTTTACACTCAGGTAAAATTGTGTATAAAAATGATAAAGCTCTTGTTCTGATACAGTGTTGATTAATTTGATCAATCTCTTGGTTAAACTACTGTACATTTCCTTTTCATTTGCTGTATGCCAGAAAGCAGGATTTTGAGGGACTATCTTCAGTCTATACTCTTTGCCTCTTAGGAAACCTGTAAACTGAACATAGTTCATTGCAAGTGAAATATCCTTGGTGCCATCTTTGATTCATGAGTATCTCCTCTTCTGCATCATCTGCAAAATTCTAGGAGAGACAACAGCTTATTTCCTGTCATCTGATATAAGCATAGAGGAAAGAATCTAGCGGGGATATTTCCATTGCTATTGCAAATTGTATTGGAAATAAATAATGCAGACATAGATACTAATGCAGCAGTAATAAGGTTAGTTATAAAGTCTCACTTTAAGTTTGAAAAGAAAATAGAAGACACCAAGGTAGGGAGATTGGCCCAAAGACTCCATCAACTGTTAGTCTGTGTAAGCTGGAGTCCTACTGGTCTCCAGTTACGCTTCTGAGTCAGCTTGCTGGATTAACTGCAGTGCCAGACTCTGCTTTGCCTCTCAGTGCGTGTGAACATTGGAACAAGACATTAAAAAAGCAGGTTCTGTTTCACAAATACCTCCAAGGCTTTCAAAACTTTTGAAATCTTCTGCAATCTAACCAAGCATGATTTTGTTAAAACCTCTGCTTGCAGAGTGAAAAGGTCAGTCTCTGTATTTAAGTTTTTTTCTTTTATGTACACTGGACTTGCAAAATCTAGTCAAAAACATTGAAACTGATCATTTGAACAAATGTGTTTGGTTTGACAAAGCGGTTTCTGAAGCAAAATCTGTTCATTAAACAGACTCAGTGTAGTTCCTGTCCAGTAATAGGTCAGCTATGAGGGATGGGTCTCTCACTCAAAGACTCACACAGAGTATAGGGTTTTTGTAGTCACTCCTTCTCACCACATCTCAGTCTCACATGTCTCTTTGGGCCTGGAACTGGTTGCATGGTTTTGGTGCTATTTTGATCATAAGTTTTATTGGCAGTTCCTGTTGATGTACCTCTGCCCTGTACTGTAAGGAACTGTTTATCTGATTCTTTTCAGACAAGCCATGGGCTTCTACTCCCCTGATGCCTGTGTTCCTAGTACTTGGAAATAGTGTAGTATCCTGGTGCTGCCAGTATGTTCCCATGTATCTGGGAAAATTACTGTGTATTTTTGTAGAAGACCAGCTATGATTCTGAATAAAGAGTGAATGTAGCTTCCCTGTCTTAAAATCAGGATATCTGTTTTAGATAACCAAATTGCAGTCATTCTCCTCTAAGTGTTTTAAAGTTTGATTATCTCCATATAATTTACATCGAATCTAATGCAGTGCAAACATTCCTGAATTGGGCTTCCAAGGGACATGCAGACATGCTATGCAAGTGACATAATTTAGGAAAACATCGTATTTGTGTGTATTTGCCATGCCAGCCCCTAAAATAATATCTTCTTTAATGTTGGTATCCATAACCAAAGCACAGATTTGTCTTTGCCAGTGTACTACAGAGACTGACATTTACCAATGATTACTCTCTGTATTTTAGTAACAGTTAATGGTTGTAGGAGCTGTAAGCCTGGAGCAGGCTTTTGATGTTCCAGCTGATAGACAACTAAACACCAAAATGAGAGTTCCCCAGAAACTCCCAGTGAAACTAAATAAAGCAATTTAGTAGTGCCATGCAGCCACTTAATATTATACTGACAAACCCTAAGGAAACTCATTGGAGCAAAGGATCAGAAAATACAACTAGGATTACCTGGTTTGATTTATTAATACATTCAGGCCTACATCATGCCTGTAACGTCTAGCTAAACAGGACCATTTATTTTAAAAGGCTGGGGGAATAAAGGGGAGTTGGGCCGAAAAATAGTGCATTAGGCTGGAGACATAACAGAGAAAGGAACTGAAGTTAACATTGGTCAGTACTATAGCTTTGAGTAGACATTAGATAGATAGATAGATAGATAGATAGATAGATAGATAGATAGATAGATAGATAGATAGATAGATAGATAGATAGATAATGTCAGTGCTGTTTGGAAAGATGGGCTGTATGTCAGCAGTAGGTAAGTCTGTACCTCAGGACCCACCATAACAAATGCTGCATTCAGATACATGCTTTAAAAAAAGAGGAGGAAGAAGGAGAGATCAGAGGAAAAAATGCAGCGGTGCAGTTCTGGAATACATCTGACAAAACAGGATCAATTTAGCAGCAAGAAAAGTAGCTGATAAAACCATAATATATAGAAATCTGCATTTATTTATTTATTTATTTATTTATAGGTCTGCTTCAAAATAATGACTACCTTTTCCACACTGCTTATTAATTTCCTCGGTCATCAAAAATGCAAGAAAGGAGACCCTTTAAATACAGGTAAAGAGTATTTATTTTGCCTTTTTTATTATTATTGACTAAGCTACCTGGTAGTGTTAATAGTAACCAACTACAAACAAATGATTACTCGTGGTTCATGTAATTTGTTCTACCAGGTCGCTCAAGGTTCAGTAAGAAATTAAACATCAGGCAAAAAGCTATTTGCAATAGCTAAATGCAACAAAGCAACTAAACGGTAATTTATGGGGATTCTGCTTAAGTCATGCTCTCACCACCTCAACAGAGTGTATCTGCTGGCCACTGCTCTCTCTGCCCTCTGGTTAGCCTGAACCATACAAGAGACAGTTTTTGCGATAACAGATTCCATGAAATTCTTGCATTAGCAGGATGAAATCTTTGTTACTCCTGAAGGGCACAGGTGTCCCTGAACCTTTGCAGACCCAAGATGGTTCAGGAACATATGAATCAGGGAGGGTGAAAACAAAGAGCAATGTCAGACATTTTAGACTGCTTGTTGCAGATGTTACTACCTATCTAATATATGCTCAAACCCTCTGATTTCTGCATTACACAACTGATGTGTAGTGTTTCTTGCACATCACTTTATTTTCTGTGTATAAAAACATAGAAATCACATACCCAGAGCTTAGAAATGATCCTATCTTTCAGTCCCACATTGTACCTGTAACACAGTCAATGCACAGTCGCTAATTCTATAAGCCTACTAGGATGTTATATCACCTCTTATGAAAGCCTGTGATGAAGGTGATTCAACATTGTAAGCAGGTTATCCTGTTGCATAATTTGCTTTATAGTAAAAGTAGATGTGGACTCAGCAACAGAGTTTGTTTTGAGATCCGCCTTTTCCTGAGAATCAACTTTACTCAAGTAATTTAAAATACCACTCTCCTCTCCCTCTCCCTCTCCCTCTCCCTCTCCCTCTCCCTCTCCCTCTCCCTCTCCCTCTCCCCCTCCCCCTCCCCC
>JAWWEV010000134.1:25139678-25233718 GCA_035583235.1 Hafferia zeledoni
CCTCCCCTCCCTTTGCCCTTCCCTTCCCTTTCTTTTTTCTCTTTCTTTTCTTTTCTTCCTAAAAGCATCCTAAAAATTGAGGTACTAACCAGATATTTCTTTCAGTGCCTTAGGGAATTCTGCCCTGCTTTCTTCCCTTTGGGAATGTGACTGGCCACAGTGGAGGAAATGAGATTCTGTTGTGGGCAGGAGAAGGACCCTGGGAATCAGTTCCTGTAACTTCATTGCCTAAAAGCTTTGTGTATGGCTGCTTCACTTCAGGTCAGGAAAGTGTCCCAGGCAGTGCTTACCATTCAGGGCTGCCTCTTTCACTCTCACGTGTACCAATTCAAAATTGAAGCATCATGTATAGCAAAGCATAATCCTCTGGGCTTCAGACTGCTGGAACAAGTTGTGGGAAACAGAGGATGGGGTGAAGGAGAGAGCCTATGTAGCAAGCAGAGGTGAAATATAAGTGGTAGGGGCTCAGAAGGTATGGGGGAGACATCAAGGAGGGGGAGAGGTAGCAGCAGTGAGGCTTCTTCCTCCCATTTTGCCTCTCTTTAAAGAAAGTTACACTTTATCTATCTAGTTTGCAAGCTACTATACATATCCCTCAGACACTGTGGCCAAGAGAGGAGAAGTTGGGATGTATGAGTAGGACAATGTGAAAGCAATGAAGGTCTGTAATAGGATGTGACATGCAAAGGGGAGATTGCTTTTTCCACACAAAAGGTAAACGTAATTTCTCATGCACTTAGAATTGCTTATTTGACTAGAACATAATGCTTGTAATGAAGTGGATCCAGCATGATGTTTGTTTACATGCCAACCTGATAACTCTTTTAACTAGCTTTTTAAATTTGTGTTGATACTTTATTTTTATGTTATATTAGTGCAAGTTAGCATAACCTGTTAGTATGTGAGCTGGTGCAACACATGGACTTTAGGTTTGTACTTCAGGCTATCCAAGCATTTTTGGTGTAAAACACTTCATGTTTCATACAGTTGTTTGTTCTTAAAAAAGAACAGTCCATGGAGGCAAGGAATGAATGCAGGACAGGTATCAAGACATTTCTCTGTGGCAGTCATAAGTAATGTAGATAGTCTCTCCTAATCTGAAACACCTTGTCTCTTTTAGATTGATCCTACTGTATATTACAAATAAATAGAAGACCAGAGGAAGACCTCTTGGTGTTATTCCATGTCCCTGGGTTCAATCTGTGGCTTGATACTTTCATGCAAAATGAAGGCTAGCACATTGTAGCTTATTTGAAACTCATTACAGTGTCTCCCTGCCCAAGCCACATAGGGTTTCAGGTGTGTTAACATACCTAGGTAAGTATAGTAACTGTTGTAACACACTGAGATTTTATGTGTCTTAAAATTAATTGTTTGCTTCTGTCTGTTTTACATCCAGTACTGCTGAGGAAGACTGGAGACACTTCTGCTAGTGATGCTGCATCCCTTCTTTTTCTCATTTTGTTGTCTTAAACTGAAAATCATCATCACTGACTTGTTCAAGGCAGTGAACATGCTTTGGGTAATATCTGCAGCAGCATTCTTCATAAGCAGAATTTGAGGATCACCTAAGCCCTGGTGTGGTGATTTATAGCTGCAGTTTTTCCAGAGCCCTGAATGCTTCTGGTTGGCATGTGTGTGAGACTGGTATCTAACTACCTAGCCTCAGGGAACATCATCCAGTACAAGATACTGGCTCTGTTCACCTCTGAAGCATTCTGGAACCATGACTTGACACAGGTGAGGTGAATATGCTTGATGACTGAATTTCTGTCAAATTCACCAAAGCACATCATATAGAGTTTATAGACTCTATGCTATCTGCAGCAGGACAGTGTATGCCTCATCTGGCATAGCATCTGTCAAAATAAGCTTCCCCTCTCTCTGTCTCCAAAATTTAGTAAGCTGTATATGTACTGAATCAGGTGAGTAGCTTGTGGCCATGGTGGTTTTGATCTGGTAGTAGCCAGCCTAAAACTCACATCAAATCCTGGCCCCAGGTGTATTCTCTGTGGTAAAGGGCACAGTACTGAAAACTGGGCTTCCTGCCTAGCTAGCCCAGGGCTAGGATACAAACACCCATTTTGTTCAGAGCACCAGCTTTTAGAACAGTAAGAACTAGAACCAGAGGAAAGAAATACAGAGGTTCTTGAATGATCTGAAGTCATCTACTGCCACTGCTTTGAATTTTTACTGTGTTTATTTTTATATATATTTTTTGTTCAACACTTGCATTCCCAATAGAAAGAGTGGCTGCATAAACAGAGAAGTGACTATTTCCTTTTTGTCTTTAGGAGCCCCATTGGAGGAGGTTGATCATTCCATTTTCTGAGGGTTAAGAGTTACTCTGTAAGCAGTTCTGGCCTGCTATATGATGCTGGGAATGAGCATGGTCATTTCTCTTTTCTCTTGGAGGCAAAAGGAGTAAAATGTTGCCTAAAGAGCCCTTGATTGCTCATGTTATCATTGCTGTGTTTGGAGGCTCTAAAAGGCTATGGCAACCAAAATATTGTGCAACACTATGGATATCTCTAAAAGTAATGTTATTAGATGCTGTGGTGATTCATTGTGCAGCTGTAGTGTCCAAGGTGAACCTGCCCTACCCCTTTTAGAGTTACTGAGGCAGACTACATAAGCAAACTAAATAAGGGTCTTGAGCACTGTGGTCCTGAAGTTCTGAACCTAAGGGTACAAGCAGAGGCCTCAGATACCCTAAGATCATTAGTTACAATATTTGCTGTAGAAATCAAGGATGTCAGTGGGAATTAATCAATAAAAGAATCTCCAGAAGAACTTCATTCTTTTTTATTATTCCCCTTATCCTCACTGCAGAGCTGAATTAAATGTATGCCAAAAAACCTACTCAAAAGGGAAGAATACTGAAAGGCTATATCAAATTCAAGTACATCTGAAAAAAGAGCTCTCAACTCTGATACATGTCAGATCCAAAATTCTTTCTTTCAAAGTGAATTAATCTAAAGTAGAATGAGGCAGGCTGATTCCAGAACAGGTTTTCACACATGACTTATTCTGCAATAGTTATTGCAATGTACGTGTACTCTGTCCTGGTCAGAATTAACTTTTCAAGTACAGACAAGTCATTCCATTAGAGCTGCGAAAATTGCAAAAACATTTAATAAAGGTAATTATAAAATCTGCAGAGGCATTCATAGGTCATTTGGGTTTTGCTTTCCAAAAATATTTTGTGAGCTGGCACTAAACTGCCTGTATTTTTCAAGCATTAGGGAACCTGATCAATTCTTCTGTGACAGTGCTTGCCCAAGTATTTATAGCAGAACTTTTAACATGCCTGATCTGAAAATTGTTAAGGAATTGGCAACTCAGGGACTACTTCAAACTTAAATCATGAGGTCTGTCGTAACAGTACTCTAGCACTACAGACATAAATTATTCCTGAGTGGCCTACTGGATCATATGAATGTTTACAATTTTCGTAAAATGAACATTAAGAGAACTGTCAAAGACAGAAAGTTACACATCCCCTATTTGCCTGGATTGTGCCATCACTAACTTCATTACCACATATTTGTCCTTCAGTGCACATTAGCACTGATCTCTAAAGCAACAGGACAATGATGTTCCCTGTCCATTTTGTGTCATGTTTCAAATCAATGTTGAGTTTGTCATTGACATTTCAATGGCAAGTACATTTCCCTGTTCAAAGGATGAATTTTGGCACTGTCTACTTTAGTTAATCCTTTTAAAAATGCTTAAACATCAACGGTAGTATTTGGCTCTGCATGCATGATTTCTGGGCAACTACTCAAAACTTACTAAGCAATAATCTTTTTGTTTAATCATTCACTGCAAACATGTTACATAAAATGGACTGATAACAGAGTCACGAGACTCTTTTTTCCACTGGTTTTGTACAAATTATGAGACTTGAAAAAGTTTTGAAAGATAGACAGTCCAAAAATTAAATTTCCTTCTGCTGTGAAAAACAAGAACTTTTTTCAAGCCAGTGGAATTAGGTCTTCTTAAGTCACTAGTGCATCTCTTCCCATAAGAAGCAGATTATCTTTTGGAAAACCCAGGTACTGAAGAATTCTTGCATGTTGTTTTGTTCAGTAACATTTGGGGTGAGGCAGACATGATGCACCATTAGAAGTTGCATCAGTTTTTATGGAGAAAACATTTGTATACTCTCAAAAAACTTCAATCGGTTCAAGAAAGTCATCGTTGCATACCCACTGGGAGAGAATCCTGGGTCTGAGATGAGGCAATACTGCTGCTCTAAGGCCCTCAGCCAGTCCATATTAGGAGCTGGATTGTATTAATCCCCAGATAGACATTTTCATGGTATGGAAATACACTGGCATTACTACGTGCTCCATTGGCTGGCAGGGATTTCTCCCATCTGTCCTTCTGTTGTGCATTTAGAAGGTGCTTAAAGTCATGTGATTCTTCTGCTACCTTGTTTGTGTTCCCCGTTTACCTCTTGCTTAAGACAACCTGGTGCCCATGGGCTGGAATGTGTCACCACTTTCTCCTATGTGTGATCTGTTCTTTGTGCCTTCATGCCATGAACCTTCCCCCTTGAGCAGCCTGCTGCAAGCTGTGTTCAGCAGGAGCCAAAAGCCATGTTTGCTTTGCAAGGAGACCTTGCAAATGAAACAGCATTTGTCTCAAGAAGGAAAAAAATACAGTGATAGAAAATGCAGGTGTGACTGATGGGTAATTTTGCAAAAAGTGAATGCTGTGTTTGTGCAAGTGTTTGGGTTGTTTATTGTGTAAGTATAAAGCACTTAGGTGAATAGAAGCCAGTCTGGAAAAACAGGAAAGAAAGAATGGACTGCCTTGAGGTAATTCACAATTCAGCAAGCACAAGGGGATTGTTAGTGGACTTGCCAGAGCTGCCACCTTTGACTTTCAGTAATCAGCCTAGAAGCCTGACTTGAAACAAAGAAGGAGTGAGGGCAGCCTATGAATGGACTTACAGAAAGGAGATGAGGAAAGCTATTTGTGACCTTTTCTCTCCAGACACTTTTTGCGGGAAGGAGTGTAGGAAGGAGGGAGAGTGAGAGGAAAGGTGAGCAGAAAGATGAGTTTCATCTAGGCAATTTTGAAGGTGCTGTGTCTTTTAGTCAATGTTCATGTAAGTGCTGTAGTTTTACATGCTGAAAAAGTATTTTGTTTTCACAAAGCCAGGTAATCCATGTTATCTCAGACATTTTGAGCAGTGGGATTACAGGTGTCTGAACTCTGTGCAACTTGTAGCATCTTTGCAGGTGCAGAGGCTTACAGCCCCACGCTCTGACCCAGAGCAGAGCAACTCTGCCTTAGGAAAGCTCAAGAGACTGATGGCTAAGACCCTGTGCTACCAGGGTGTAGCAGGGTATCCAGCTCTGTCATGAGATAGGTACATAAAGTCGCAAAATGGTTGTAGCTTTCAACAATTTTCCTGCATGTACAGTTGAAGAAGTTTTGCTGCTTTTGCTTACAAGCACTCTCTAGGCATTTAATGTTTCAGGGATCTCTAATGCATTTTTTGGTTATGGGCTTTTCCACAAAGCCCATTTCTGACATTATTAAACCTATAGGTAAACCAGGTTAATATACATAACATGTTTTGGTGCAAAGATTTACTCAGCTTGAAGAATGGCATGCAATCAAGACCTGGGATCATAAGTGAGGGTTTTGTTGTTGTTGTCAATGTAGTCTAATTTGTCAACCACACTTCTAAATTTCTGAGTTTTTCAGGTTTTGTACTTAGGTGCTGTTTTCTTCTTTTTCAATAGGGACCTATAGGTATCTTAGTGGCTTTTTCTTTGCTTTGCTTCCTGTGAAAATATCTTTTCCCATGACAGCAATATGTTGAAGTACTCTTAAAGGGTTCACCTGGATTTACTAGTCTCTATCTAAGCCCCCTCCTTTCATAAAATTAATTTTGTTGACCTCAAAAATATGTCCCTCTCTTTCATTTTTTATTTATTGAGTATAAAGAGATTGCCTCATAGAGAAATTGCTTTGGAACTACTCCTATATGCATAATGTACCTGCACATATAATATTTGTAGAATAAATGCTAGCGCAAACAGCTGCTGTTTGTTCTTCTAGACTGTTCTTCTGGAATGTGAAAAAGCAAGTTTATAAAGAAGGCAGTATTGTCAGTAACTGGCAAAACTTTGAGGGACAAGATGTTTGGTAACTTTATGAGTGCTGGAAGACAAAATAAAGTGAACAGCAAATGTACCTGGTGATGGGTACCCAGCAGCACCTGAAGATCTATGCCCCTTGGACCATACTGTTGGAGGAGAGGACGCTTGCAATACAAAGTGCTCTCTTAGTATGCTTTCCAATGTATCCCATCCCCCTGCTCTCAAATCCAAATTGGGAAAAGATTTCTGGTGTAGGTTAGGTGTAGTAAAAAGAGAACAAGATTCTCACTGGGATGCAGCAAATAAATAATTAGGGACATGAAGGAATAGTCTTCTGAACTTCATATGAAGCCATGCACATTTGCAGGCAAATAGTTTTATATAGTTTTCAGAAGTAACTCTCCAACCTCTCTTGTGAACCGAGAAGTAGCTTAATACACTTTGGACAAAAGAATGAAGTTGCAATCTTTAATTGTAGGTATCTGTTATATTTATATGTTTATGTCTGAAAAAAACTTTCTTGCATCAAATCTAGCTTACATTGGAAGTAATGGGTTTTTTTCACTGGCGTTTTACCATCTCTAACAGAGTACTCATTTCACTATGAATTAAGAAAGCAGTATTAAATGTTGTTATTATTTTTACATAGATGCATACCATGGAAAGGAATCTGGTCTTGTCTTACAGAGACTTGTAGGTCTCATCTGTACTCAAATGCTGTTCTTCAAAGGTAAGTGTACAAAATATAGTCTGTCCTTATAGTCTAATTTATTTATTAATTATAAGACCTGTGTCTTGCCTAAGAGATAATAGAATAAAGTAAACTTAATTGAGATCTGATTATAAGTACTGTGAACAGAAATCTTTGTGCACAACAGCAAGTCACTGGAGCGTGTTAGCAGCACATTTTCCACGTGAACTCTTTTCATGCCTTATTTTGTGATTAGAAAAGAATCTAAGGAATGGATACCAAAGCTTTCTCTTTGTTTAAAGAAGTGTCTTGTGCCAACTGAAAATGTATTTACAGATATTTAAGCTTCTTGAGAGATGCTAACCAGACTGCTTGGTTCCCTGTGGTTCTGTGCCTATGTCTCTTCCTTGCTGTCTGATATTTCACATAATTGATCTCTGACTTTGTACTGCCCATCAGAGGGTTTTATTCTCTGACAAAACCAGAGGCAAGTAATGAATAAAATGAGATAACTTCAAATAAGTAAATTGAGCTAATTGTACTTTGGGACTTGCAGTCCTATATAATTGGTATTGCTTCTGATAAGGTGATTAACCTTTACAAACTGTAATAAAGGTTATTACAGCTGGTTTTATATGTGGAAGTAAATAGAGACATTCAAGATGTTAAGTCAATCTCTGAGCTCTATAATGAATCAATAGCTAAGCTGAAGCCAGGAATGCTTTTCCAGGTTTTCATGAAACCCCCGGATTTTCTGCCTTGTCGATTATTAAAAGACTTTTAGCAATCTTCAGTGCTATGCCAAAACACATTTCTTCATGTTCTTCCCCTTCCGTTTCCTTTAATTTATTTTTTTAAATTCCATATTGTTGTAAATGTATGTTATTGTGATACTGGAGCAGTGTTTACCCCAAGACACATGAATGGCTGTGAGCACAGGTGGCAGAGACTGGAGATTGTTTTCTTAGTGCATATTGGTCTTGAGATGTGAAACTCAGTGAAGGCTTTAAACTTTCAGTGCTTTGTATCTAAGGTTTTCATTTAGGCTCAAATTTCTTTCCTTATGAAATATCAACATGAAGAGACTTCCTCTCCAGAGTTGTTTCTCATGGACTTTACCCTGCATCTCTGGAAGCTGAAGCCTACAGAGATGACATGACACAGTGCAGGCATACAAGAAGTCAGTGGGAAATTGCCTCTTTTAATTCAGCTTTTCCATTGAATCACAAGCACCAACAAAATCAAGTGTTCCAGGTGGGAAAATACAAATGTGTATGGATAGAAGAGATAGGGAAATCCTGTCGCAGTCATTCCTTGTCTTCCCTTGCAAAATCCTTCTGGCAAAGTTTGGCTGGCTGCAGCACAGGATAGGTCCAGGTTGAAAAGGAACATTATTAGAACACCTGATTCAGTCATCACTGAGAAACCTGAAAAATTAAACTAACGTTTCTGCTGCTATAACCTAATTTCTCTCCTTGCAAGTATAAGTCACTTGGTTTTTTTCAAGTTATTTTATTAAATGGAAAAAAACCCACAGAGATGGGTTAAACATGCATGTACATAACAGTACAATATAATGAATACTATTTCATTAACTTTCCAGTTCTTTACTTTGTCTTCTCTAGTATATTGCGAATTGCAGCTTCTGTTACACATTCTGTTGTTTTCAGCTCTTAGCTTGGAGTATCTGCAGCACTGGGAGCTTACTATCCAAGAGGCAACTCTATGAATTCTTGTGGCCCATTTTGCAAGAATCATTTAAACAACTTTCTCCCCTTAGATATAATTTTCTGATGGGTATTTTTGACTTCTTTTTCTAGGTGCTATTTTTTGTATGTTGGTGCTGAACACGCTGTCCCAGTCAGACATTTGACCCAAACTTTTACCATATTAGAAATGAATTTTTTGTCTCTGCTTTATTATTTTTTAATAGAAAATACTTGTGCATTGCAATGACACATGTAAAATAAGTTTTTAAGGCTTGTCCCTTGGCCCTCTTCATTTATCTCCCTTATTTTACCAGATATAATCACAGCTTGCATCTTCTGGGTGTGCGTATGAGGACTTTTCCTCTCTGGACTTTGGTGTGCTGGGGCTGTCTGCTAGCTCCCAGCCACCAAGCTTAATAGTTGTGAAGATTATAAATGTGTTATCTGATAAGAGGCTGTTGTACGTCTAAGAAAACATTCATCTAAAAAGCAGACAAAATATAATGCTCTTGCATAATTCTTCTGTTCAGTGTAGTCCCATTGCAATGTTCTATGGACCTAAGGCTGGGGCTTGTTTACTGCAGATGTGGGTATGTGGTATAATCTGTTTCCCTGCCAGTTCTGCAGTGTTGTGCTGACATGGCAACTTTTGGTGCCAGTTCCTCTCTCCGGAACAGTGCTAAGGCACAGCTTTCCAACTCCACACAGTCTCAGTCCTGCTTTCTTTTATGTAGGCAAATTAACTGGCAGTGGATTCAGACCCTCAGTGTCACACTTTCATAAGTATTTGCAACAAGCACTGTCCTTTCTTTTTCCCTTGTTCTAATCAATCTGTTTGCTTAAAAGTCATAAATGTGTAATATAAAAGTGGTGAAAACAGTGGTAAACAATGGGAATGCAATAAAATAACCTGGATTCAGCTTCCAGTAGGATGATGAGTTAGAGTGAAGATACAAATAACTAATTCGAGTGTGTGATGCCCACTTGGTATGGAGTGCTGCTTTTTCTTCACTCAGCTATCTCTTACTCCTGCATGAGCATGTTCATGTGCCTTGCAGAAAACACGTGATCTTATTTTTGTTTACACAAAGTTTAGTGAGTTAAGCTACTTTATGGAGGTGTCTGATGATTCTAAGGTGGAGGTTGAAACATACGACTAAAACCAGGAATTGCACAGCCAGGACAGGACAGGTAGAAAGAAGAAAAGGGGAAACAGGGTTGAAAAGGGGAAAAAACCCCTTACCTGTTTAGTGGAGGGAATTTATTTGATCAGTTCAGCTGCCTGGAATGGCACTCTCTGTGTTTAGCCTTAATTATTTCTACTTCCACTTTCCCATTGCTTAGTCAGGCTCTTCTAAATAGTAAGCCCTTCACAGTAGTGATTGTACATAATCTTGCAGGTGGACTCTGAGATACTGTGAGAACATTAACATTGGTACAGTAACTCTAGTAGGTCTAGCTCAACTCCTGGTAACTGTTGGATTGTTTTCTCCATTTAAAGGATAGTGGCTTTTTCAGTGTTTAGGAACAATATCCTCTCTTGTTTAACAAAACTGGATTTAGTTGTAGGTAGCTCACATCTTGCAAAATGAGTAGAACCAAAAGGTAGAAAGCTTCCCGACTTGTGAAGCAGAAGCTGGGTAAAAAACACTAGCAAACTGTAGCAATGGTTGTTCCAAATATTTCAAGCATGTGCAGAAGCAAGACACAGGTACAGGTAGAGAGGCACAGGCCCTTTGTGTTTATGAGTTTGAAATCTTCAAACATACCCCCGCACACACACATCCACCAGATTTAGGCTAATTGGATTTTTTACGTCTAGTTCTTTGACATACTTCTGAAAATAAAATATTAATGACCTGCCACAACAGTCAGTGTCGTAGTGCCTCTGAATAAATCACACAAGTATTTGCTTGCTTGGAGGTGCATGCTGCCTCTGCTGCACACAGTGGGTGAGGTGTAAGGTAAGTAGTGGCACTCCATACAGGGACTGACCTAAGCCATGCCTTTGGACATAGCAAATTAGGTTGACTTAGTTCCTTGTGTAGATTCATTTTGGAAAAGACCTGTGGTGTCCTTCCTGGTGCAGGGTTAGCAGGGGCTGAATTGTGGCGGTTGGGGCAACATCTGACTTGGAGGGTAAGAGCCGCCAACAGCTGAGGGCCTTAGGGAAACACAGCCTAGTCCGTTCTGCTTAAGCATAGAGACAACCTCCATCTGAAACTGAAATTATTTTCCTCATCAAATAGGTGTTTCTGAAGAATAAAACTAAAACAAAAAATGAAACCTCTTTGTGGAGGACATCATAATTACAAACAAGAGATTTATTTTTATGGAAGAATTATTCAAGGATTATGAAACAGAAAATAAGCCAGCTTGAGGATGTTGGAATATGTTACACCAGAAACATCAATAATAATGTGGCAAATTGTGGAAAACATGAAATTAGATAAGGTGCTCAATTTTCAGTCATATCATTAAGATCATTAGCAGTAATTACAAAACAGCAGAATTCAGGGTATTAAAACTGAAGAGGAAATAAATATATTTTGTCATTTTTTCTGAAGAACAAATAATTTGGAGAGCCCTCAGTGTACTTTGTAGCATGGAGTTGTGCATGTATTAAGAAAGAGAAGCAGAGCTTGTGTGCTTTCATTGAAATTTAACACTGACAAGGAGACAAGTCAGACTAAGTATCCACAGCACAGACAGGCAGTGGTTGCATGCACGGTTTATGCAGTGGGCCTCTCCTTTTAGTAATCTATCCAATGTTAGCGTGGCCATTTATGTGTCAGGATCCCATGCAACTGATATGCAACTCTTCATTAGCACTGACAAAAAGTAACAGCACTGGTTCGACGGGATCAGGCAGCAATTCCCATGGCTGGCAGAACAACTAAAAACCAAGGGAATGCAAGCTAGGCTGTCTCTGGGAATCTCATTTTGAAAGACCGTTAGGTTAAATTCAATCAATTAGTGTGTCTGACATTATATATACTCTACTTGCATATTTTATGGACTGATAGGGTTCAATCTATAACCTTTGGGGAAAAAAATAATAAAATCTTACTCTATATAAATAGTTATCTATAAAAGTTGCTTTATTCATAGAAAATTAAAGTCTTCATTTTCTTTGAATTTATGGTGAGAATGCCTTGCATAGACATCATGTCTCTACACAGAGAGTGGCAGACTTTTCATAGAGCATTATTGACATTAGCAAAGCTACTCCAATTTATATCAGCTGGGAATATGGTCCATAGGACCTAAGTTACACTGGAAGATAATAATGATTTCTTTCTCAAGCAATTATTAAGTGAATTCAGCCATTAAAACATGGGAAGTAATTAACATCTCAATATTACATATTGAAATTTAAAATATTGTAAAAATAACATGTTAAGCATATATTTTTAAGCTTAATAGGATTGGCTTCTGCTTTATGGCAGTTAAGCAAATCAGGTTCTGCATTCTATGGGTAAATCTGTGGTGTTGACTGAGTTTATGTACCTGTGTCAAGCCTGCCATCAGCACCAAGGTATTTTTGTATGACTTGTTCATTCTGTCACATCTAGATTTCAAGCCAGATGGCACAGTTCTCATGTATCTGAAAAGGTATTTTAAACCTACTGAAGCTAATTGGAATTCAGACAGTTTATGGAAGGCATGACTAGGCTTCAAACAGATCCTAAGACTCAGACTATTGCACTCTTCATCTCAAAAGCAAGACGGACTCAAACTCAAACTGAATGAAGAAACTTTTCCTCTTCATGTTCTTATTCTTTTACTTGGCAGTGAGCGTTTTTTTGAATAAATCCCATTTTCTTGTCTGCAGGCAGCTCCATTCATGTGGCTAGTGCTTTCATTTGCACCTTCTGGTTGAGAACTCTCTTCAGTTGTCTGAAACAGAAAGGAAATGTCAGCAGAGGAATGTCCATGTCTTCCACCAGGCAGCCATTGAACTTGGTTCCCATTAGGTAACTCTGCCTCTGTATTAACAGCACAACATCTTAGTTTTGAAAGAAACTGAACTGAATGTGTAAAAATATCTCTAAGAGGAGGCTTGCACTCTGTATCTAGTAACATCTAGATATATAGCCAATAATTGATCAGGTCTGTGCTTAATTACTACATCCCCAGACAGCTGAGCTCTTGCTTTCTCAGCCTCACATCACCACTGGAAAACCCAGCAAGAGACAGTTCAGCAAGCTTTGCTATAAAGAGGAGGGCATGTTTTTAAGGGTATGCAAAATTCTATGTGATTTATCCAAAGCTGGGGCTGTGACCAAAGAAGTCCTAATTTGGATGTGTGTCAGCCATTCATACTCACAGAGCTACAGTGGAAACAAAATCCTTGGAACTGTCCAAAAATTTGGACACCTTCCAGGCTGAAAGTTTGCTTAGAAAGCCAAATATCCATCAGTAGTATGTAATATCTAGAACTAGTAGTTGATGATTGCTGTGCTCAAGACTTTGTGCAGCTCAAGGTCTTGTTGGTCTTGTTTGCAGACAGGCAGATAAGGCAAGGGGCTCATCTGTAACATGTTTCTTGGTGTAGGTCTGTATTACTCAGCTCTTTTTAGATTTGCCCCAGTGAGACAATCCTCTCAGGTTTCTAGTAGCGATTAATGTTCTGAGCTCAGTTTCAAGGCACAGAGTCACTCACGCTACCAAAAATGACAGTATGATCTACCAAAGTAAGTTACACTTGCTTTGTCAAACATCCATCTGAGTAAGTGTTAAAAAAAAAAAAATTAAACATACTTTTCTTTTACACTGTATATTTGCAGATGCGTTATTTTCTGTCTTCATGGCCTCTTCCAGTTCTGAAAAGAAGTAATAAAATAATTAAATTAAAAAGAACCAGGGGTAAGTAAGCATACAGTCAAATTAATAGCTGGCTGAAGTAAAAAATTCAGCTATTCCTCTGGGCATTTATCACAATAAGAATAACTTAAGAATAATGAATACTTTCTAAAACATTTTTCAAGGCAATGTGATGAATCTATCCAGTACTGTGTAGCTTGTGGCTGTATAAAGAGTAAAATTAGCAACTTCACTGTGGCACAGGGTATCAGATAGACTTTTCAAAGTGGAATTCTGCCTTTATCCAGCAGGTTCATGGTAATCTAACTCCAATTGTAATCTCAGAGGATGGAAGCATTTAATGTAGAATAGACTTCAAGAGTCCGTATGCTAATAGTATACTTGATGTTATTTTCTCCTGGATTGGTTCCCAGGTAAAAGATAAATAGAGCCTGAACACCTTCAGGCTAATGTCAATGAGACAATCATGTTCCAGTACACCAGTTAAAAAAAAAAACCCCACACACAAAAAGAAAAAAAATAGGTAGAGCACATTACGGAAAGTTATACCAGTGTATCTGCAGTGTGTTTCAGGCCTGTGCTGAATTAATTTATTCATTCCTTAACATACAGCATATGTGACCAGAAATGAGTAATAACACTGAGTCTGTGAGAGAAAGGATCAAGAGCAGGATTTTGCCTAAAAGTTTGGAAGAACTACATATGGAGCTCTTTATTTATTTATAATAATTGGCATTAAGAACAGCAGCATTTGAATAAGCAGTAAGAAATGCAATTGATTCCTTTCCCTTGCAGGTTATGGTCTAGGATATGGTGGCTGGTTTCTAAGGGGTCATGGGGAAATGCACAAAGAAGAGTATTCCTTTGAGCCCTAAAGCACACATACCTGTAAGCAGTGCATCAATTGTCTCCACTGCGTGTTTTGCATCTTCCATTGTGAAACACATTGGTGGTTTAAATTTTAGAATATTTCGGTAGGGTCCATCTGCACTAAGAAGGATTTGACGCTCTTTGAGTCTGTGGAAAGAGAAAACATCTGTGTTAGACGTGGGTGTAAAACTATATTGTGTCCTGTTTTCTTTTTCTAGTACTATGTTATAAAAAACGACAAAAATTTAAACTGAAATGAATGACTAACTGCTGGGGAATATTAAGAGAGTTTGAACACTGCACATAGTCTATAAAAACTGTTTACTTGTAAATAAGATGAAGGGCTTCAGCTGTAGCTGGTGTTCGCTTCTGTTGATCTTTCACCAGATCCACTCCAACAAACAATCCAACACCCCTGGAGTAAAGAAAAAAAGTACAGACAACTGAAATCCAGTGCCAGTAATCTAGGCCTTCTGCTGAAAATGCAATTTGTTGTTTCTAACAACTGCAGTTCCCTTCCCTGGAGTGCAGATGGGGGAAGGAGCATGAAAGATTTTCTCTTTGGTTGCCTCTTGGCTACTTCACATGATCAAATGAGATAACAAATATTCCTGGATAAATACATTTAGCTGGCTCATTAAGGCTACATGGCCAGTTAAGAATGATAGACTAATTTTCCTTCTCTCTTATCTTGCAAATCTCAAGCCAGGATCTGTGGAAGACAAATAAGGAAAACCAAGAAATATACAACCCCCCCAATGCAACCTCTTCCACCTCAAAAAACCTGAAGGTAATTATCAATGGTAGCATCACCAGATGAGGAAAATCCATGGAAACATCTCCCATGGAAATGGACCAGAGATTTGAAAAAGGTCTGCATCATCATAAAAGTGTGCTGACAATCGGGTTATTTGCATGTGGATGGATTTTTATCCTACTATCCCAGAGTTTTTTAGTGGTTACGCTTATACCTGACTAAGTTTTGGATAGTTTTATTTTAAAAAAGAGATGTTGCAAAATCATGACATAATATTTCTGTATTCCACTTATCCCAAACTTGTTGCTTTTTCTAGCACAGTTACTTTCTTTTCTGACATTGCTGTAACACACCCACCTGATATCTCCCACTAAGGGATGTTTCTTCTTTTGCTCAGCCAGCAACTCCAGTAGGTAGTTTCCTACACGTCTAGCATTTCCTTGGAGATCTTCTTTTTCTATTATATCCATCACAGCCATACCAATAGCGCAAGACACTGGATTGCCTCCAAACTGATACCAAGGACAAACAGGAAAACAAAATCCATCATCAAAAACAAAACCCATCAAAGCAAAACATTCATGTGTGTCTATCCATGTAGTTTTCATTTGTTCTCTCCTGCTTGCATGCCATGAGGAAAGCTTGAAGAGGGGGAGATTCTGTGCCATTCAGGCTGTGCAACACTGTCCTTCACACTTTGGGCAAAGGAGGGGCTCCCTTTTCCTCCACTTCAGGTTTCAGTAATATGAAGATTTCAGGGCTGAAGCTGATTGCATGTGCAGGCAAAATGCTCCTGGGAAGAGCAGTGGGTGATAGATCCCATATTTCTTGAACTGGAAAGTATAAACACCATTTAAAAGCAGGGGGATTCATGGTAGCTGGGAAGAAGGCTGAGTCACAGAAGCAGAAAGAGGGCTCAGTAAACAAGAAGAAAGCTGCACCTCCATGGCATGCATGCAGATGACATGTTTCCTGGTAAAGGGTCACTGTTTTGTTAGGTGTCAACTGCAGAACAAGGTCTGCCAGGGCATGAGCTCCACCAGCACAGAGCCTATTGTAGGAAATGAAATTTTACATGGGCAACATTTCAGAGGGAGGAGAGGGAAGGAGGCATAAGGAAGAATTTATCTGTATGGATGTGAATGGAGATGCATGACTTGCCAGAGAGCTAGTGCTGGTTCATATGATGATGTACCACTTGATACAGAACATTTTTCAAAGCCTCTCCACTTGCTTTTAGATATTAGACTGTGGTTGACTCAAGCTCTTAGTAATGTGATGCAGTGATGGATGCAGATGTTGGTTGAGAAACTTCTAACTGCTAAATGCAGACTAAAAGAAAAAAAAAATGCAAAGCTTCACCTATGAACTTACTGTATTGAAATACTCCAGTCCAGAAGCACCAAAGCTTTCAGCAATTTCCCTCGTTGTGATCACACAAGACATAGGGTGTCCATTGCCAATGGGCTTTCCCATGGTGACAATGTCAGGCACAAAGTCGTCACCTTGCAGCTGGAATGCCCAAAAATGCTTTCCAACTCTGCCAAAGCCAACCTGGACCTCATCAGCTATGAACACTCCACCTGCTGCACGCACATACCTAAAGCCAAACAGAATAGCTTGAAAGACTAGTGCTGCAGTACACTTGGGTAGGCAATCAAGCCAAGGGAGTCTGTATCACAGAAATTCTCCAGTGTGAGACCAGGTTAGGAAAAAAAGAAAGAACACAGCTATAGTTATTTTATAACTATAAAGTTTTTAGTAAGCTAAATGTTAAGAAAAAAACATCTGACATTTTGATGCCAAATAGGGGTACTGCAGCAGTACTGCAAGATTATAGCTATGATGGTTTAACCTCATCTTCTGTAAAACTTATAGCTGAGGAATAAAGACAGGAAAGGAATGGCAATTATCTAGCTAAAAACAATGAGCTGATATTCCATAAAAAATTGAAGTGAAATCATACTCTTCAATAAATAGAAATGAACCACAAATAGCCAAGAACAAGAGAGGTTAATAGCTGAATTGATTAGATAAGCCTATAGTGAAAATACTGTTTCTTTGGTTAATTTTTCAGTTATGCCCTTTTGAAGTGATATACGTACTCTGCCACTTTCTGGAAATAGCCCACAGGTGGAATTACTTGGCCTCCACAGCTCTGCATGGATTCAGCTATGAAGGCAGCAATCTACAAGAAACAAACTCATATGAGAGCTGTGTTCATCTGCTTGGCCTTTGCACAGACATCTAAAAGTCTAGAAATAAACATCTAAATATGTGCCTTAATTTAATCACGCAATGGGTTGAACAACTGAGTGCTCTTGAGAACTGCTATGGCTAAAGAATTTATTCATTTTAAAATTAGGAGTGCCCAAATTTGCAGTAGCCAGGGTCACCCTTGCAGTCTGATGGGAATCCAAGGATCTCCATTAAGCCCTTGTCCTACAGCTGTTCAATTGGACAACACAACCAATTGGACATTGGTGTCAGTGGATGTTGTATCATGCTCCTCCAAGCTATGTAAATTTATTTACAAATTTCAATTTACAGGAGCGACACATGAGTGTGTGCCATTTTCCCTAAGAAAAAGTGGCAGGTATATGTGCAGACCAGCTTTTTTGTTCAATCCTGAGCACCAGATGGAGGTGGGTAGAAGCTGAACTGTTAAGATGACTTGTGGCTAGTCTTTGGGCACCCCTGCCTAATGCAAATAACTACACAAGTAAAATGTCAGCATGAGGCACTTGACAATAGAGGAGAAAAAAAATCTACAGATGAAGTAATTCCAGTTGCTAGGAATGAAAAAGAAAGTTATTTCAATTCAGGAAGGGTAAGAGCAGCAGATCAGAGACACTGGAACATCAAAATTTGTTTCTTGTCAACAGCAGAGGTCTATGCAGCAGAGATACGATATTACCCCAAGGTCTCAGCCATAAGTCTGCTATTTAAGGGATTGCATCCCCACACCACTTCTGAACCCCTCCCTGAGCATCAAGAGGTCTCTGTGCTGGTGCAGTCTTCCTGGAAACAAGGCCGAGCAGTAACGTGTAAAGAACCGTACACTATATTTGAAGAGGCATGCTACGGCCAAAGAGTACGAAGCTTCCCATAGCATGTGAGGCTTAGCCTTTAGCACAACTTGTCCTGCCACAGGTCTATGTCACCAAAACCTAAGAAATATGCAAAAGAAAGGAAACAAGGGAAGAAAAAACAAAACTATCCGTTAGTAGAGAATTAAAAAAAGTTGATTAAGAAACTAAAAGAAGAGTGATGCAAGGCTATTGGACTAAAGGGGAACATGTTCCAGTCTCCGCTGAAGTATTCTGGGACTTCAGTGGGTTTTGGATCAACCCTGACATGTCTCAACACAATAATGCCATCATATAAAGCATTAACACACATTTTATGTAAACCTGTTCAGAAATAGTCTGTTTTTATCAAGATCATATTGTGTATGATTAAAAGTCTCACCTCTTTATAGGACTCCAAAGTTATCTTAAGCTACTAGTCTCAGAAATATAGTATCAAGATTTTATCTAGCAGATCTTCTCCATGTCCTGGAGACTTATATATCCTTGCTAGAATTTGTGATGTAGTTTTTCATCTGACCTCAAACCTTTACCTATAATATTTACAATCTACCAATTCAGTGCATAAAATAGGAAATTAAACTGCTTTGATTGTATCTGCATATATACAACTGTATTATTGATCCTTTCCTTGATGCCTAGAAAAATTACGGTAAGAGCAACAGGTAGGTAAATGGCCCATTTTGAACACAGAACCCATCATAGAAAAATGAAGGGAGGGGGAAGCACATGAAACTGAGAAAAGAAACAAGTCCTTAGTTGCCTGCTACATGCCCCCATGCCACACTCAGTAGATGAAGCCTCAGCCTTTCCAGAGCACAAAACACACACCTTGCGTCCATTCTTCTGTGTTTCTTCTATAATCTTTTTCACCTCTTCAGCATAAGCACTTGCTGGATCTGGGTAGTCTTCCCTGTATTTCCCTCTGTAGATATCTGGAGAAGGAGCCTGAAAAGACCATTTTTTTTTAAATAAAGGCCATTATTCTATGAAACATTTCCTTTCTTTTTCATTGCTCTGCTTTATTGGCTTTCCACAAAGATAGGTAATAGGAGTTAGCACAGCCTGAATTTTGGCTTGGAATTGCAAAAGTGCTTACAGGAGCTTAAACACAATATAGCCCTGTGATGTGTTCAACATTACTGGACACAACTGTTGAAAGAGCCATCATCAACCTCATCCACCTGTCGAGACTGTCCTTCCTCTCTCTCGACACAATAACAAGTCCTTATCCATCATCTTATTTCAGATTCTTGCAGGAGATCCATTTCTGCTACTGAGGAATGGGCTTTTCCAGTCACTTCCCTTCCAGCATCCTAGTCCTAGTCATGATACAAATCTGTATGACATTCAAGCCTCTACAAATGGTTTTGGGAGAGTTTCAGTAAATAAGAGAAAGGAAGTGGTATAAAAATGTGGATACTACTTTGGCAGTGCAGTCAACTCGAGGAGGTCTAGATAGGAAAGACCTGCTTGGTGTGCATTTCTAGGCTGAAAAGATTTTTGTCTTTGTAAGATATACAAATTTAGGTTGAAAAATCACACTCACTTGGACACCATGAGCCCTATACCCAGATCATTGTAAACTTATGCTGTCTGCCTTTCCAGTTTTTGGAAGTAGACTCAAAGTCCTGCATATCTTTAGCCAAACCAATACAATGTATATTGGCTAATTGCATCAAACTGTGTAACTATACAAAGCAGTGACTAAAAAAAATTATAGCCCTTGAAAGAAATCAGCCTCACAGCTGAATACCTGCTTAGACATCCCAAAGCAAAAAATTTTGCTTTATTTATTCCACTGGAAAACAGCCATGTGTATGTAGTCTAGCATCAGCAAAACAAAATGATAATGTATTTACACCAGAAGAGAGTGATTAAATATGCTGCATAACAAGCATAAAAATGACAAAAAAACCCCAACCCCCCCACACTTACCACATGCACATACTCCTTCTTGCAGTCCTTTCCCAGCTGATTAAATTTATAGGGACTGATGTCAATCAGAGATGTAAGATGGCCATGGTAAGCACTGCATGAGTGTTAAATATCCAAGTCAATTTTCACCAAATGTAGAGAAGAGCTAAACTTACAACTGTGCCTATAAATAATCCAAAATCAGCAACTGTATCTGCAACACAGTAGCACTGTTTGTGAAGGGAACTTGATTTAATTTACTCACTCTTTCTTTTGAAGGCAATATGAAATTGCTGTTGACTTTAACTGACTAGCAAGACTGGAACCAGGAGGGTTTTTTGCTTGCATAAAACGAAATGCCAGCATGAGGACAGACCAAGATATTTCCCCTGGATTGCACCAACTCTAAGGTGGCTGCCCCAGCAGCCTTACCCTGCACCTGTAGGGCAGGGCCAGCTCCCCCATTTCCAACCTGTGGGCCCCACTCTGGCCAACCCAAGCTTTGCAAGCAAGACCCCAACATCACTGCAGATGCTGAAGAGTGTGCATTGTATTGGAAAGTGGTGATCTTACACAGCAATAGCACACCACTCTCTGCCCTGAAGGCCCTACAGGATAGATGGTTTGGCAGAAGCATAAGGATATTGATAGAATATAAAATTTTTATATTGCAGAGAATGCTAAATCTGATTACTACTGAGGCCATTGATTTAGAAATGAGGAACAAAAGACTTTTGAGCCTAAAGTATGTAGCATCTTCACTGAGGGAATAACACTTTTGTTCAGCCATAAACTTGAAGGGAACCTCAAACCAAATCAGATGTCACAATCTCATAGTACCACACACATAGGTTAGTGCGTGGCTAACAGGGATCTGAGCTAACAAGGATCTAACAATAACTGAGTCAAACAAGCTTTTTGTGTTTAGATAGATATGTGCTCTTGCAGTTTCTCTGGCTAGACTTTCTAATCACAACCTGAGAAGAAAATTCAGACCTACAGCAGTGTTACCAAACCCACAGCTGTATCTAGGATAGGAAAACCCAGAAATATGGTGACCACCTTCCCTGGGGCTGACCCCCCTCTCAATGCATCCTGATTTTGGAGCCACTTGGTTTTGTGTGCATATTTGTGTTCACTGCAGGAGAGCTGAGCATCATTGCAGCACCACTGCAAAGCTACAGGATCTTTCTTCTTGACGAATGAATAATTATTTGTGCAAAATGAAACATGTCCAGCAAAGCATGATAAACAGAAACCCCTTTTCCAGAACAGCCTATTGGCCAGACCACTCATTGATGTTGAAAACCAGCATTCAAGTCTCTGGCCTTGAATTGCTTTGGGAGTGTCTGTGGGAAATGTCCTCTGACAGGTAACTGACCTTCTGGGGTAATCAACAAGCTTATTTTTCAGAGATCTTCAAAACTTGTGTTTATCAAAATATGAAAAAGGGATTTCCTGACCTGTTCTAATACAAAAGCAACAAAGCCTTGCTTTCGGCAGGCAGGGGAGTACAAACAGCAGGGGGTTGCTGCAAAGCTGTTTCTGAAGCAATGGCAGGATTTGCTGGCTGCCTTCACACAATGTACTTACTTCTCAAGAGTGATCACGTCTTGGTGCCCATGGTACTGCCGAGCCAGTCGTAAAGCAAGATCATTTGCTTCAGACCTGCATAATGACAGATACAGCAGCAAAATATGAGGAAGACCTTCCAATTAAAAGGGTATTCTGACACAGAAGACGATGCATGGGAGTAATGGATATAATAAACCAACACAACAGGCTTTGTTACTCTATAGATTACAACGCTAAGGTTAAGACTACAACTGCCATGAAAGGAGGCAAACTAAAACCAGCTCTTTGTATAAACAGCAAACAAAGAGATACTTTATTTCCCTCCCTCGGTTTGCTTCTAGATATTTACGTCCTCTACGTACAAAGGAGACCACTTTGCAGCTGAGAACACAATGCAGCCACAAACCCTCCAAAAGCAATGCCTTGTGTTCCCCACATTTCCCAACGTTTCCGTCCTCTCCAGCACTGACACCATTAGGCAACAGAGAATGCAAATCTGCACCATGGAAGAAGACTCAAGCTTCCAGCCTGACCTGTCACAGCCCCTCTGCTCACAGGTCCCTGCAGCTTGTCTGCTCTGGCAGCATAAGTGACACAGATTATCAAACTGCCTAAAGACTACTCGTTTCCAAGGTTATGTGTCAATTTACAGATGGCATTCACCAATCTGTACATAACATTCATCAATTTGCAGTCTTAATTTCCTTTTCTTGCTTTTTGTTCCCTGATTCAGCAGGCCAGTTTCATGTTCTGACTCGCTTGCTTTATGCCATCACACTAAATATGACAGCTGTAAATAGAAAGGAACTTGTGACCAGTACTGTAAATATTTTTGTTGAATATTACTATGCCCTACTTAGTAAAAGTCAGACCAAGCTCTTGTGTGTCCATCTCAAAGAGGAGCAAAATAGTCATAATGGAAAAAAAATACTACTCAGACATACCCAGAGTTAACAAAATAGCAAACAGAGAGTTTCTCAGGCAGGGTGGCTGTAAGACGCTGCGCGTACTGAACAAGGTTGTCATGCAGGAAGCGGGAGTTTGTATTGAGCAGCTCCATCTGTTTTGTTGCAGCCTGTACCACGTATGGATGACTGTGGCCAACTAAAGAATAAAATAACTAGTTATTACTAGCAAGCAGTCAGATACTGAACCACACAAGGATGTTCAGAGAAGCACCATAAGCATCATCATTTGGCAGAAGTGTGTTCTGATCCCTAGCAGCAATTAAGGAATGGAAGCAGTCTCACAACTTAAACTGCTTACCATGTGCAACGTTGTTGATGCAGTCTAAGTATTTTTCTCCTTTCTCATCAAACATATATTGGCCCTGAGCACGCACTATCTTCAGAGGGTCCTTGGCAAAGAAAACTTTGCAGGAAGGCCTAAAAAAGAATAATTATAAAATAACACCATTTTAGTTTTCTGTTGTTCCCCCTCCTTTGAGTGTTGAGTGGGCTGATCTTTTGCAGCTCTGGAGACAACTGTCTCCCTCTGCAAAGAGCTTGTGAGTTGTTCAGGTGGTGGTCAAGCAGGGGGCTCTTGCTGAAAGTGAAAACAGCCCCCACACACCTCCTCAGGCCCAGTGGGAACAGAAGTAGGTCTTTAATAAGAGTGTTTTCAAAGCTTGACTCTGCAATTGGTTTCACAGGAGCACAGTGGCTGCACGTCATTTCAGGTCCTTATATGTCCTGCTGTGTTTCTAGGCTGTAGCTCCGTTTGTTTACACGCCTTACAGACATCTGTGGCCAAACAACTCACTGGGACTAAACCAAGCTGTTAGGCATTGTTTTATACGATAGCCAAAAGTTCATTACGCAATGGATGACTGTAACATATAGAGGTCACAGTCAAGAACAAAACACTAATGCTTTGAAGCCTTTATTTTCAGATGTGCTGAGCAGGTACCAAAAATCTCACTGTCTCGCCCTGTCTGCTTTGGATAAAATCATTAAAAGCAGCTTTCTACAAGCACCTAAACTACACTGACTTCTAGCAAAACTAAGACTCCTTATAAAATTACCCAAAGTACTCCTTAAACTCTTCCTCCCCCACCCCCACCCCCACCCCCACCCCTTGGAGAATGTGCCAGCTATGTAATTATGTTGAATGACATTATTGAGTAGAAGGAAAATCTTCTGAACTTCTAGCAATGTTTATATGGTCTTGGATAAACACAGTTGTTTCCAGGTAAGTCTGAGAGTTATTGTTTGGTATACTGAGATTATGAACTTGTAAAGCCTGTGACTCCTAGAAAGCAATTTTTCACAGCTTCTCTACATGTTGCATTGATCTTTTCTGACATCTTCAGCTATTTCTCTGGTATGCTTTAAAAGCAGTGCACTACATCATCATTGGCCATTTATTGATGGAAGATTTTTCTTCTATAATGTGTCAGTCCATTCTGTGAAAGTTTCTTTGATCACCCAGCATAGCTCAATCCTACAATTCTTGCACAGGCAGGAGTCCCATAACATTGAGCTGCCTCTAAAGAGCTGTTGATACTCTCTTTATGAGGCCATGACTTTTATGGATCTTTAGTGATTTATGAATCTTTAGTAAGCTTTCTATATGTGCCACAAATTTAAAATGCAATCAGCAAAACAGACAGCACTACTTTTAACACCCTGGACTTATTTTCCACTTGGCAACACCTACTGAAGAAAGAATTAAAGCTGCACATTCTGGAGGAACTAACATTGCAACACAGAGATACGCGCCCAGCCAGCACTATCGCTCAGGTCACAACCACTGGCAGCCCTCCTGCATGTCCCCGAGTTACACTCAGCTGAAGGAACAGCCTCGGCTCCGTTTAACAGAGACGGCTGTTTTTCAGGTGCATGTGGTTTATTCACAAAAGAAAAAAGCCTGCACAGACTCATTTTAGGCTTACACCTGGGTACCTCATTCTGGCTGTTCGCTTAGATCCATTAACGAAGTGAAGTAGCGTCTGATGGGCAGTGCTTTCGTTACTGCAGCCCGCCTAGGCAGTGCCAGGTGGCCGCCAAGACCTGGCGTCCTGTGTGTGTCTGTGTCTCTCGCCCCGCTGGGTCTTGCCGTGGGGGCTGCCCAGCACTGGCAGCCCCCGGGCTGCGCCGAGCGGGTCCGGACGGGCGCTGTCAGCAGAGACCTTCCTCCTCCTCCCCACCTTGCCTCGCTCCCGGCCCCGCCGCCCCTACCCGATGTGCTTCCTCCGCAGCGCCAGGGTCTCCGCCTTGCTGTAGCGCTCTTCCATCCCGCCGGCAGGCTCGACTCGGCTTGGCTTGGCTTGGCTCGGCTCGGTTCGGTTCGGTTCGGCTCGGCTCGGCTCGGCTCGGCACAGAAGGACACCGTCCGTCCCAGCCCGCCCGAGGGTTCCCCGCCTCTTATGCCGGCACCGGCCCCGGCCAAACCCCTCCTCCCTGCCTCCCTCCCTCCTGCTTTCTCCGACGGGACGGGACAGAACAGAACGGGACGTCCCAGCCGCTCCCCCATCCCCCTGGGTTTTCCTTTCGGGCGACTCGTGTTTCCTGTTGAGCTGAGGGGGCCCAGCCGCGGGGTCCCCTGTGCCTCAGAGGTTTGTGGGTTTTTCCTACGGGTGCAAACCGGGACAAAGGACAAACTCGGATAACAAAACACTTGGGGCTCGGGGGCGGCGGGACAGGCAGGCGGGCGCGCAGCTCCCACGGGCGATCTTGCCGTGCCTGAGGTTCGTCGGGTACGCCGGTGGTCCGAGCGCCTCAGCCACAGATACCGAGGAGAGAAGGGCGGGGGTTACAAAGAGAGCTGTTCAATCGAAATCAGGGTCATAATTCAATGTCCTTCTCTGCTTCTTATCTCCCAGAATCTGTTCGGAAGAGTAAGCTGAGAAACATACTTTTATACGTCCATCAAAGCCAGCGTTGTAAAGTGGGACAAATTACTCAGAGCTCTGGTTTTCCAGGTTTTTATACACGTTAGTAGAAAGGGGCCCTGGTGCTCAGATATATTGGCACACCCATAAGTCTAGGCAACATCTAAATACTAGACCTGTAATCCCTTTGTAACAGCAGTAATATAGAAGTGACTTGCTTAAATGTGGCATTTCTTCATGGTTGCACTTGATAACCATCTCACTGGACAACAAACCCACAAGAAGAGAGGATGATAACACGGGCAAAAAAGGCAGAATTCACATCGAGAGGCATCACATTTCAAAACAGTGAAACTTCTGGTGGAGCACTTCAGCTTTACTTTTTCTATGCTGGAGGCTGCTCCTTGAGCTGCATGGGCAGACAGCAGCAAAACTCACCCACGTCCCTTCTACCCCATCTGTAGCTCGTCTGTGCCACCTGCAGCACTGTGGAAGAGTTTTCAGTGAGCATATGCAAAGCCACACAATTTCCTGTGCTGATGATACTTGTTTTTTCTACATCAGTATCCAGTAAGTCATCCCAAATTTTGAGATGGAAGAAACGCACTTCCTGATTCTTACACTTTTTTAAATATCTCTGCCAGCAAGCCACATTTCTGCTTCTCTAGTCAAGCATTTCTTTCCATACAGTCATTTTCTTGAGCTTCCTCATGGTTTTAATTTTAATTCTGCACTTGTGCTCCTTTGGAAACCTTGCCTCACCAACCAGCAGAACAGCCATGTAGCAGAAGCAATAGAAGGCACTAGCAGCTACTACACCTCTATATCCCAGAAGTGACAGCAGCTGCCTGTCTTCAGTGCCTTGTACTGGCAGAGAGATTTAAAAGATACAAGGGAGCTGCCAAAACTGTCAGCAAGGGCAGTATTGTACAGGCAGTGATGGGTCTCAAGAAGAGAAGGCGCATTTAGATTTGCTAACATCCAAATGGAGCCAAGGCTAGAGTCTGTCAGGAATGCTGTCTGCAACGCTTGTCCATTTTCCCTGCATCTCTGAAAGCTGGGGAATGATCTTAAGCATAGGGTAGATGCAGTTCAAGTTGTACACATTCTATACCAGACCTTTGTACCAGCAATGCACAGAAAGGCTGGGCCCCAGGCACTGAATAGCAGTTGTGAGTCTGTGAGTCCCAAGACATTTCAGGAGTGGCTTCCCTGCACCAGGCTGGTGCCTGCACTTTGTGGGTGCTGAGTACAGCCTTGTCCCTCTGGGGCTGCTGGCAATGCCAACTGTGGAAAATCTCATCTGCTTATGCTGACCTTCTCTGTCTTGCTCACACAGAAACCCTGGACCACAAACAGATTTAAGGAATATGCAAGATACTGTGCTGCTACTCCTTTAGAAGCATGCGTCAGCAGCCAGCCCTGCTTGTATGAGGGCTTTTGTTCCAGGTTTAGCAAAAGCAAGCTTGTTCACAGGTAGCTTAGTAATTGCTTGAAGCAATATTAAACTTCATCAGGAAAACGCCAAGTGATAGGTGAAGGAGCTTGTTGGAAGTGGGAGATTGCTCTTCTGTTCCTTCAAAGCCATGGAAAGAGGCTTAAAAAGAATGTCACTCCCTCTTGGCTCTTCTCATGCTCTTTTAATACTATCAGCAGGAACAAGCTTGCCAAGTATCATGTGTAGAGCAGAGGTCTCATCCCCTCAGATTAGTAGAGACCCTGACCCAGACATAGGCCTTTCCAGCACCTTGTCACTTGGCTTTTGCAGACCCCTCCAGCTTCTTCCACTTGCTCTCCTAATACTGTGGTGTAAATACTAGCAACTATTGCTCCACAATATACAGTACTATTAATATAATTTAGTTTTAAAAAATACTAGTGTTTTATTAAAAAAACCCCAACCAACCAAACACCAAAACCCAAAACATGCTATTTATTCCATCCTGCTCTGTTTGCTTTATGAACGTTTTTTTCGACACTTATTTAGGGGCTTTGTCCTGGCAGGGTACCAGAAACCAGCAGCCTGGCTTCCATTGTGAAGGATGGAAAGGAGTAAATATTTCAAAGAGCTATCCAAAGTATCCAAATAAGGTGCTTTTGGCTCCCTCTTTACCTGGTAAGGAGTTACTGTACCTCTGAAAACCAATATAATGCTAGTGCATTCTGAGAAACAAACCCATTGCAGATGGTTAGTGGAAAATGATCTGCACTGAAGATCTATTTCAGTACAGAAATTTAAAGATGAACAAACTGTGCCTATCTGCATCATCTCAGGGATAGCTAGGCTGCTTGGCATTTGCTCTGAAAAGGGAATGGACTTGCCTGGGAGTTGATGTGGTGCTGGGTTCAGCAGGCCCCGAGTCAGTTAATCACAGGGTGTGTTAATGTTTGTTTTCATCAGTTTTATCTCAGCCAGAATCAATTACCTCACAATGATCTTAATAAACCAAAGGGAAGAGAAGACAACTCCTAAAAGCTGGTAAAAAGTTATCAGATACTTGTCAGCTTCAGGAAGGAACAGCCAAAGGTAATGTCAGAGAGACCTTGTGACTCCTTGGTTTAGGGGTGGGCACTTTGAAAACTCAGTCAAGCTGTAACCTGCACATACAAAAATTATCTGGGCATTTATTACTTATTGAACATTCTGTCTTGGTGTAAGCATGTGAAAAAAATCTGCATCTTGGTTATGTGACAGGAGCTGTGTCCACCTTTGATCTGGGAGACAAACTAAAACAGCCTGAGTACAACATACTAGCAGACTGTGATCTCTGAAGAGGTGTTTTTCTGAACACTACTCGTCATGTATATATATTTGTATCTATATATGCTCATATAGACACCTGAAGACATATATACATACACATATATATGGAGCATATAAACTCCAAATCGAAAACCACTCTGTTTTTACTGCTGCTAGGAGATGGGAGAGGAGAATGGTCTGTGAGTACTCAGTGTGGAAATTCCCAGAAGCCAATGGAAGACAGAACAAATTAGTAACCCTGGGATTCAGCTGGAAGACTGCTTGCAGCAACATGACTTAAATGTTTTGGCATTCCCTTGTTTGCTTTTTTTTTAATATTTATTTGGGTGCAGTTGCTACTACTTGCTGGAACATGAAATGCTTTGTCAGCTCGTTTTTGGGTTTTTTGTTTGTTTGTTTTTAAACATTTGTGTATGATTATTATAATTGAGCCAAAAGGTGAAGCTGTGTGAGATGAGGACATAAAAAGTAATTTCATTTTATTTGTGTAGAATCCTTATTACAAATGGGTAGGGATTAGCAGGTTTTAGTAGGTCCACAAAGCAGAGTTGCATGTGAGTAATGACCTTTAAGTATTTAATTAAAGCTCCATTAGAAAAATAATGAGAAGCAGAAGTGGCAGGCATTTCACATGCAGTCCTGCATGTGCTTTGGCACATCACAAAATTGTCAGGGAGGTATGTGAATAGGAGGGAATGCCAGAGGAAAGTCATGTGCCATGAGTGCAGTAGGATGTGAAGGCTGTAGGATATTGGGTAGCTGAGGTTTGGCTTTGGAGGGGGCATAGCACTGGAAAATAACAGGGAGGCTGTAAAAGTACTGAATGGGAAACCCACAGGGTATTAGCTCTGGGAGCATTCCAGAACACATCTTTGGTGTTTGTCAGGACAACTCCAGCAGCATCGAGAACTGCACTGCATCCTCTATGAAAGCAGAAGAAAGGAGAAAACTGGAAGCAAGAAAAGGGTAACAGTGGCCACAGGCTGACACAAGGACTTGCCCTGCATCAGGGCTGGCTGGCTGGGGTTGCAGCAGCACTCGCAGCCCTCGTGGCCACCCACTCAGCCTGGCAGAGCAGAGCACGTAAAGCTGAAAGTACCTCATCTTGGAAAGGGAGTGAAGGTATTTTTAGTCCCTCCAAGAGTCTAAAACAGCTAGATAAGATTAATGGCCATTTATGGAGATTAGCAAGAGTTAAGAGTAGAGGTCAAACCCCACAGTCCTCAATCTCTTTGCCTATAGTGACTGAATTTTTGAGGTAGAGGAAGGGGAAACAATGGGGAGTGTTCTGTTTGTCTGAAATATTTTGGGATTCAGAAAACCCAAATATTTAAATAATGTGTTGAAGAGATTACAGCTGCTCCCCAATGTTTTTTTGTTTTGGTTTTGTTTTGTTTTTTAATATTTTATTTCTGCAAAAATATGTCTTCTTAGATCAGGATGCGTAAAAATATACCATTTTGCAATAATTATTATGTTCCATCATTTCTGAACAAACTGGATTTGTGGAAAACAGACCTTCACATTTTCTGGCTTGCACTGTTACTTGTAACACTGCCTGCTCAAATCTTTATTTCTCAACAGTTCAGGTTTATTTTCACCTTCAGAATTATGATTTCAAGCTTGATTTCTTTTGATCCTAGGATGCCTCTGAACTTGCCTAAGCAATACCTTCAACTTCTAGTTAATACATAGATCCTTGCAGCTTTTCCAGACTGAGGAAAAGGTCTAAGGTTTGCAGTAAAGCTTCTTCCTTGCTTAATTTACAGATGCTGACACCCTGTGCTGCCTGTTTAGAAAAGATGACTGAACAGACTTGACTTTGGAGGGAAAAGAGACATTAAGAATAGGAACAGGAAGGCAAGTTTTCTTACTGCACACTGTAGGAAAATGGAACATGTTGCAGACGCCTTGATTTTTGTGTGAATATTACTACTGACACAACCTGCACTGGACTTCAGACTACAGGTTGGCACAATGCAGCACACACTTCTTCCAATCCAGACAGGCTAGAACAATTTTTTGCACCAGCAGTAAGAACTTTATAACTATGCAAAATCAGCACCAATGGTTGGATTAATATTTTAATAATTACACACTTTTTACATTATGAAAATAAATCATAAATAGTGTAAAAATAATTCTGAAGATCAACTTCTCACAAGCAACAAACAAAACCTCAGGTACAAAACTGAAAGAAAACAAAACAATATTCAACTGAAAAACAAGGAGAAATTTTAATAATAAAAACAAAAGCATGCTGTTTGATCAGGTTCAATTAAGTGAAGACCAGAGGCCACAAGAAAGTGGTAATTAATAAAAAATTAAAATGGCTGATTAAAACTGTGCAATTCTTTATACTACTCATCAAAAGAGGTCTTGTGACATATTTACAGTGCTGAGATACTCAAAATATTCCTTGTATTGATGATATGATGCTGACCCATGTCTTTTCCCCCCCAGGCATTGAAATCCTTGCCAAATTACTTTTCTTTGTATTTTTATCTCTTCTACTTCATTTATGAGACCATTTGCAATACAAAAATAACGGCACGTATAGATGAACTTAAAAAAGTAAAAAATACAAATAAAAATATATAATATTTTCCAAAGGAAAAAGTCAGATACATACATCTTAGCAACATTTTTAAAGTTGTGTGATATTTTCCCAAACATGTACAATAATATAAGAATATCCACATATATGTTAACACTATGTAAAACATTCTTCCACCAACCCAACTCTCCATAATACTTCAGAGAAGTGTGCAAGTACCAATGGGATCTGGGAAACTCATACAATTTCTTTATTAAATAGAAACAAGTAAAACACTAACGGTCCCAAGTTAAATTAAGGCCCCCTGCTTTCCAAAGACAATTCAATTTTCAAGCAGCATTGATAATCTGATGCATTTAAAAACCAAATGAAACAAAAACAACACTCCAAATCCCTTTTTAAAATAAAAACTCCACTTGCTTTGTAGAGTATCTTTCTCAGATATGATGGTGGCAGGCACTTGTTTGTAACAACGTTTAATGAATCCAACCACCATGTAAAATACATCAATAACAGAGGGTGCAAGAAAACCTTCATTTGTACATTGCAGCAACATTCACAACCATAAAAGCACGTTGCAGGAAGGGAAAACAGAAATAAAAAAAATTAGGTGTTAGTTTTAATTCCAGTCATTGAAAGAGAATTTTTGCAATGACTAAAAATTAGACTTTCTTGTGACAGTATCTCTGCAGATATTAGTACTTTGTGTGAGTCTTTAGTGTGAAAATTTAGGAATCTCATTAGGTAAATACAGAGATTTTAAAATGTAATTCAATATGATCAAGCAGCAGAGGTCAGGAAATTTGAAGGGAAAGTTCAACCTCTGTATGCCTTGAACATCTTCATCACATTCAATAGACTGGAAATATCTGTGGAGTTCTTACTGAAGTGGTTCTGATTTAGGTAAAACCCCACTGTTGAAGTTGATAATATTCCCCTTGTTACTATGCACAGTACCTGGGTCCTTCCTCCTGCAAAGAGGTCTCAAAGAGCTTTGCAAGAGGAGGATGCATCACTTTCCCAAATTCATGTCTGGAGATAGGGAAGCACAGCCAAGGGAAGAGCTTTGCATGCCTGAGCCCAGGTTTACAATCCCAGTTCTGGGGCAGTCAGTGGGACAACTCTCCATAAACCTCAACGGGATCCAGGATCTAACCATGTCTCCTGGCACAGCCTCAGCCTCCCACAAAGACCAAAGGTCTGCTCATCTCAGTTGGAGTTGCTGCATCTCTGTTGCTGGCATAACCCAGTAACTGGTGGTCACATGCACCCCTTCCATGAGTAATACTCAATGGAGCCAATGCTAACTTTCCACACTGTACATCAGTCTTAAGAATTATCCTTTTTTAAACTCTGTACTTTACATGTGTGCAGGTATATGAATTTGATCGTTCTGAAACTCATTCATACTACTTACACCATAGACTATAAGAATATATAAACAACTGGATGAAAAGTATCATTCTGCTTTGCTACACTATCAGCATATGACATCAACATCACCAATAAATAAAAATATAAATGAAAAAAAAACACAAAACCCAAAACATTGTATCATTGCTCTGTGATTTAACATTTCATGCTTTACCTCAGGAAAAAATAAAAAGGTGTCCAAAGCATCCTGAAAGAAAGCTTCCCCATAGGTAATCTATGAATATGAAGACAAGGACCACGTATGTCAGACATATTCCATATAGTGCTTAAAAGACTTGTAGCTTCTGTAGCTGGACTTCTGCACAATGTGGTTATAACGCACTGGAGCAACAGATGATTACAAACTTTTTATGAAACAAATGCTGAAAACTCTCAAAGAAACAAGAATTAGTTCAATTATACCTGAAAAAGTCAGGGAGATAGAAACTGTATAGACTAATACCACTACACGTTTCTACAACTGAAAATACTGGTAGAGGAACTACTGTTCCTGTCACAAACTAAACAAAACAAATCATATCTGTATGGAGGAATGCCACTAAAAGATACAACACCACACTGGTGGTTCAAACTACAGCTTTGCCATCAAAAGGAAAAATATAATACTAGCACCAGAAATAGTTCGTTTTAAAACAAAATAAACATGTTGCAAGTCTTCACAGGGTACTTTTCTTGATGAAATGTTACACCCAATTATTTTTTTTTGTACTGACCATGCAACTTTTCTATATATGTTTAAGTTTCATTTCAATTCAATCTTTAAGATGCAAATATTAATGTCAAATCTATGTATGTAGTTTAACCTTTCAAGTTATATTGTTTATCTGTTGTTCAGTCATGGTCATTTAAATGGAATCAACCTTTCATGATCCTGAACAATACAAAAGCTAAAAAAGTTAAGCAAGATTATTTGGAAAAAAAAAGGAAATATTCCTACGTGGCAGGAATTTAATAAAGAAATCAATTTACAAGACAGAAAAGAAAGTGAACAAAGATTCTTAAGTATTTCTTCAGTAAGGTCTCAGTGTCAGGAAATTAAAGGGGAGTTGAGTTTTGACTAAAACTTAACATTAGAGTCTATAATTATTTCCTGAATGACAAAATCATGAACTAAGGTTCTGCTAGCTTAATTGATGCATATCAATAACGGATGCTATGAGGGCAGTTTAGGTATACTTTTTTTTTTTTTAAAGAAAGTGCTAATGACAGCATGCATTTACTAGATCTGTATCTTGTTGCTGTTTCTTAAATGAGTTGTTTGTGGCCACTCTCAGTATGGAGTTACTATAACATCTAGCCAGAAAATAAACATCCTACTTGATTTTGCACGTGAATACTCTGAGGGGCCTTTAAAAAATATTTCATTTTACTGTATGATTGCCAGTATTCAGTATCTTATAAAAACATTGAACTTCTAGTCTTCACATCTATAGTATACCTAGCTACATAAGCCAAGTCAGGATATGGGCATAAGAGACTCTTCTCTCTTAGGTGGACAGCTGGCTCCTCTGCCTGTTGGCTTTTTGAGATAGTGCTTCTTAAACAGTCAGAGGCCTGACATGGTGTTTCTCTTGCCCTCTTTCTGAAAGGCCCTCATTCGCCTTACTGCTGTAGCACTCTGATTATTAACACTTTATATTCAATCTATGCTGTGTGAAGGCCTTTATTATTGTAATCATGTCTATTCAAAGAGGTTGATACATGGATCTCTGAACATTTAGGCAAAGAAAAATGTATTTCCTTGTATCTGTGAACACTTGGCTATTTCTTACTAATGGAAAGATGGAATTGGGCAGCAAAAATATATATGTATTCAGTATATATATATATCTATATAGTGTCATAATTTTGGTTTTTTATTAGTAAGATACTACTAGTTGTAGGCCACTACTAAGATTTTAGCTCTAAAGATCTGTTTTTTCCTCAATGAAAAGCTGGGTTTGACTTTGATATACCAAAATGACAGTAAAGATTTATCGAAGGGAAAGGCTGCGTTACAGTGGCATTTCCATTGATCTGAGATGGTGAAGCAATACAATAAGTGTGACCACAGCAGGTCCCCATCTACACATGATTTAGAAAAAATGGAGCAAGGGAAAATGTGCATTCCAAGAAGGGCGTAAGGCGCCCGCACATGAATGGAGACAGGCTGTCCTTCCTCAACTTCAGTTTTGGTCTGCATATGAAAGACAACTCTCAGAACAGTAACTAAAAAAGTTTGTGATGATCCTGCTATATACATTAGGAACGGAAGCAATATAAAAAGAATTTCCATCTGCCAAATATGGCACCATTTCTTATAAACTAGTCTCTCAAACTAACTTCAGTGCACCATATGAAGACTTAAAACTGGAAAAAATACCTCATGGCAAAACTACAAATGTGCACAAGTGACATATTTCTAGCATTAAAAAAGTGGAGAAGGAAAGATTTACTGTGTTTCTCTAGAAAGCTAATCATCTGAGCAGAAATGGAGAAATATGAACACCTTTAACAGTGTAGTGCGATGACAAGTGTGCAGTGGTAATTACACAGAGTTGTTTCTCTCCAATGCTTTTTGAGTAATAATGTCCACTAAAGTTACTGTAACAAGAAAAAAGGAACAAGATGAATACATCAGTCTGTGAAACAAAAAAATAAACTCTTTTCTAGACCTAAAGGCTTCAAAGACTCTGAAATAAAAACTGTTAATACTGAAACAAGACGAACATGTGGCTTGAAGTATTTTCTTCAATGCCGTCATCATAAATGTTGAATAGATTATTGAAATGCATTCTTTATGGCAGCAGTTACAGGAAAAGGAAACAAAATATAATCATAGCTTCCAAAATCCTGCAGAGAAGTTCAGCTAGTTTTGTGTAATTTAAAGTGAATACCCTGAAAACCACACCATGGTGCATACATCTCTGGGCAGTTCCATTATGATCCTCCTCTGGAGGATGATCTGATTCATCCCCACCTCAAGAATGCTTTTTCCCCCAGCAGTCCCAAAACGCAATATGCAGAGCACATACTCTGTCCATCCTTGAGTGAGGTTGAGAAGCTTCTGGTCTCAGGCAGTGTCTGCCATCAAGCGATGCCTGCAGCACCTCTGCAACCTTTTCAAACAACCCACAGAGAAGTCTGGTTTCTTCTTCAAACTTCTTTCCTTCTTGGTTAAGGACTCGACAGGGCCTATCGTGAATGTCTTCACGACCGTGAGCAGTGCAAGGCAAACCAATGCTGATTAACAGGCAGGACCCTCTTTGATCAAAGGGGCCAAGTATCCCGCAAGACTGGAAGCCATCCACCTGCAGCTGGAACTCTATTTCCCAAAAATTCAAGGCCTCTTTCTATGCTCTGGTTTATCTCTTTTTAGCAATGAGCCATGGTGTGACTCCCTTGAGATGACAAAAGGAAATGATTCAGAAGCTGGAATCAAAGGTCACTGTGAGCAGCCATTTAGCACATGACGTGATCACACAACAAGCAGGTTTGGCACACAAACTCATGCTTTTAGTTCATACAAGCAGATATGGTGTCATGAATCAGTGAAGTACTTAAGATGGACATGGAAGCCAAGTCAGTAAACTCCAATGGCAGCTGGTACAGTACATTTCATAGCATTTTGCTCTTATTTGGTCACAATTTCTTGTAAACTAGTTCATGGTACTCATTGTCCATGCATATCCACAAGCCAAAATATAAGAATTTACAGAAATATTAATTTCTTTTATTGATTGATGTTTTGATCTCTCTCTCATTAGAGAGGCAATCTTTGCAGGTTTACCCTGCAGCATCACCTAACTGCAGATGTCAGTGAAAAAGTACATATGGACTCTTGCAAACAAGTAGAAGCAGCTACATGTAAACATATCTCAGACTTGTAAAACCAAATTTTCAGTTTTCAACTATAAATAAAAGAAGTGGAGCACTATATACACAACTTCATGCTTGTAAAGTTAGATTCATCACTGCAGAGACAAAAAAGATACAGATTAATCCAATTAGTAAGATATTTCAGACATCTATTACAAATACATAGATAAGGCAGAGTTACAAATATGGATAGTTATTTCCTCAGCACCAGCTATTCAGAGAGAAATGCACCCAGGATTTCACTTATGCTTAATGTATCATATGCCAGCATCCCTCCACCTACACTATTCTGAATGCTATGTTTTCAAATCTAGCACTGCCTAAGTTAAACCTTTACTAAAACGATGTTGCCAGTTAATATTAATGTTAAACACAAACGCTAGGAGGATATATTGAAGAACAGAAAGGTAAGGCAAGGAGAAGGGCAGGATATACTGTTCTTCTCAGTATTCCCGAAGAATAATAATAGATAAGTATAAATAATTGTCAAAAATTCATGAGCCTGTATAATGAATTGGAAGCAGTGATCATATGCAGAAACCAAAGGATGTGTAAGTCTTCATGTGAAAAAAGAAAAGTCTTCTGGACTTTCCAGTAAACAAATGCCAACTGTTTCTACAATACTGCCTCAATGAATTATTACTTCTACAAGGTATCACATGAACTACTGTCATGGAGAGGTCTGATCTTGCATTGCTGGTACGTCTCTCTAGAAGGCTCTGAAGTATACCTTGATGTTGTTCAGTATGACTATGACAGGCATTTCTGTGTACTAAGGACATACTGCCCCTGGAAAGCGTAAGCTCTGCCCATCCTACCTTTTGCCAACAGCCAGGCATTGGTAATCCGTCAGGACCCTGTTTCAAGGGGAGGAAAAAAAAAAAAAAAAAAAGAGCATAGGTAAGTTTGATAGGATAGATAATCAACATCTGTTATGACAGCCAGAGGAGAGAAGGTTTACACTGTAAATAGATACATGCACCTCTCTGCTATAAAGATTTGTTTTCCTCTAAATCAATAGAAGATCTTCATCAGTTTCTTATTGCTATTAGAGCTCAGTCTACACGTTATTTTAAATATAATCTGTCTTATTCACAACAATCTGTATCTGACTGTACAAGATCAATGAGAAAAAAATACTATCACTTTTATCTGGAGGGTATTGTGTTTTTATGGCCTCTAGTACAAAGGTAACCCCGTGATATCAGGACTCAAATGTGAGTAGGATCGTTTCACTTTCACTATTAGCTTTTGAATGAAGCAGCAAAATCTTAAGGCCTGAACATACCTTAAGTGCTACAGGTGAGTGCAGGGCAGTGCAGGAGCACTGATTATCTCAGTGCCTGGACGATACAGCCATCTAATTTCTTCTCACGTTAGTGAGAGTCACTACATTTCTCTTCTGTTACTACCCTACCTTAACATAAATCCATGTGTCCAAGTAAGATCAGGGCCAGCTATTGACCACAGTCATACCGGTTTTCATGGACCTAATTCCAATTTATGTGGCTATCCAGGGTTTATCCAGAGAGTTATATGGTCAGAATTAGGATGACATATGATGCAAATAGACTATACATGAGCATAAAAAAAAAAAAATCAGGCCTTGACATTTTTAGAATATAGAATACCAATACTTAATATGTGAATGTATGTGTGAAGATAGTGGTTCATGAGGGGTTTTGAATTGCTTGCATGTAGTCTGATAAGAATGGCTTGCTGCCTAAACAAGAGACAGTGCTGTTTCCTAAGTAGCTTATTCTAGCAATTATCTATGAACACAATATTTTTCATCCATCTATGATTGTTAGTGAATCTCCAGATATAAATGATAACACATATAGAGAGAAACATTTAAAAATTACAGAAGCATGCTTGATTATTCCCAACCAAATATGAGATATGGTTACCATTAATTGGAAGCAAACAAGATGGACTATGGAATAACTTTAATGGACTATGTATTTATGATTAAAAAAACATTGACTTCAAATTAGAAGTGCTATAGTTGAAATAAAATGTATTTAACATTCATCTTAGAGAACCGTGCTTAACCACCAAACAATATCAGAACATGCAGATCAAATCTTACTGTGAATAATTAAAATCTTCCTTGTATCTTTATTAAATGTGTATGTACTATTCATTTGGGGTTTCCCTTCTTAAATGGCAAAGAGTTCAAACTTACTTTATCATTAAATGAAAAAAATCACTGTTGCCAGATTGGTACAAGGGAGAGGATCAAGAAGTAGCATTTTAGTATAGGTGGGAACTTGAATTCATGCTAACATAGGGTGGGGAGTGTCGTGTGTATTCTAGGAAGGTAAGTTCCAAAGGGAAGACCATTAAATTGAAGACATTAAATAACAAAGACAGGGTTTGGGCTGCAGACTGTTATCCTTCTTACAAACCTCAGGTAAGCTTTTCAATTCCAGATGTGTTTGATTACTTTTTGATGAACACGCCAGACACCAAAAATATTACTTGTGTATGGTCTGGAAGCCAAGCTCCAGCTTGGCTTACTGAAAACCTTGATTTTCAGAAACAGTATTTGCACCATTCTGTACTTGACTCTCATTTTGGCCAAATTGTGAAGACGTGCACCTAAGACTGTGTGGATTTGAAGGGAAGTCAGGGGTGCAAAGTAGCTAGGGGACAGGCTGGGGGGTGCAGAACTGAGCCAGGGCAGACAGGAGTCATCAGGCTTGATTAGAAGTGAACATTGTACTGGATTTCTACAAGGACTTGCGTTCAGGGTGAGTAAGGCAATAGGTGTTTTGTGAGGGAAATAACAAACCAACAATTCTCAGGGAAAATGTAGGAAGGACACAAACTTGTAAATTACCATGTGATATGGGAGCAAAACTGCTTAGAGTTAGGTCTAAAGTATCAAAACAAATGTGTGTTCTCTCATTGTGGTTATGATCACTTGAAGCAGCTGGTTGTTCATGCACATGCATGTGTTACGTGAATAATGTAAAGTCAGCTCAGCAAAACATTACTTTACATTGAGAATGGCTGACTACAAACAAAGGAACTGCATGCAGGGTTGGTAGGAAAGAGAAATACTGTACCAATTGGCAAGGGGCATCCAGCCCATCCAGGCCAGGCTGGCCTGGCTCCCCTTTTTCCCCCTTAATTCCACGGAATCCCTGTTTGTAAAGATTAACTTGCAATGTTACTGTCAAGGAAATGCCTTCAATATTGACTTAGATGGAGTGAACAAATAACAACAGAGAGGCAAGAGGAGCAAGCTGACTGTCATAGTGTGATTTAAACCTGTGGGGCACAGACTCTAGCACATTCCAAATTTGGTTTCTTTCCAAAGAGATAGGCAGAAATAATGAGAAAACCCACCACAAAACTTCACAAATTTAGCCTGAAGGTCTAAAGATCTGGTGCTTTAAACCAAATTAGGAGCTTGACAAACAGTCTGCTCCAGAATTTGCCAGAACTTCAGATGAAGCTGCATTAACAAAGGGCTACAGGTTAAACAGTAGCTGGTGCTTGTTCCTCTCCCCTCATTTCTTATTCCATCAGTTTACGGATCGATCTTCCAATACATAAGTGAGACGTACCAACGGGCAAGGTGCATCTAATCCAGGAGCACCCTGTTCTCCTTTCTCCCCTTTAGGCCCCTTTTTGCCTTTCTTTCCCTTTTCCCCCTGTGGATACAATGGTTTGGATAAAACAAGTTTCATTCTTTAGAAAAAAAATTAAAGAAATATTGGTTTTAAAGTTTGGGGTTTTGTCTTTTTAAGCCAATGGAGAGCTGAAAGGACACTTACCACTGTGTTCTGGTTTGGATGGTGCATTATGTGGAAAAATAAATTATATGATCACAAGCAAGAACTGCAATCAGTTTGTATTAGTTTGTGCTGGTATTTCATATTCGGTATTATGAATGTTTTGAAACCCAGAACAGGGCTTGAAATTATTGATTTCTTGAGACAGAAGCAAATCTGCCAATTCCCCAAATCCACAGTTCAAAATAAAAAGTCTCCTATTTGTTCTAAGTGATAGCACTGAAGTGCACGTGCACCCTAACCTGAATTTGGCAGCTCCCCCAGAGCATTTGCCACTAGACAGAAATAACTTTGTGAGAGCAGAATCCATCAGCACAGTTTTTTGAAAAAAGACCTGTGCCTCAGATGCCTCATAGGGATGGCTGGACTCTGACTCAGTTCTATCAGCTTCCATGGTGTCATCTCAAGGGTGAACTGAGCCCAGAGCATCCTTTGCTGACCCTCTGCACTCTGAAAACAGAGTTTGGAACAAATCTTGTTCTCTGTGGTGTTCACAGAAACCCACTGACATCACTGAGGGTGCACTCCTGTCACTCCAAATACTACATGACCATTTCAAACCCTGTTACAGGAATCAAAACACCCAAACTGCTTGATGGAGAGGTGTTAGGACACTTTCAATGATTTCATACTGTCTTGGTATCATAAAGTAATCAGAAGTAGTAATTAGGTTCTTTATTTAAGTATTTAAACATTCAAATATTCTATCTACTGCAGGCCATGTTTCATCATTTCATCTACTTATTTTATCAAATATCAGTCCTTTGATTTCACACTGAGTTTTCTTTTTTAAATGTGAAATTTCCAGAGCTTTAATTCTTATGGAAATGAGCTGATTTCCCTTCAACAAAGCTACTTGCAAAAATGACCTCACCTTCAAGCAGTATAAGATGTTTAGAGAGTTCATTTTATAATTGATCTCACACCAGTTGATCACAATGGTAAATGAGTTTCAGGTTTTGCTCTCAATTTCACAAAAATCAAAAAGGACCAGTTAAAAAACCCAACAAATTGGACTAGGATTGTAAAAAATAGGATAGGAAGGATGAGTAAATCAGAAATATCACATAGAAATGGGAAAAATAGGAAAATTAGTATGACATTGGAGAACCAGCAAGCAAGGTTGTGGCTATTGGGAGGATTTAATTTGCGAGGAAAAGGGTAAAAAAGACAGAGGAATTGTAAGGAACAGGGTAGAAGGAGAAGGAAGGAATGCCCCTTTGGAAAAACAGACAGATTTTGATGAAGCATGGTAAATAGACATTTAACTTGTTCCACATCAGTACAGAAAGACTTAATCCATTAACAAGAGAGAAAAAAACATTTTTACAGAAAAAAAAAATTATATATATCAGATTTTAAAAAGAAAGGAAAACACATTAGTCATTTGATATCATAGCATACTTGACACATTCAAAAGAAGAAAACTGGTTCATGAAGAACACAGACTGCATTCATGTCATAATAGAAGCAAAGTTACTTGTCTATCTTTTCTGTGTGCCAAAAAGTCACAGGATAATATTTGGGAAAACAGCAACACATATATTACCCTTCTTAATCAAATGATAAGTTTAGGATGTAAAAAAAAAGTCTTCACAAGACATGAACTGTAAATTGGCTAAGTTTCCATCTTAAACCTACAGGGATGGCAGTGTAGCAGAGAAACCCAATAGTTTCAAGGTCAATTCTCATGTTATTTGTGCTCAGTGTAACACCAATATACTTGAAGTGCACGCATGCAAGCACAAAGCATGGACATGCTCCAAAAAGGATTCTGAAAATGGACGGTACAGTTTGGTTTCTGACTCTTTTTTTATACCTTTAGGATGTGCATTTCTTTAACTCGTTGTGTTATGAGCCAGCAGATAACTATTGAAACTTACAGTTTTGCAGGGCAGATATATGATCTTATTCAAACCAACACAGCAGTCATCTGTGTAGAAAATCATCTGAATTTACTGACTACTTTACTACTTCTTCCAGAGACTGAGTTACTTCTTTTTAATCTTTAATCTTTACTCCTTACCCTGACCTACAGAGACTCACAGGAGATATGGAGAATCTACATCTGATGAAAATTAAAAAAAAATATTCCTTTCTGCCCTTCCTCAGTGCCTAGAGAAATACAAAGTTGTGGCATTTCTGCAACATCGTTATGGTTGGAACAGTCTCTAATCCTCGTGTGCACAGATTTTCATCAATGCAGAGTGTAGGGGGAAAAGAATAATGTCTTTTCATCCTCTGTTCAGACAGATCATACTCCTCTGTCAAAATCTATAACAACAGACACAACCGTGCATTTGGGACAAGGGGCCCCTTCCCTCTCTCTGCCCACAATACAATCCCTAACTTTTGTTAAAGGTTATTCCTTTTCAAAAGGAATTTTTTAAAATGAAAATACAAACCTTTTTCATGATAAGTGCTCCTGGACTATAATTTTATATGAGTAATTACAGCTAGAACACTTTAAAAAATACTTTTACAGACAAGTTCAGCAGACATTATATTATACTACATTATAACGCAAATACTGACCTCCTTTCACTGTAGCAGAACTACTGATGGGCTAAAATAAAAATCAGCAGTCTAGGTCTCATCTCAGACTGAATAAGTAAAGACTTATTCCCAAGTGTCACTGGTTCTCTTTAGAATGTAAATAATCATATATATTTTTGAAGTGCAATTTGAGTTATATTTCTTCACTAGAAACTCATTAATCTCAGTTTGTGTGATGTCAGTTCAACAGCCAATATGGTTAAGAAATATTTAAAAGCCAGGAAATCATGATCTGGATGCTCAACTTGTTAACTGGTTTATCTCTATTGAAATGGGTCCTGTTACACTAATTTGGTCATAGATAATCAGTAATTATTGTAAGGAAAAACAGTAGAACAGAGAAAATTATGAAAGCTTAGATTTATTGCATTACTTTGTGTCTTTTGAGAGTTTTCCTTTTGGAAAAGGAACCACTGATGCAGTCAAAGTAATTCTGGTGAAATCAGTTTACTTCCACAATACAAATATTTCTTAGTTTCTGGAAAAAATGTGTCAAAACCATGCAATAGAAGTATTTTTCACAGAACTTTCAGCGATATCTTTCCTGACTTTTCACTGGGAAAGACCTTTCTTTGCCTTGTAATTTTATTTGAATATTCTGAGAACTTTAAAGGCAGATATGCCACTCTGCAGACTTCCTGGCAATCCTGTTAATCTGAAAGTCCACAAAATAATGCAGTTTTTGAAACATTTATTAGAATAACTACTTTATCCCATGCATTCTCCTCAGGAAACAAGTTTTGCCTTTTCCTGAATTTTTAGGGGGATAGAGGACTAGACTTCCTCGGAGATGTGTCCTGCAGCTCAAGAGAACAAGTCTGCACAGGAAGCCTAAATCACAACTGAACTCCAAAAAGGGCCTGGCTGTGCCTGTGGCCAGACACAATTCCACACAAAATTCCCTTGCACCCTTTCAACTGAAAGTCCTTTGTTTGACCTATTTAGTTTGACCCTGGGAATAACGGACTAATATCCTAAAGCAGCATGCTGTACTCTGGGACATTAAAACACTTTTAAATCCCAAGTGCAGGAATCTCAGCTGTTCCATTTTCATATCATATCATATTTGTATAAGCAAACTTCTTACTGGCTTCCCATCTTTTCTTCCAGAGATCTTCTGGGGCTCTGATGGCTATATTTTGTCTGCCTATCTGTAGTTGACCATGAAAACCCAGAATCAGCAGGTCTGGTTGGAAGGGAGTTCTGGAGGTTGCCTAGTCAAACCTCTCATCCTGAGTAGGATGATTCCAGACTTTTGATCAGATCACACTAAATCAGAATCTGCAGTGCTCTGTGGGCAGTGGTTCAGCCTCCTCCTCTGGGTACATGACACTGTCCCAATGCCATGCTGCCCTCCATGTGAACAAGGTTTTCCTAATTGCCACTCTGGACCTCTCAGGAGCAGCTTCTGGTACTGTGTTTCACCACTTGCTATTACTCAGAACAGTTTTGCTCCATCGTCTTTGTATCTCCCCTTTCAAGTAGTTTGGCCTTCTCATTGTGAGACTAAGCCAGTCCACCTCCTTCAGTCTCTTCTACCAGTTGCATTTGCCCCAGGGCTCTGCCAGCTTGGTAGCCTTCTAAATCTCCAACTTCTCAAGCTTTTCTTGAACTGGGAGGCTCAAAAGACCACCTGCAGTATTCAAGCAACCTTGCTGGGATTGTTTAGAGAGGTGTAATAACTTACTATTTATCTTTTAGACACAACCCTTCTAATGTATCCCAGTATGAGAACACACTGTTAAATTCACTCAGATTGGCACCTACTGTAACTCCCCCATAGCACACGCTGGCCATTCTGCCAAGTCACCTCTTAGAGCTGGCATTAATCAGTTACACCTTTCTACTGCTAACTGCTCTCAAAAGAGAAAAACTGTTTGCTTGTGACAGACCTGTGATCTCTGGCAACAGCAAGAGCTCATCATTCATTGTGATTACTCCACCAGGTCAGACACTGCCTTTATAATATTCATGGAGCACCTGCTTAACCAACAGTTCTGCAAAATCAGTACCTTACCAGTGATCTCAGCTTGAGATGAGTCTGACAGAAGGGAAGAACATATTTCACAGTACCCTTTTAAATCCATTCTTGGGAAGTGTTTTGTCTGACAGCATTAAGAAACAGAGATGAACTCTAACATCCAGTAACCTTTTCACCCTGCTTTTTGTTTAGGACACCATGATGGGAAGTGGACCTAGTATAACCCTACACATGTCAGCTAGGCAAAAATAGTTGTAGGAGAACCAGACCTAGAAAAATCACCTGCTGTGTGTATGCACTTTATATTAAGTGGCTTGGTGTGAGTGCTAATTCAGCAATTTCATGCGTTCTCTGTTGGATAGAAGTGGGAGAGAATTGCTTGTGAGCTTTCTCTGCACACATTAAGTCCTGAGTTGCTTTTTACTAAACATATTTCCAAGTCCCTGTGTCTAGACACTGAAAATGAAGTTGGTCTCTTTCTGTTAAATTCACTGTCTAGTTGGCTTACCAGAATGGTAGAATATATGACTTAATTTCAATCCACAATTATCACAAAGTACTTAATTGTAAATAAGACATTGCCAAAAATAAAAATTCAAACAGTTCCTGTCTTATCCATTTGGTGTAGGACAGGTAGCATGTACAGGCACGGTACACTAGGATCAATTATTATACTGCAAATACTGCCATGGAAAAGAGCTGGGCTCTTCAGTATAAAATTACTACCACAATGACTAATGTCTGCATTAAGTATTTCAGGATTTTCAACAAGTGTAGGATGGATTGGAGAAAATCAGTCTAAAATAAGAAGCTGGGCTTTGGTATAAGCTGACATTACTACTCCTGTGCATACATTTCTGTGGTTTTTCATGATTTTGCTTAGCATGTATCTGTGATCTGCTTTTTGGCACACAGTAAAAACAAAGTTAAGTTTTAATGGACAATTTATAGTATAAAGACAACAGAACTGAGTAGGCTGAGGAACCAAGCAACAGTTAATAACACTGTGGTCACCTTTTCTCCCTTTTCTCCTATATCACCTTTTTCTCCTCGTGGACCAGGGAAACCCTATAAAAAAATGGACAAAGATAGGTTGACTTTTATTCACATGCAGGTTAAGTTTTTAAATACTCTTGGAAAACATAAAAGGATGATTTCACAACATGCTTTATATATATGTGTGTGTTATGTGTTGACACATGCATCAACACAAAACCATGAGAGACAAGTAAGTCACAGAGTTTGGTAGAGACATTTTACCAGCTACAGAAAGAAATCACACCACTCAAAATGGCAACAGTCCATGCTACGCAGCAAATCCATGTTTTGAAAAAGACTCATCCAAGGTAGGGATTTCAGTGTAGGACTAGAGGAAAAGGCTTTCAGTAAGCCTTTTTAGCATGCCAAAGAAAGAGATTATGTTTTGAAATGTACCCCTTACAGGTTATGGAATTATTATTTTCTTTAATTAGAATACATATACTTAACTGAGCACTAGTGACTCCTTGTTCTACAAATCAGTCACAAGCCTGAATGTTTTTTTAGCAAGCACAGCTTTTCAGTGTACTGACATACAAATGACCAGCTACTTGTATTGCTAAGCACTGTGTGTGGTGGTGTCTGTCGATAAGGACTGTATATTACACAATCTTTGTCCTCTTTTATCATAGACAAAGAGCAAATGCAGCATTTAGCACAGTGTCAGTATGCACTGCATGCACACTACATGGAAACAAAGATGTTATGCTCCATGAGCTATTTCTTGGAAGACGCTTACCGACCATTCAGAGTGCATTGGTCACAGATATTACTTACATCAAGGCCAGGCTCTCCATCTTTGCCCTGCCAAAGAACATAGACTGCATTAACATCCCTAAGCTGTGGTACTGATGGCCACCCCAAGGCTCAACTTCTGTGCCCCCTCTGCACAGCGATACCCACATTGATTAGGCTGTACACACAGTGTTGCTGTCAGTGAGGGACACTGCTGTCGGTGGTTAATATTTTCAGGAACTGATAACTTGACTGTAAAATTTTGTTTGGAGGCAGATTCCAGGACCACGTTAGAAATACAGAAAAGCCCATAATACCTTTTTTTAAAATTTTTAGTTCACAGGAAGGGGAAACAGCAATTGGGTTTGTTTGGTTTTTTTTTCAGTGTAACTCACAAAAGTGACCCTCAGATAAAAATGCATGGCAAGCTAATCTAAAACTTCATGGAGCCTGAAACCTGTCACTAGTCACTGACTCCTGATCCAATTAAATGGATCCAATTAAACCAGAGGTCTGTATTTCAGCTTTAATTAATTAATCAAGCAGATTAGACTGCAGAGGGTATGGAAACATTGCAAGTCTCCTGGAAAGGCTGGTTGTGCCTGGCCAAGAATATTTACATGGCTTTTCTTGCGTGAAGTACAGAAAAGACATGTGTATATGTACACACCTGACCCAGTCATTAGCAGTGTAAACAGAGTAAATCAACTGATTTCATTTGGGATATTCTTTTTAGGACAAAGGAAGTTCTCCTTCATAATTTAGAAATGGATATTATTTAAATGGTTGTTTTAAAGCATACCATTTTCACCTACAAATGAGCAACAACGAGCTTCTCATATTGCTTCTGAGCACATGGCACAGAAATTAAAACAAAACAGGTCTCTGAAGTGTCAAACAAAACAGAAATATAATGGTGAAGTAGCCTTGCACTATGGAAATCCAAGCAGCTTATTGACATCAAGAAATTCACAGCTTTCCACAGTTCATCCTGAACTCCTAGCACTCTCGCGTGGTGCCTGTGCAGCTGATGGCCACAGGCTGCTGAAACTGGAGTACTTACATTCTGGATTTCCTCTCTCTTGCTTTTTTCTCTCAGGTCTGTTTTATTACGTGCATGGGTAGGAATCTATGTCTGTGATACAGACCTTTGACTTTGCACTGTCAGGGTTTATTATCTACCCTTGCCTTTACCAACTAATCCTATTGCTAGGTGAAAAGCAGCCGTAAAGCACAGAAAGTTTAATCAAGGAGTGGTGAAAAGTGCAGTGTGTACAAACTTCGTGTCACTTACAGGCAAGCCATATGGTCCTCTGGGTCCAGGGTCACCTACGATTCCCTTTTCACCCTAAGAAAAGATTATGCAACAAGCAAACAAAAATATTGTCTGTTTTAGAAATGATCTTTACCAAGTGTTAAAGTTTATACATTCCTCAATATTTTGAGTGAAAAATATCCAAACTCATATATTTTTACTAAATGCTTAAGGGGGAAAGTGTGTACTACTTTCTAGGCAAAATAAACTCTTAGGCATATATTACATTCATTTTTAAATACATTATTAACTGGAAATATTTTTCAAACTGAAATTGCTCTAATGTCAATTTTAAACTTGCAACAGCTGCAACATTGCTCTCAGTAAAATCTAATGTCATAATGAAAACTGAGGATATAGAGCATCGAACTCCAACACAGCAGCTGAGATGTGACATAGTGACAGGCAAAAATAATGTGTCAATCAAAGTTTGTATTTAAGTAGGCAATGCTATTAACAGTGACATTGAGAAGATTACCCTACGCTCTGTACTGTGTTGCTAAATGATCTACTGGATTCTAGCATAGTGATGTAAATACCCTGGTTTATTAAATCATAACTGTATTCATGTGCAGGACAAACAAGTAAAGAGATGAGTCCAGAAGTTTGATCTCATTCTGTACTAAAATCCATGGAAAACTTACCACTTTCCAGAGCAGGGCTACCAAAATCATTTTGCAAGCTTAATACAGGACAAACTTTACCAAATGAAGAGAAATTTCAAGGTAACAAATTTGAGGTTGACAGTAGTAATCATCTTTGCTCTCTAACTGTTCTTCATCAAGACTGATATTAAGTTAAACTTCCCAATTCAGCCAGCATTAGCCCAGGTAACTGGGAGCACAGGTCCATGTGAGCTTGTTAGGGAATCAGGGCTGGTAAGCAGGTGTGGTCAGCAGTCTTGTTTCAGATTGTGGTGTTCTTTCTTCTGAATAAAATTCGTCAGAAAAGCCATACTATCTCTCTCTCAAGAACTAAACTGCTCCAAGTATTGATGAATTTAAAAAAACCCCACCTGTTCACCTCTAGTTTTCAGATCTCCTCCTCTGGATTTGTTAAGCAGGGTGAGATGGACCCCTTCTTTCCCCACTTTCCTGAAATTAACCCAATGCAAGGCTTTGCATCTCATGCTAGCACTTGCTGCATTATGCTCTTGAGATAATTATCTGTAAATAGCCCTCTGGGTTATTTACTACTTATTATTACTTAACTAATAACTCTAGTATTAAAAGCATAAGACAGAGATGTTGACATGTACCTAACAAATAGTGGTGATCACTGGCACAACTCTGAAAATGGGCTGCTGAGTCTAAATTTCATTGACTGAATGATACAAAAAAGCAGGCGCCAATAAAAAAGGAATCTGAACCTGTGGTTGATCGACCACAGCAATAGCGAGTTTGTCAGAGTAACCGACATTTGATGTGTTTTAAGTACTTCATATTTTTTACTGAAGCTTTAGTCTAGTCATGATTAGATGTGCAATGTCTGATCTTTCTGGATTCTGTTATTCCCCTCTCAGCAGCACTTTTGCTGGTTGCCCTTCCAGAACAATAAGAGGTACTGGGAAGTAATGGCTGATTTTCAAAACAACAAATCCCTTGCAGTTTTAAAGCATTTTGCTAAGAAGAAAATAATGTGCTGACCTACGTATGTAACAGTGACAAAACTCTTTGATCAATACTTGCAGTATGTCAAGACTAGTTAAGTACCTTTCAAAAAAAAATCTTCAACAGCAAAGATGACTGTACAAAGTCTCTCAAGATAGGCTTGTAACATTGCTAAACATATGGTAGACATAAAGATACTGAATGTATCGATCTAGGAAATAATCTCATCTGTTACGTAAGAATGTATTTGGAGAAGTGTATCTCAGAATTTGTTGCCACCAATACAAAGCACATGCTGAAACGTGTCTGGAATGTCAGATGAGGTCCTGAATGTTTATGGATTATATAAGATTGATGGACTGTCATGAACTTACTGCCCTTAACCATCATAATAATGCATTTCCTTCAGGGAAGCAGATATTCACAAACTTCAAGGAAGTTTTTAGTATTTTTTGTAAGACAATTGATCAGTGTCCAAAGAATATAAACCATAGCCTGAGTTTTTGCCTCCTATTTCACTTCTGTCTCCTGAATCACGGATGAATATGAATTAACCATTTGTATGAATAAAGCTGAATAATTGGTGTTTCCATTAAGATAAATAGGCAGATTTCATAACACTGCCAGAGTGAGAAACATTTTAATCAAATTAAAGACAATGCATTTTCCCCTCATAATACAGCATGTGCTTAGTGATGACAGCGTTACACAGACTACACATCTGAAAGTCAAAATCAAGATCAAAACTAGGTCTTCGTCATCAAGGAGAAAAAATAAAAGTAAAAGAAAAAAGGAAAAGGTGCATTCCCAGCTTTCAGGTTCTTTAGATGGTCAAGAAGTTGTATACATACTATGCCTGTCATTACCCTTCAGGCTTATATGTTTCCTTTCATGAGTACAAGTTTAAGATGTTTATCTGTTTTCCAGTGTTCTCTATTTTCTCTCAAGACAGTATATAAGCGAGATTGATAGGTATACAGATTCTGAGGCCTGTTATGATCAACTCCTCCATTTAATAAAGATGGCCTCAGTAAAACCTCTCTAAGGACCTAGAAAAATGGTACTTCCAATAGCTGAAGAATTTCATAAGGACTGTGAGACACCAACCTAATAAATTATATTAACCTCACACTATTCATTATCATTTCAGTTTCTACTAAAAGAAATGCACAAAACCACACTATAATGCATGATGCTCTTAGTCTACCTTCTTACCAACTAAATAAATTTTTTATAAAGATGATCTGATGTTTCCTATTTTAATTAAATAGCTAAACTGAAAAACAACGAATCCACCCTAATTCGTACAATAGTATGTTCTACCTCAGAGCAGCGATTCAGCATTGCCTTGAATGCATCCTGTACAACAATGAATCCAAATATTCTGTATAATAACCCTAACCCCCTTCTAAATAAATAGTGGCCCAATGTTTTTCTTGTCAGTACAACAAAATGTGGTCCTATCCAGCACTAGTGAGCAGTAGCACTATGCACTACTCTTAATTGAAAAGTAAAGTCTGAAATCTGCAGGCAAAAATGTTTTCTCCTGCTTTCACATAAACGAGTTCAACAGTCGCAAATGCAAGTTTTAAAACTGTATTAAAAACATGTTTTGTTATTTAGATAATGAGACATATCAATGCCAGGCACCTGTTACATAACTATGATACAAACAACTTCTCCTCCCAAATGGTATCGAATAATTAAATGAACAATTACAGCAATGATCTTGCTAGTTGATTGCTTGGGAAAAACCCACGTGTCTTGTGAACTTCCTTCTATTCATTTAGCTACACAGAAAATGGTGGCTGTACAGGAATTTCTTGCACACCTTAGTCTCTATACTTTCACAAATCTCTCCCTCTGTGCTCATGCAATTACTGAACTGATTTACATCACAGCAATTCCTATCCCCTTTGTAACTACTACTTGTCAACAGCCACAGTAGGGCTGATTCTAGATCCAGATGTACGACTTCTTATGACTGCATACTTTCCCAAGAAAAAGTATTAATAGTTATTTTCCAGAGTGGAAGAATAGTTTATATTATAGCACATTGTTTTTCGAAGAAATTTCAACTGGTAGTACCTGCACATATCCTTCAACATAAAAGCTCATAATGCAAGAATAAAATATATGGTATTTTTATATACTTCTACATGCATATCTCATCTAAATTATTTACTGAACATCAGAGGAACTGAACTATCTTTTCACAGAGTTGATAGAGTAAGTAGTTGGAAAAAACCCCAAAGTGAATTGAATCTGTAATCCTCTAGGAAAACAAGATAAATTTCCAAGTCCTTCAGACATTTAACTAGCCTAAGTGGTAACTACAGTCTACTGTTCCTATTTTGGACTGTGCTGCATGTCTTGAATTTATTTCTCAGTACACAGCTCTGTAAAAATGAATCATATCGTTCTCAGACATATTGCTGCTGAAGCTAACTGGACCTTTGCCATGTGGCTGTTTCCTTAATGCAGCAAGTCTGAAGTTGTTTTAGCACAGTTGTTTTTCTAAAGTGAAAAAGTCAAAGACAAAATTCTGGACCGGCAACTCCTTGGAGGTTTCAGTTAGTATGAGGTGTCATCTTCTGGTTTGTTGTATAAGTCGATGGTTGTATTGTTAGAGGTGACATGTTCACATTTAAAAATTAGAGTTCCCATCCCATTTCCACTGGGGAAAATCTACTGTGAATATTTCAAATAAAATACGAGGGCTCCTATCTTCTAAGCTTAAAAAAGGCAAGAAAATTTTAAATTTCACAGAGCTTGGAGACTTTTTGCTTGGACAAAAACATTTAAGTGCATATAGGAGACAAATTCACTTCTTTTTGCCATTGCATTTGTATATAATGAGATCACACTATATTTTGTCCCAGCTTGTTTTCTCAATTTACACAAAATAATAAAACCAACGAAAATGATGTTCTGTGTGGTACAGTGAACCTGAAAGTCTTGTCAATTTCTTACTGATTAGTCAGTTCCAAATACCAGGCCCATAAGTTACAATGTCAACCCTTAAATAGATAAATGTGTACGTAACTAGAGCACATACACAGTTATACAATTCTGGGCTGATCCTCAAATAGGTGAGATAATGTTATGTTTAGTAACATCTAGGTAAACTGTAAGTACCCATATAACATTTTTGCATTGTGGCAATCACTTTGTAAAGAGAAGCACACAGAACATGTACTTACTCTGTCTCCTTTAGGACCTGCAGGGCCATGGGGACCAACTGGGCCATCTATACCCTACAAAAGGAAACAAAGGGGTAAGAGCAAAGTCTTGTTCTTACAACCCTTTAGTTTTAATAGCTGTCTTCTAGTCAAGAGCTAAGGAATCAGTCTTCACTGGTTGAAAATTCAAACTTAATTGTGATGGGATCTAGCTGAACAAATCCATCTGGCAGTCAAAACTCCATGTATAATCTCTCCTGTTATGAGGTAAACCATCCTTCTACCACTTGGAGTTTACTAAAGCCCTAACCTTATTTATGAAAATAAGCAACCCAACCAAGGCAGTTGTCCAATCCAAAGTCAAAACTAAACCACCTTTTTAAGGTTCAGAGCTCCTCCTACTGAGAATTACGTTCTCCTTCCCACACATCTTGCCCTAAGAGTCTGTCTGAAGCCCTCTTTAATATAGTGCGGAAAATGCCTGCAGCATTTGGCCTTCCTTCCTCGGTTCAGGGTATGAGCATGGCTGGTGGAGCTCCTGGGAAGGACACAGACTCAGTAACGAAGAGTGACACAGAAAGACAAGGGACTCACCCGGGGTCCTGGCTTTCCGTCTAAGCCAGATGCTCCCTGTGTGGTTAGGTGGACACATGGATGATGGGTACAACACGAATGACAAGAACATGAGATTAGTAAGTGGTGCTGATGAATAAACCGAATCCAAACGTACAGTACAGGTTGTGACAGGGTTCTGGAATGGGTATCACATTACTACAGCATGTTAGTTAAAAATTCACATAAAACATCAAGAGCCTGACTTTACCATCTCTGACCCACCCCTACCCTCACGTCACAGTATATTAGACCAGAATATTGTCAGGCTACAGTGCTACAAGCGCCAGATGTTAGGGTGCTTTTGAGCCTTAACACACAAATATTTTACTCAGTGATTTACTTGCATGCTTTCTAATTTGTAAATAACGACAATACTGAATACTGTACACAAAGGAAGAAAAATGTGTGTTAACTGTGATAGGAAATATTTTAAGTGCAAGAATACTGCATTATGCAGCCAACAAAATCTGGGTCCCGACTACAATGGCCTCATTCATTTCCAAGAGCCCAGGAGACAATCACATTTCCTGTTTTCCCAGTACAGTCCCAGTTCAGAGCGCAGTCGGGGCTGCGATGGCAGTGGCGGCAGATCGCGGTATGTGCCGGGCAATCTTGGGGACGGGGTGACCCCGCGTGGATTGAGTGGGAATAACAGCGCAGCAGAGAGAGCGCTGCAGTGCCGGCAGGGGATGTTGGGACAGAGGGGGACACCACTGGTCGGGACATAGAGAATAATCTGGGGGACACTTCCCTCCAAAAAGCCCAATTCAAATCCTCCCCGCCCTCCCGTCCCCCAAACCCAGCTAAAAAACGCCACGCAACTCAATACAATGAGCCATTTTTTTGAACATTAAACAGTTCAACTTTGCTCCTGAAAATGACATTTACAAGTAGTAAGCAGAAGAGGACAAGATCTATGTAAATTTGAAAAACTAATAACATAGTTCATTCTGGGTTAGAAAAAACATTTGTGGCAAAACCAAAACTTTATTCTTTCAGCCATTTTCAGGATCTTGACTCAGGCCTACAAAGCTCACTATCTACAGAGATGTAACGGTCAGTGTGAAAATGATCTTTTCTTAAAAATAAATTCAAATTCCTAGTGAAGCTGACCTTGTCCAGAGGCCCTGCACATAATTCTTGAAAATATTCATGAGAGAGGTTTGTTTTCCTTTTGCTTAACTCAATCTTTTTTCTCTATTTTACTGTTACCAATGTAATCACAGGGAGTCATCCTCATACAAAAGTAACAACAAAAGGAAAAATGAACTCTTTTAGTGAGGAACAAAATAAAGCTATCTTTTCAGCATGCTTTCAAGCACCTAAAGTATTTTCTGTTTTATCATCCTAAATTTTAACAACTGTAAAATTCCCATATTTTTAAGGTTCTTCATTTCTTTCTAAGACAAAATGTACATCAAACATTCAGAATGGAAGTTTTCTAAAGACCAAGAAAAAAAATGAAAATCCATGAAAAAAAATATTAAAATTCCCTAAACCAATTTTTAACTTTCCTCAGTTAGACCTCTCCATTTTAACTGCAGAAGGGCAAGGAGAGGAAGATGAACTGAGGAGAAGGAGGAAAGGGAAGATTCCTTTTTAAACTCACACACCGTACAACACTTAAGTAACAGTATGACTAATGTAATGGGGGTGATGGCATCCTTGTGACAGGCAACACTCTCAACTGACACATAACAAAAAATAAAACATGACAGCACTGGGTGTTACAGGACATTACTTTGAATGATAGCACAGATTTGTGACAAAACGAAACAAGACTGATACTCTGCTCTAACAAGGTATATTCTGTGTATGCTATTGAGTAAATCAGAGTTGTTCATCAGGAGTAGAAAGAGAAGTTTGTGATTTGTACTGAGATTGAATAGTTGGGGTTTTTTACTTACTGGAAGACCAAGGGGCCCTCTGTCACCCTTTTGACCTGGTTCACCCTTCAATCCTTTAAGACCATTTAACCCTGGTTCACCCTAAATGTAAAAGTATAAATGCCAAATTTTTGGTGCTATAATGGGTATTTAAGCTGGGATAGAAGAAGCCAGACTCATAAATAGCTGCAAATTCCAGTTTGAAGCAAGGACACAAATTCAATCTTCTCAGCTTACTAGCACTTTACATACTGATACAATACTGGACAAGAGCACTTGGGAGGTGTCTGCTGGAGATTTAAAATCTATATGAAAAAACCTCCAGGAAACTAATGAGTAACAGATTTTTTTAATATTTTCCTACTAATTATCACTATAGTTAGATGGCTCGAATTGAGTTTCAGGGAGTTTTGGAAATTCCTCTAATTCCATAAACCACCCTATGCAGATAATTCAAACTGAAAGAAAATGTTCAGAAAAATAAGCCTCAAGTGGATTTCTACAGTGGGATTGCCTGAAAAGTGTATTTGGTGAGGAAGCAATACTTTCCCTTTCAGCAAACTGGAATTTGCAGCAAAATCTTACATAAAGATATTTTAAACCTTTAAGCATACACAATTAAACAGAAACAAATTAAAAGAAGCAGTACAGGTTACACAATGCCAAGCTTTTTGGAAGGTCCATAGTTTCTGTTCATACAGGCATGTTTTAACAATGTAAGAAATGGCCCTTGTCTTGTTGTGATTGTTAAACTATGCCTAGGCTATTACATTAAACATCACTAAGAGGATAATAGTAGGCTCAGAGTTGCCAATAAATCATTCTCTCATAATGAAAAACTGTATCAGCATGAGGGCTGTTCAGTCAAAAAGAGCACTGACCACACCTGACTCTTCTGGGAAACAGAAATACGTGGGCACTTCATCCTGGCTGCTCCCTACGGCCTCATTTCTATTTTTCTCTTCAATGTACTATGTTACCTTATATCATATTCATATTTAAAAAAAAATCTCCGTAGAACCTAGTCTGCTCCTTTAAGTAACTCCAGACACCATCTGCCTGCTTTGCATCCTGCCTAAGTAGCCATTTCTTCATTCTTCTCCTATTTGACTCGATGTGACTTTCAGAGCAGTAGCACTGAAGCTGAAGTTTTGGAAACAGACCCAAGAAATCCCACAAAAGCTGAGTCTCAGGCCAAAAGCCTGAGGTAAGGCAGGGCTGGTGCTAAGATGGAACAGACTTGATTTCAAAAAATGATTTATGACTCAGGTTTCTTGATCCAAGGTAATTCAACAGTCTCATAAGGAGTGAAACCTGTCATTTTCTGTCGTACAACTTAAAAAACCAAAACAGACTCTAAAAACTAAACAAGAAAGCCCCTCTCCTCTTTTTTCTAACTTTCTGAGAAAGGCAGATGTGAAGAGGGAGCCACAGTGATTCAAATGTTCATGCCTGCCATTCCTGGCCTTAACGAATGCTGTGACAGAGTGTCATGTTGAATTTTAGCTTAACTGGTGATTACTGAATTAAAGCACAAATTAAAATATTTCAACTCTGCCAAAATTCACTTCCACCCTCCTAAGCCGTTTTAGTGGGCTTAGAGAGTCCCTACAGTATATCTTTGTGTACTATGCTGTGGAAAACGTTCAAATAATATTACAGACCTGCCTGTTCAGGAATTCCAGTTTGGAAAACCTGGAAATACAACCATTGGTGTGATGGTGAACCAGCACAGTATGTGAAGGAACTGGTCAGCAAATTACATGGCGCCTAAGAAGGTGAAAGGCCATGCACACTGCAGGGAGCAGGAGATACAAGAGAGCATAAATGAAGAAGAGTTTATCTGACTCCACTCCCTCAGCCTATAGTATGCTTCTGTGTTCCAGAGTAATTCCAAGTGCAATGGTAGCTTGCCCATAAACAGCAAACAAAATAATTTAGTGCCAGATCAGAAATATTAATGCAAAAAATGGATGCAGCCAATGATAAGGAGAAACGCTACTCAGAAAGAATCACAGAAAGTTTTCAGCTACCTCTTAATATTAAAATTTGCTTTAAGGTTTAAGAATATCAGAAATGTTTATTAAATGAGACATGACAAAACATAGCTGCATGCATTAAAGAGCAAAGCATGACACTTTGCAGACATCGAGAGCATGACTATTCACTACAGGTATTAATTTACCTTTGGGCCAGGAAGTCCATGAGGTCCCTGAAAATAAAGATACCATTTTTCATTATGAAAATACACCACAGTTTTTTTAAGAGTTTGTTCCCTTATAAGGGTGCAAGTTGCATCTGTATTTTTTTATTAACAAACAAAATGCAGCTGTTAGTTAAGCAACTGTAAACACTTGACTCTGAGGATGAACCAGATCACTAGCATATTAACAGTAACACTGGCAGGTGCAGTTTGTTTCTCTGCTTCCTATGAATTTTAGGACATGCAAAAAAAATCTAAATTAGGTCCCTTTCTAGTGGCTACATACTCTCATAGCACTTCTAATAAGCAGGCATTAAAGTAGCAAGAGGGCTTAAGCCCCTTCTAGCCCCACTCTTCCTCCCAAGCTTACCATAGGGCCTGGAGGACCATGTGGTCCTGGTGGTCCAGGTGGTCCTATCATCTACAGATAAAAACAATGGCATTAAATCATGCAGAGTGAAGAACTCCTGCAAAAATACCAGAAGTCAGACTGACCCTTCTTCTTTTGGCAAGCACTTACAAAAACAGCAATCCAACAGTGAACATTGACAGCTTATCTAGACAGGGCTTTAGGAATGGGAATTATTTTTATTTGAAAGACAGGGTACCAAAAGTGTAGATTTGCCTGTGCCATCTGGCACCATGCCTGTCTCCTGATTCTTATTGCTAGGGTCTACAATACACTTTAAGACACTATCAGCTAAAAAAAAAAAAAGCACACTCTGTAAAACAAACAGTACTCAACATGGATGCTTGAAATTTTAATATTTTATGGTATGTGCTCCTTAGTTCTCTTTTGTACTACTTAATCTAGTGAAACAGAAGATGATGTGTTATTTTATTCCTCCTCAATACTGATGAATTGAAAAGATATTAAATACAAGCTAGGTTTTGGCATAATTTCCAAACTGCCCTTTCTCTCATCTTTTATTTAGTTCAGACCACTTGCACCAAGAATTCTCTAAGTCATTAAAATAGGTAATCAGGTTGCTCAGCACGTAGTGCGTGCATATTCTGTGGTGGTTTTCTGTGTTCATAACAAATCCACGGAAAGAATTTCATGATGATATATACAGTTTAATAACACTTCTCTTCCTGGATTTAATCCTAAAGGGCTGTTATCATAACCTGCAGTGGCAGCAGGGATGCTAAATCAGCTCTCCAGACTTATGCACAAACACTCTGCTACAGTAGCTGTTGGTGATGGCAATAGTGGCAACAAGATGCACTTTGAAACATAAGACAGATTCGACCATCTGTGAAATCTGAAAACTGAAAGCCTTCCTTCAAATGAAAACAAACAGAACAAGATGAATGAGCTTGAGAATTAACTTCTAACAAACTAATCTTCATTTCAGAGACAGAGACTCAGAGATGCAGGGTGTGTATCGTGTCCTCTGACTCCTCAGAGCTATGGCTTCTGTCACCAGTGTCAAGGTAGTGGTAGCTAACCTGTGCTCTCAGGTTTCCTATCTTGCTGTGCTCTGATAATGTTAATGACTCATATCATAAAGGTACTTTGTGGGAGATTGTTTGTTTGTTTTGCATTTGTTTGGCAGAGGTTTTTTGTTTGGTTGGGTTTCAGTTTTGTTTCTTTGTTTTTCTGTTTGATTTTTTAATGCCTTTGCAATGATTTGAAAAAATGTTTGGTCTCATAAGACTAGTCCCTACCGTGGGTCACATGTCTGAAGTCAGTCTAGTCTGGTTCTCATTGAACTTTCTGAGAATCCCAGAATATAAGGTGTTGAGAGAGATTATGGTTTGTTTGGGGTTTTTTTCCCATTTATATTTTGATTCATAACAGAGTCAGAAGGCTTTCACTGAAGTGAGCAGGACTGACCGAACAGAACACAACAAGAATTGTACCTTTAAAATTTCTTAACCTGTACTTAGGTCTATGACCAGAAGTCTGTTATCATGATCAGTTATGATGAATATGAAATATTGTTCAGAATCAAAAGCTGGAGAACCATTGCTGGACTCCTGTGTTCATTGCAACACCACACTCAGACTTACTGAAGGACCTTGGGCACCAGGCAAACCAACATCTCCTTTTTCGCCTTTCATACCATTGGTTCCCTACAAAATCATTATGAAACAAGAGTTTATAAACAGCTTTAATTCTATTAGCAATCAATCTAGAAAATACAGTATTTATTTGAAAATAATTATCATTTTAAAAAATAATAACACAGCACACATATAATGTAAATACTTTTTAAAAGTTTTGGAATTACTTTATAAATAATTCTTAACAAATTTAAATATATGCTTTCATATTGATAGCTATCAATTGTTGCATGATATTCATGACAATTCCTTAAGCTGGCACTCCGGTCATGATATAGTCTACTATGAATACAGTTTGGCAACTGTTTCTGTTTTTACTGAGAAATTTTATATATATATATATATATATGAAGAATGAATCCCGTAACTATTGATGAATTTTCTCTCCCTCCTCAATCTAAGTCAACTGAAATCCCAGAAGTGTTCAAAACATAGCTCCTTTCTCCTAAAAGCTACACTTGGCCAAGTTGTGCTGTACATTACAAGAGAGGTACAATTCTGGGCAGCATGGCAACTAATCTCCCTCTTTCCAATGCAATACTGTTTTTGACTGTAAGTGTAATGAAAAGTTCTGACAATCTTACAGCTCCTCCTAGATTAGCTGCAGAATAATCTTAGAATTTTCTCCCCAGTGCTTTCTGCCCCCTTTGCAATTTCTCAGCACTGTTGAAAATTCCTGATAATGGGAGAGGAAAAAAAGTATTGTAGCTTTAATTAATTAATTAATATTTCATACTCACTGGCAGGCCAGGCAGTCCAATTCCTCCCTTTTCCCCAGGCATTCCAGGATCACCTGCATCTCCTTTTGAGCCCTTAGGACCCTAAAATATGGACTTATTCAGCAAGTCATAAAAAACCAGAGACACCAACAGAATTCTAGCTTTGACCCTAATAAGCTGAGTAAGTCATGTGCATGCATATACCTTTGCTATTAAAATGCAGAAATGCAGACATTATTAGATCATGGAGTATGCAGCAATGTAATAATGATCTTTATTAGTTACTATAATCATAGTGTTATTTAGATTATGAAATCTACGTTACAACTTGGGGTCATGGAACTCTCTTGAAATAACCTATGGTTGCTCACATGTTCTTCACTAGGTGATTTACACATAATGTACCTGCTCTCCATCAACTCCTGGAGTTCCTGGGGATCCTGGTTCACCCTGCAAAAGATAAGATGGAATTGGACTCTCCCCATTGCCCCAGACATTAGAGAAAAGAGGCAGAGAAAATACCATAATTAAAAATAAAAAAGCCACAGAATATTCTGACAAAACCCCCTAGCATATGCATAAAACTTCCACTGAAAAAATAGCATTGCTGATTTAGACATTACACAAACTCTGGGTTGCATAAAGGCCAGACAAATGCACGAAAAGAAAGGAAAAAGAAGACAAAGTCCCAGGACTGAAAAGACCCCAATCCAATGCAACTTTGCCCACTATCAGAATAAATAGGGATGGAATCATGGCTCTTGATTTATGTAAGATAGACAGAGACTTAATGTTTTCTTTCCCTGACCAGTATAAATCATTCAGTGAAGGAGTTCACATTCACAACATTTCCTATGACCAGTTTCTAAGAAGCATTCTCTAAGGGAGAAAATTATATTGATGGGCAGAATCTATGATATTGTAAACAAACTCCCACAATGTTGAATTCTACCTTATGTCATGCATTTTGAAGGAAAATGCTCATCTATATGAAGGAACACAACTTCTTCCACACTCCAACTCCTCTGTGTTTTACAACATACTCCATGCTGCAGAAATGCTGGGTAGATGATAATGCAAAAAGCAATTTCTGCACTCTTAACTGTATATTCTATAATCAATTTTCACATAGAAGAATGAACCTTGTTCTCATAATTTCTCAATACAATAAACATGTGTATTGTGATATATTTCCATATGAAACGCTGGATGAAGTCTAAACCTAAAATGTCTAGTGTTGTTATTGAAGATGCATTTATTTGCTCTTGGAAGAGCTTAGAGACACTGAGGGAAGGAGCAATATCTAGTATTTAGGAAATAGAGAAATATCTCAACTAATTTAAAAGCAATTATGGGAGAGCCCACTAACTTCAACACTTAAGTACAGGCAAATTTATTATTTAAATTTTATAGAAAAGTGCAGCATATGGTATTCATTGCCTCTGTGTGGGCTGCTCACTAACCCTTCTGGTATTACGTACAGCACCAGCCAGGTGGCATTAGCAGGTTTGGGTTTCCAGCCAGGCTCCTGCCCACATGTATGTTTTAATTTCTACTGACATTAGAAAATACTGTACTTATTTGGGTGGGTAACACCACGATAAAAGCTGCATTCACATGCACTCATACTGTGGCCAGCGGTGTCTTGCACAGAGTTTTGCCTACCTCATTCCCACTCGGCCAGAAGGAAGGTATAGGAGCCACTGTCTGGTTTTGTAGCTACTCTGCAATGTCCTAAGGAACTGCCTCAGTGCAGATCTCTGAATGAGATGCTTCAGCACACTTTCAGTACTAACTAATTTTGCTGGTTCTTAGTTGAGCACCTCTGTGTGGCAACCAATCATAGCACCTATTCTGGAAAGCTACATTTCAAGAATCTGGGATACAACATTGGAAACATGCCATATTTGGTAAAATTACAGCTCAAGAAACTGTAAGAAAGCTCCATTTACCTGGGAACATACATCATTTGAAAAAACAAAGTACTCCACTCTTAAGATACAACGGGTAAAATAGGGAAGATCACCTTTGGCCCTTGCAGCCCTTGAGGTCCTGGTGGTCCTGGTGGTCCCTAAACAGAAATATACAAACCTCAAATTCCTGAAGAACTTGCCACATAAGCATAGAGTGAATGTTAATATAGCTACGGTAAAAAAATGGGTTAGATTTTTAACACAAGGGGAGCCATGACCAGTTGTGGACAAGTTGTTAATCTATGACAGCTCTGAACAACCAGAAGGATACCACAAAAAACTGTTAAAATAATAGTACAGATCATATTTTATAATAAAGTCTTCTGCTCCTATTGACGAAATGGCAAAGCTCCTCTTAATGGATGGGAGACCAAAAGTCACCTCAGCCATATTTGACAGCCCTCACAGCCTGATTCAAAACAACCTGAGATAAGAAGAAATCTCCAACCAATTGCAAAGAGGATTCTGCTAAAGATGTCAAGTGCATTTGGGGATATCCGGCACTTTGTGAAATTGCCATGGAGTAATTTCTATAATTTCTGCCTTGGACTGTAGACACAGTGTCATTTATCAAGTACTGGTCCGCATGGTGCATAGTGGGGATGCTTTAAAAAAACCCACAACAATATTTAAAAATCTCCTGAATTAACACAAAGAAAGGATATGTACAGATGAGAAAATAGGACTAACAGCAATCTTGCAGAGAATAATTTGAAACAAAAAAGAACAAAAAAAATTGTTTATACCAAGTTTGCAGCTTTAACGAATGGCTGAACCTGCAACACTATAAGCATCTCCCAGCTGGTTTCAGTATTCTCAGATACTGTGTCTGCTGGATGTGGCTAAACCTCCTACAGAAATTCCTGCTGGAATAAGAGGACTGGAGTATTCAGTTGTCCATCCACTTTGGGGACTGGTGCCAGAAATTTTAACTTTATTTCTGAGATCTGATAAGATGGGAAAACAGAATTCCTCATACTTGGGCGTTCTACTTTACTTATTTATAGTAAGCAAAGTAATCGAAACAGGCATTTTTTCTCAAAATGTTTAATTTTCATCTGGTCTGAAAACTCCCAAGTGAACTTTCTTCACAATTTGAAAGAGCTGACTTTCCAATCTGAAAATAAGGTTGAGAAAACAAAATTGTTTGGTACTCAAATCCTGCTTCATGTTTCCACTTGACTCCCACGTAGGTACCTGCAGATGGGAATGGACACCAAAAATTCCAAAGCATCTATCTGCCTAGACGTGTACTTAATAAAGGATTGAGTTCTTTGTTTTCTCGATTTCTTACATAAGTGAACTTAGATTTTCCCATTAATTCATCAGGAGCAGAATTGGTTCCATTGTTGGATGGCTTTTAACAATGGGTTTTCTGTTAAGTGAACACCAAGCAAATAAATGTATACATGCTATGATGAACCAGGTTGACATCCAATGAAGACATATCCGGAGCTAGCAGAGTTATGAACAAAAGAGAAGTTTTACAACACACAGTAAGTCATGCAACAGGAATTACCGTGACAGTCAGGGTGGCAATCCTCTGTTGGCAAAATGTATTAAAAAGAGACAACATTAGCAGAATTAAACAATGACCTAAATTTTTCTCCTTGCTACGATTATAATCTTCACCAAACCTACGCTGCATCTGGGAGACACCATGTCTCCAAAAATGAATAAAACCCCCGTTATTTTTAACTCTTGGTGTTGCTTGGCTTCTGTGGGAATTGGGGTTTTACATAGGTGAAGACTTCAGCTTTTTGTACAACTTAAGAGATCAAATAAATGACAACTAAATAGCCAAATCATAGCAGAAGACTTCAAAAAGGTTTTTTTAAACTTTTTAAGAAAACATGAGTTGGTGTCTTAAGTTGACTAAAAGACTAGCCCTATGTTTTGTAAGGTCTCCAGGTTTTGCACTAATGTTTAATTAATAAAAAAAGTTCTTAGAGTGGAGATATAAGATTGATTTTCATATAGAAATGCAGTTTTAAATCCAAACTGCCAGTTCACAATTCACCTGTATATACTACAATTCTGCTTTAAATGTTTGGAAAGACAAAAGATATTTTCATCATGGAAGGAGGCAAAATATCTTGACCTGACAATACTTTTTTTTCACCAAAAAGTTTAAAAGCAAGTGAAAAGGTGTTTAAAAGTAATTTAAATGCTTGTCTATTTTTAAAAAGACTAAAACCACCAAATATTGCAGCTTGCACATGCTTTCCTTTTGCCTGTGAAGAACTTACTGGCCTAAATGAAACAAGAAATATTTTGCTTTTACTCTTTTTTTCCCTATGTGAAAATAAAGATTTGCAGATCTTCTGTTTTCAGCTTTAAAAGAATGTTTGTGTCATGCAACAATACAATCTGTCATCAAGAATCTGAAACCTGCTTAATGCAAAGTACTTGAAAAAATTGTTCTCTAACACAAGGCTTTAATATACTCATATCCTTTGTATTTTAACTTATTAATGGAAACATATCAAGAACTTCAAAATACTGAACATTTCAGTTTATCTACATATGAAAAACTAAAATAAGCATTGTAAATCATTGTTTACGCATTCACACTAATGGATTTCTTTACATGGCAGATATTTTAATATCTAATGCTGTAGTTCCTACAAATATTAAACTTTTGAAGCTACTATATTTTGCCATGGGAAATTCTGTAGAATAGGTCTGAAGAGCAGTTTCAATAGATACACAAATTCTGTATCTGGTCCTCCAAGTAAAAGTCACATACTCTCAGCAAGGATCTGGTTGGAACTAACTATGATGACAATTCTAAGATTGCAATTTTCAGTGCTGATGAACTAAGACATCTCACTCTCCACTGTGACATGAGATCAAGTAGGAGGCACAAGGTAAAGTGACTGAATTGCCAGACTGCCTGATGATTTATTACAGAATCGTAAAAAACAGACAGGCAGTCCAGATCTTGCAAGAGTCAACTTCTTAAATCAGCAGGCCAAATTAAGTGCAAGTTAGCTCGGTTCTGAGCACTAAAAGTTCTCATGCACTTCCATGAGAGAACGGCAAATCTTAGAGCATCTAAAAATTTGGCACAAGAAGACGTAGGAATGGGAGGTTGCCTTCTGAAAGGACTGAGCTGGATTTGGCAAGCATATTTTCCACTGATCCTTTATAATCTCACTTACACCCTCCTTGCACAGCCATTCCTATTAATATCAATTATTTGCTGCCCTGGATCAGAAGGTGATGACATCCGAAATGATTTGCAATGGGATAAATGCTTCCTAATATGTTTCAACCACTGCAAAAGGCTTCAGTCCCTTTTTAAGACTTCTTTATGTGTTGCAGGTTTTCTGAGGAAGCTTGAAAGTAAGATGGATGCCAGAGTTAAGACACAAAGATGGAATAGAGGAGATACAGGGGCTAAAGCCCCTGGTAAATCTGTGTCAGGTAATGTGCAACATTAATTTCAGGCTACTGTAGGCATGTAACTCAGAGAGTGATTTAAATGACTCAAAGTTGTTTGTCTAAATTCCCTTACAAGCCAACTAAATGACAAAAAAATAATGCAGAGTCTCACAACATGCCTCTGCAGACTTCCCCATCGATACTAGTCATAATGAAAGAGTGGGCTTAGCCTTAACAACATACAGGCTTTTAGATTTTAGCAAAGGTAATGAGATTTTTTTTTTTATTTTCCAAAAGGGTCTTGAAAACCAAATGACTGGTCAGACATTTACCCACTCCCACTGAGTAAATGCAAGAAAAAAGTTCATCGGCTTCAGTGAGAAAGTGATCAGATGCACAATGAGCCAAGTCCAGTCTTCAGTTGCACATAAGCAAGCCATTCACTTTGGTGGAGTTATACTGCACAGAATTTGCATCTGAGTATACAGCAATGTAAATCATCTTGACTGCAATGACATATGTCAGCTCGGTCCTTTGCTTTTATGCAAACACTCATTCATTCTTTTTGTAACCCCACTTTAATCCTCCACACTTTTCTGCACACCAGTCAAAATAGGTTTTCCAGAAATGAATAAGTGAGAAGACTGGTGCTTGGTCTATTTAACACACTCAAGTTGCTGATTGAATCCACAGCTTGCTAATGGAACTGTGTTCTGTAGTTTTCAAATCTCAAATATTCTGCTCTTTGCATTTTATAGAAAGAGGAAGAGGAAAACAAGGAAAAAAAGGTGTGAATATAATACTACATGAATTGAAAAGCAGACACTTCTGTTCAACCTGTGTATGTGGTTTATTACATGAATTCAACACTGAACACTAGAGCCAGTAATGAATCAGCTTTACCCTCATTAGATGATGTCAATACTCTCCAGGGGACATGGAACTAATTCACTCAGCTCAATTTTATCAAGGAAATAGTTTGCCTAACACCAAACAGAAAACCTGGTTTCCAAATATAGAAAGTGATTCCTGATTAATAAGCTTAATAATTTTGCACACAAAATGTATTCAAGCTCTATGCAAAACAGATATACAATCCTGTCAAACTGCTTTTTCCCAGACCAGACTAAGCCAATCCAGCCTTTTTAAGTTTGCGTACCTGGAGAGCTTCATGGATATTGCCATTATAATCAATTATCTCTGTTGCACCTTGATCACCCTTCTGTCCAGGTGGTCCCTGTAATACATTTTCCATAAAAATTTTGAGACAACTGCCAAAAGACTGTTCTAGACTCTTAACTACTGACACATGCTTTGACTTTATTGTGTGGTGTTGGAATCTTACTGTACTTACAATATACTACTACAAACCACAAAAGTTAACATTAAAATTGTTTTTAAAGAAAAACAATTAAAAAAAGATAAATACGCAGGTTAGTACACAGTGACTTGTGCTGCAGTAGGAAAACAAATATATGAAACTTCTGAGGGCAATATTTAAGCAGTTCCTATACTCTAGTTCTGTATTGGTTGTGAACAATGTCAGAACATCTGGCATTTAATATCCTGCCCATGGACTGTGAAGAGGAGACTGCAAGAGTGGAGGGATTTTAGTCATATTAAAGGCCAGTTTGCAACGCACGTTCTAAGGGAGTCTAGTGCCCAATTTCATCTGGACTTTTAACTAGAGTTACTGCTACAATTTCAGTTCATGTGGACTGAATCGAAGAGTACATAACAAAGAGCTGTGATGAAAAGTAGACTTACCCGAGGACCTGCAGATCCTGTGTCACCTCTGTCACCTGTATCACCCTATGTAAAAACGATATTTGAAAACAGATATGCCATTTAACAACATATCACATAGTTCTTCCCTTTTAAAATATGTTTTCTTATATAAACTGGTTTAAAGGGCCTCTCTTCCTAAACAGAATGTGGATCTTAATTAAAAGAAAAAGTCCTTCAAAAAATCTGTGTAATGGTAAAGTTGACAATGATGAATTTAGTTCTGTGTGCATTATCAGAGTGTTGTATTAGTTAGGAATAAGAAACACCAAAGAATAAAAAAAAAAGACAGATTACCAATTAAGTAATTTGTATAATGTCCCACTTCTTAATGACACTATTATCAAAAGCTTGAAAAGAACAACAGAGAAAGGAAATCACTCAGTCTGAAAACAGTCAACAACTTCTTCAAAGGTGTGTTTCAAGCTGTATAAACTTTTCTTTCAGTGATCATGATTCCACTTTCTGAACTTTCCTGCTCTGAGTCATTGCCTCCCCTACAAAGACAACATTACTGTCAACATTAGAGTTTCTTGACTCCATTTCTGTGAAAGGCTAAAGATCATTGCCAGCTTACAGCTTTTTCTTCCTGACTATTAGCATTATGTTTGAAATGATGGAGGGAATTTCAAATGTGTCCATTCATAACCCAGCATTCACTGTTCATTTCATTTCAGTCACTTTCACAGCAAGATCTTATATTTTTATACTACTCAAACTTAATATGGATAAGTATTGCAACTTTGGGTCCTGTTGAAATCTAGAGAACTTTGGTAAAAGTCAGGACAGAATGACTAATTCACCAGAATACACAGAAAATTGAAAACTTTCATAGGGCTAATGAAGACATATGGAGAGCAGGCTGGTGGCAGGGCATAATCAAGGTTGTGTCATCTGCCTTTCCCTTCAGTGTTACCTTGGCAGCAGCTAGTGAACATGCCAATGAAACTCTTAAAAAATGATGTTCCCAACCACTAGACTGATTTCTGTGGGCTAGATTTTCATGACAGGTATACAGGTAAAATGAAAATCATATATAATTTTTGATAAGAAGGGAATTAAAAGGGATATCTTTATAATTTTGATGCATAGGGGAGGTGTCCAGGTACTGCAGTCAAATGAGACACTGATTTACACTTCTACCCTCACCCTGATACTTTAATCCCCTCACCAGTTCCCTTGCATTCCAGTGCTTCTTTCTGGTGAGAATGAATGAGGTTAAATGGTACTTATTTAATCATATCCTTAAGCATTTACGGCCGCTATTCAAGAACCTTCTAAGTACTGCAAACAGTATCATACAAGTCTGTGTTGTCTTGTCACCTTTATTCTCATAGTAGACTCAATAACCACCTAAACAAATATATTTTCATTTTGCTTTTGTTCTGAAGGAACCCAGTGAGCACACTATTTTGTAAAGCAGGTGAAGTAACGGAAAAGCATAAATTTTATCTCTCCATATATGTGAACCAACCATATCTATTGAGACACAGATAGGTAGACAGAGAAATATACTCAAGGGTTTTTTAAGTAGGCAGAACAGCAATGCAACGGATAACTCTTGCCTTTGTAGGACTTCTGGCCATCATATCAGCCTGCAGTACTTGGAGTAGCCCTTACTCCTTACTGACCCAAGTGTGGATTCAAAAAATTATTGCCAAACCAATAATAGCATAGTCAGGTCCTGGCATGTGGGAAGACAAACCCACATCAGTTACACAGAGAGAAACCAAGTTGCACGAGGAAAACCAGAGCAGAGTGGAATGGATGTTATAACAGAAAAAGGATTAAAAACACAGTGTTGAAAACACAGGATTTGACTTAGCTAAAGTTGAACACCAGAAGATTTCACTTAAAAAGAACTCTGCAGATTGTTACAGCTTCTTTTAAAGACATAAGTGAAGTTACTGTGAAATGTTCCAAATAATTTATCCTAAAAATCATTGTGTAATTACTCCAATAAAGACAGTTTCTTTACTACTAACCTTTGACCCTTTTGGGCCTCTAGATCCAGGTTCACCTGTTTTCCCCTGTTTGAAGGAAGATAGGAGAAAAATGATAGAGAAATGGGAATGTGGAGATAAAGAAATTAGTAATGACTAACTACAGTATGAAACAGCACAAAAACTTAATTTGATGTTACCAAGGTAATGAATCTGTAAAGGCACTGAATTTAATAGCACTCAGATTAACATATTCTCTAATACCACAGTGCCAAGATCACAGATTCCACCATTTGAAAGGAAAAGTAGTATTGGCATTAAGAAAGAGTAAGCATCATTAACGCTGGTTTTCAGGAATGGCCTTTGTCATTCCATAGCTCTTGAGAAATAGCCAAGAGATAGAGAAGATAGTTAAATATTCTACCATAAGATTAAACTAAAGTGTTAGCACAACCTCTTTTCTCAACAGTTCAGGTGAACACAAACTAACAGGCCAAGGAGCACAGAATTGGCCTTTTTAAGATGCACTAGCAAAGAAAAACTTGACAGCATCTACATAGGGGGAAATATTAGGACAATGCTAAAATGTAGTGAGACCGATCTCTTTCTTAAGAGTTAGAAAACAGCATGCAAAATGGATTTTCTCTGCATTCAATAGCTACAGTGGTCAAAGAGTTCAAACTTTGAGGCTGAAAGTTAGGGACCTAGAGGTCAAGACTTCAGCTGGAACGAATTAGGCCAGTTCCATGACAATGTATGTAGGTAGTGTCTTTACTTTGTAGACCAAATAAGAGTCTATTCAGACTGCAGTGCCACAGCTGTGAACACAAAACTCCATTGTCTTCTGGACTAAACTAGAGTATTTGACAGCATTTTCATTTAGAAGCTCACTCGCCAAGTTTGGTTCTATTTCTCCACAGGAAAAGGTGTGTTCATAAAGTATAAAACTAACAAAACATTTCCAATGTAAAATCAGACTGACCTTTGGTCCAGGGACTCCAGGTTCACCTCGCTCACCCTTCCCAGCAGGGCCTGCCTCTCCTCTGTCGCCCTATTGCAACAGATACACATATATCACAAAATACTGGCTAGTCTTTAGCACACCAAATCAGCACCACCCAAGAAACCAAGCCAAGAGAAGAAGCAGTGGTTTAGTTTATCTGGACTTTCAGCGTTTGATTCTAAAAAATGCTAATCCCCACACACTTTCAAGCTATGAAAAATTATGAAAATATAGTTTGTTCAGTCATGCATATTCTGCCTCTTGAACACGTCAGTTTTGGGATTCTAACATGGAAAAAGGCTATTTAATAAGTTATGAGACAACACATGTCTTTACATTTTTGAGGGCACCAGTATGTATGTATGTATGTATGTATGTATGTATCTATCTATCTATCTATCTATCTATCTATCTATCTATCTCATAGGAATGGGTGATTAATTTGATTTTCAGCATTTTTCTCCATTAGTACAGTTTCAGTTTCCACTAGTTGCTGAGGGAACTTGAATTTGACATCAGCCCTAGGGACTTTGCACCACAGCATTGGCCAATTACCCTTACCTTTGTTCCTGGTAGTCCTGGCAAGCCAGGTTCTCCTTGTGGCCCAATGAAACCTGGTTCACCCTTTAAAAATATGAGAGGAAGGTTACTTTATTTATTTAGCAGTATGTAATTATAGTAATACTAGTTGCTTTGGAATAGTATTTTGCCCTGTATTGCTTACAGCTCTTCAGCCGTGATGCAACAGTTATATATAGCAGTACTTTACATCATGGGAAACTTTCATCAGTATAAATTCTTGCAACAAGCCATCACACAGCACATGAAATGCAAATGAAGCAGAAGGTGTCAAACATGGTTTTTATGAGGTTAAGGACTATTAATATGCAGCCTGGTCTGTAATGTTACACACCCAACTGATATCAAAGCAAGTCTGAAAGCGGGAAGAGGGTTCTGAGATCTCCTAAATTTAAAACGGGCAGTTCATTTCAGTCACATGTTATGAAGTAGCTTTCTAATGCAGTACATTAATAGATGGGCAAACATGGTAAGCGTATGACAAAGCAATGACAAATGCAGAGGCCAGATGCTACTGTTGTAATGCGTTGAATCTCCTTTCAAGTCAAAGACTTGCAGCACCATGGTACTCTCCCTCCCCATTCTGACAGAAAAATAGTTTAGTTCTCTGCACCCAGACAACTTCTCTGGCTGTGAACAGCTGGGAATGAGCAACAGCTCCCCTCATTCCCTCTCTGTTCTGTTCTCTTCCTTCCCATTCATTCGCACAAACAAAACAGACAAATAGCAGGAATCAAGCAGAGCAGCAGCAGAAACAGCACTGAGCAGAGGAGGCCATATTTTATTACCTATCTCCATGGCGGAAGGGAGATAATGGAAGATTAGTAAGCCATATGCTTTCCGTCACAAACTTTCCTGAATAAGGTTTCCTTCTATTTAATCTTGCACTTTTTCCAGATAAATTTGAATCAAGATATACCCACAAGCTATTGCAAATTTTAAAATCAGTAGTGTAACCCAATTAATACTTACTTATTAGCCTTTTAACAATATCCCTGAACTTAAAACCTAAAAATTACCCATCAAATGCCTCTTCAAATAGCTAATAGACAGATGTGTCATAATCTTATAGTGATATCACTACTGACAACATACAGACATATCTGCATATGAACAGCTGAATAATATTTCTCTTCACCTCTTCCCCTCCTTAGAAACACAGGTATACTGCACAGGGCAAGCCATTAGGAGGTATTCTTGCACATTCGTCTGTGCTCTCATCAGCAATCCATCATTAGCAGTTCAAAGCAAACCTATAACCAGAGAAATCTTTCATGTGGCTATATCGAGGGCCAAAGAAAGCTCTGAGATACCACCATTTACATTATAAAAATACAATTTAATAATGAGCTTTCTCACATGAAGTTCCAGCTGGCCATGGTTGAAAATACAGCAACAAAGAAATAAACTCAGACAAGCATGTCACAGAGAAGGATGTGGAGGTTTTTTTTCTCTCATACAAAAAATTCTCTTACAGTTAATATATCTTGCACACCAGCAAGAGTAACATAAGGTTGTCACTACAGATGGAAGCACTTTAATGTCAATAAATGAAGAACAATGCAGCTTCAGTCATTTATTTTAGAATGATTAGGTACTCATTAGCCCCATATTGTTTTCACACTGAATTTTGTCAGGGCTAATTTCTTGGCCAGGTTATTATGACTTCTGGCAGAAGAAATATGCAATGACTACTTGATTGAATCTTTTTAGTAGTAAGGTTTAGAAGTGTCACTCAGAGGTTGATGCACAGCTTTTGAGTCAAATTCTTGCTCTTTGCTCAGGGCTATACCAGTTACATACCACAAGAAAACTTCTGGCCAAAGTCCAAGAAGAAGACCCACCTTACTTCAAAATCTCTAAAGAGGTAAGAAAAAGATGCTTTGCAAAAGCTGCTGGTATTGATAATGGAAGAAGGGGCCTTAATTAGGATGAGTACGGGTCTTACATGGCGCAGAGCTTTAAAATGTTTGCAAATGTGGAGTGGAAGAAGTGGTGTGTCAGCAGAGACTAGGAACTGACTGGCTGAGCAGCAGCTCTGCTGAGAGACACGGCAGCTATGGTGGATGTCAAGTTGAACATGACCCAACACTGTATTCTTATCACACATGAAACAAGTCGCAGTAGTTAAAACCTGGCTACATTAAGGAAAACATGCAATTTTCCCTCTATCCAGTGCTAGTGAGGATAAGTAGATTAAGAGACAGATCTGACTTGCCATCTGAACTAAGCTTCTAAGTAAAAAGACAACATATTTAGATGATTTGAAACTAAGCCATGTCTTCTCTAATATTTCAAATCTCGAGTGCATCCGCAGCATAAGGTATTAAGTAAAATGCTCATTGGGTATTACTTCTGCAACATTCAAAGTCAGTGGAGATAACAACTGTATCAGGTTTGTTTCTAGCATTTATGTCTCATTTATTCAGAAGAGTAGTACGTACATGAGAAGCAATGCCCAGTCCCCTTACTGTCTGTATCCTGCCATTATATTCTTCAAATATTACTGACTTCATGCTTTATGCTATCTTTTATGTCACTTAGAGGGGGGGTGGTGGGGGTGGTGGCGGAAGAAATCTATCAAAACTAATGCTGCCAATGATGTGGGAAATTAAAGAAAACACCTTTCTCTCAGAAAGGCATGCAGGTATCCCTGTTACAGAAATGCAAGGGGCAGACCATCATGATTAGTCCATCACACAGACAACGTTCCAGGGACATAAAAGAACATGGTTAGAAAATCAAGGACTAAGGTCTTAGCTGTCTGTTGTAAATACATGATATTTACAGATGAGCTGGCACTTGGCTGCAAGAAAGCAAGAGTGAAGGCTTGTTCATGACAGTACTTGGGATTGACAACACTGTAGTTCTGGTGTTCACTAAAGCATCTCCTGGTCTGAAATCTCTTGCTTAAATGACTTAAGGATTTGTTCAAAACTACTGTGAAATGCTGAAAGGAGTGAAAGGAATCAGAGTAACCAAGAATTATAATACTTTTCTAAACATCTCACTACAACTTTCTACAATAAAATCAAAGTTTTATCTAGTAAGAATCTACCACAAGCTTCTTTGCCTGCTAAAGATGGGGCAGGGTACACAAAATCTGGAAACTGGAGTTCAACAGTTATGTTTTGAAAGAAAAGTAAGGAACTCCCCCATTTGAAATACTGTTTGGCAGCTGTATAGAAAACCATCAGCAAGTGATGGCTCTTTCATGTGTTTAACTCTTTGGTACAGATATCAAATCACTGCCCAGAAACCACCACATTGCATAAGATGACAAGAAGACAAATTTCAAATTTCAAACTTCATCTACTTTTAGGACTTGGAGCAATTTGTATTAATCACAACACAGGTGGATTGGTATTAAAAAAAAAATCACGCTTGTGAATTTCATCCAGTTTACAGAAGGGATGTGCTACAATTTTAAGAATAATTTTTACTGGCTTCATGTGTTAATATTTTAAGAGACTACCTCAAGTATCTGTTGTCTGTAGAAATACTAGTGGGTCAGGCACCAAATTATATACTGCTATTCACAAGCATTGTTAATGTTCATTTTTACCTCTTATCATAAAATGTCTGAACTATAAAAGGGCCCTATAATGGCATGATGTACACCCAGTGCAATGTGAGCTCCATCAGAATTTAATATTAAAAAGCCACCTTGTAATTCACTTTAGAGGACAGTCAAATTTTCATGAGGATTATTATCTAGACATATTCATAACTGGTTTTTATGGGCTCAGGCAGAGGCTAGCTTTGATATTAGAGGTTAACCCTAAGATGCATTAACATTCATGCTCACTGTCATCTTTAAGTTTTATGGAACCCATAATTGGCTAAAACTTGGACTTTTTCTAAAAAAGGTGCAACAGCATCAATACCATTTACAACACTGATGGCTGTTTTAAACACATATAATTTGGCAAATGTTTATTAACAATGTAGTTTTAATACTATTCTTGGTCAGAATTAGCCTTCATTGCACAGCTGAGACACACACCACTAGCACTGTTTGAAACTTAGTTCTCCCAGACAATCCTAATCCACTCCCAGTGCCTGAAATAGACAACTCTGTGCTGATCCAAGCAATCAGCAGAGAACAGCAGTTGTTGGATACACTGTTTTCCCACAGAAGGCTCTTCCTTCTCCAATTATTCTTCTAATGACTATAACACACATTTTCCCATACAGATCAATGTTTGCCTAAAAAAGAAACTGTGCTGCAGGAAGGCACCCAAACCACCAACTTTCCTGTAATAATGAAATAAATTCACTCCCATTTCTGAAATTACTATTCTACCTGTAAGCTCATGGCTATCCTACTATTTTCCAGCTATAACAGATTACTATATTATGTTCTCTATGCTATAGAAATGCCAACCAACCTTTAGTCCATGAATTTGAAAAGACTAATGTAATTTCAATCCTTATTCTTATCCAGTGCTACACACTAGAATTGTCCAGAGAAATTTAAATGTCAAGCTCTTACCTTTATTACATAGTTCATTGCTAGGAAATACTTTGTTCAATGACAAAACCATGGAAGTTCTGGGCCTCCTGGGCTGACTGGCAGGTTTGCCACAAGACAGGGCACACACACCTTTCCCTGGTGTTCTCTTGGAAGTCCAAATGTACCAAGGTCAGGACTCTTGTATACACACCCCTGAGTTGGTAAACCATGCCAAAGCATCCTGAATTTCTGTGGAGGATTCTGGAGAGGTGAATTCACTCCACCTTTTCCATATATAGAAAACCCAGCCGTGGGAGCTTAAGGAAAACCACAACCATGCTCAAACACACAGCTTTAGACGGGCTTAGAGTTTCCAAATTCCTGCCTGTAGGTCTAGTGGTACTCCAAAAATTCCTGTATCTGGCATGGGCCAGCCTGCCAATTCCTCAGGAGTCACAGACCTTGGGAGACTCCAAAGTGTCCTTTCTGAAAAGCACTGACACAGAAGGGTCCTCATTTTAATCACATCAAGAGACCAACGTATGCATATCTTCAATGTTACCCTGGCTCACTTACAAGCATATTTAGAAGAAAACCAATATGATGCCCTTTCCTTGCCTAACTCTACTGAAAGAATTCTGCAAAGGTGGAGATATACAGAAGAAGAGCTACCAAAAAAACCCCCAAACCAAGATGAAAGACAATTTGGAGAACAGCTCTGTAGTTATAATAAATGGGATTTGGTTCACTGGTGCTTATGCATATGCTGCCGTAAGACTTTTTTTTTCTGAGGCTGCTACCTAACCAAACTACTGCAACTCCTCCACTCTGGAAAGCAATGAGGGCTAAATTCTCAGGAGCCTGGAACAGAGCAACCCATGGTGGTTGATGAAGCTGTGCTTGTTCGTGCCTTGCCTCTATCTGCAGCACTTAGTTCCAGGGAAGCAATTTCTCAGAAATTCAGCTCGCCTTAGACTGAACAAGTCAGAGAGTCAGAGAGTACTGCAAAGGGCATTGAAGGGACTTTATATATAGCCTGATGTCCATGGGAATTTTGCTCTCAGGACGACTACAGTATTCAGCTCCTAAGAAGGAAATGAACAAGGTACATGGAAATCTGATTAAAAAAACCGTAACCCCATTTTATAATGTCTTACTTAAGGCTTTTCATATCACTTCAGAATTGGCTCCAGAAATTGCCAGTTAAAACAGGTTGTTTGGCTCGCTCATTGCATTTGAAACAGTATCTTTACTCCCTAATGAGTGTCTAAACTTAGAAAAACAATTGTGGTTTAGAATTTCCAAATGCATATTTTTAGTCTTTATGACTCATTTAGAGTTAGAGAAGTAAAACCTTACAACCAAGCTAAAATGCTGAAGCTTCATAATAAGCCCCACTTTGTATGAGATATATTGCTTTGTAGTGGACCTAATTTTCTCCGTGCTTTTAAGTTGTCTGCTTAGAAAGAATGTTACCTTGGCGGGGGTGCTAACAGAACTAGCAAGAACTCTGATTAATTCTGTATGTGTTGATCATATAAGGTACTTCTTACTTAAGGGCTAATTATAATTCAAGTCAGCATGGTAACTACTTTTGAGGATTAGAATAAAAACACTTGTTGTAAAGAGCATCTAATTTTTAATTCTTTGCAATGACTGAAATGCTAAACTATGAAAAATTTGGCTCCAAATTGTTTCCTTTAGAAAACAGTTATGATGACAAATCTAAGAAATTTCTATTGCTACTCTGAAAGATAAAGAACTTTATTGCATGCCTACATTTTCTGACCTTACAAAAATTTGAGGCATAGAAATACTTTCAGATTACTGATGCCAAGCTTTCTTTGTGGATGACAAAATTCTTGATTTCTCAATACAGCAGGATGATGGACTCCCAGATTATTCAACTGTTTTCAGAAGTTTGGATTTTGATTTTTTGGGGGCACAAATAAAAATAAAACTATGCTATAAAACATATGCTGCAAAATAGTTCCTTTTAAGTTCACCCTCTCAACTGGTAATAACTTTAGATGAAACAACATTGTGTGTTTCAGGTACTTATGTTTTAGCTTTTACCAGGGGAGAAAATAAGAGCTGTCGTGATTTGGAGGATACAGTTTCTGACAGATTAATCAGAACTGCATATATCTTGAAGAATGCCCCAGTAAACACTCCTGACACATGCATACCATCCAATGTTAATGGTGATCTCATTTTCCAGCCTTGATTCTCAAAATTATTTCTGGCAAATGCCATGTTTATCCTATGCAAATGATTACTGCCATAACACATGGAAACCAGAGAGCTAGAAATGAAGCAACAAAGCTAGATGTGCATCTACATACATACAGATATATTTGTATATGCACATCCATTCTGAAAAGTGAACATTCATAATTAATTGCACAATGAATTAAAATTGCATTATGTATTTAGCCTACCCATGCAGAGAGCTACTTCTGAAAACTAGCCCACCAAATGCAGGTATTAAGTTCTACTTTTTTAGATCAGTTCCCATTTTCATCCAGAGCATGCATCCTTATATTCTACTTTTCAGTATTTAACCTACTACACTATGCATTTACCTCTGCTCAGGCAGATGAGCCGCTTTCAAGAGCCCTGTATGTGAGTAATGAAAGGTTGGAAATTCATTACCTCTTGAATACTTCCATATATATCTATCAGCTAAGTCAAGTGCATATTAGGGAGAAATGAATTCCTCTGAATTCCCGTTGCTGCAATTAATATGCTCAGCACACCTCTGTATCCAGGATTCGGAGATGCCTGTCACAAAGTCAGCTGGTCCCTTCCAGCTCCTGAGTTTAGGATAGAAACAGTTCTGAATATGATGACCTATTAGATAAAAATGAACTGAAGCCTGAGCAAGAACACTTGAGTACTAGAGAAAATGGAGAGACAGAGGCCCTGCAGGTTTCCTGTTATCAGTGACTGACATGAAAGAAAAACAGGAAGAAGAATGGAAATATGGAAAATTGCATTAGGTAAATGCAAAGAGCCTTTCTAAGAACTCCTGGGAGAAAAGAGGAATTTTCAGAACTTTCCTATAGACGGTGAATGGCATGGACTCTAAAATTAAATGCTTAGAACTACCATTGACTTCAAATTTCCTTTCATTTTGCTGCCAGATGATAAGAGCAATATCTAAACTCATAAGCTTCAAGAGCAGTTGCTTTCTTTTCTACAAGAGCTTAAATAGGATACTAACTTCAGCTTGAAAATTGTTTTTCATTTTCTCTGAAAGTTCTCTTTTGTAACAGAACTAAATTGGTGAAAGCAGTAATAACTCTTCTAGAGCTTAAAAAATAATTTCTGTGGAGCAGAGGGTCTTTCAGTATTTACATGGAATTAGGAAAGTCACAAGGTAAGATCTCTGAGTAGGTATAAAAAAAATCTATGTACAGAAGAAAATTACAACTGGTTTTGCTTTCATAAAAAGAAAAGCATATAAACTTGATTCAAATTCCTATATCCTTCTCCAGGTTCTTCTGAAACCTTGCCATAGCACAGTCCCAGGGATGTCAATCCAAAGTACTTGTATAGTAAGATACTAGATGCTGCATACTGGCAAGTCTATTGAATCAGCCAGTTACACTGGATTTTAAACCACAGAAAACACAGAAGAGCTAAGCAGCCTGCCTCTTCTCATGCCAAATCATTTAACAGTACTGTTTCTTGAAAAGGATAAAATAAAGATTTATATGCAGTCATAAGCCTTGGTTCAGTATCTGTCCTAAAAACTGAGGGAAAATTCCAGAAATGCCATTGAAAATCTAGATCCTGCATAAAATGCTGCTACTGAGAAGCAGCTTGTGTTCCATGAAGGCTTTTCACTCAGTGAGGAAGCTGAGGACTGTACAGCCCAAATTCCAGAAAATGCAACGCAATGGATTTGAGAGATGTCTGACATTACAAAGAATAAGGGTATACATGATTTTCATTACAGTAAGCACGTGCTGCTTTGTATGCATCTTCTCACAAAAGTTATGAGATAAAACAGATACATGAAGTTTGTGTTTCACAGACAGGCTCCTGTGTCTGCTTGGCATCAGTTGGGGGATTGCAGAGCGATGAGTTAATACTCTGTGTTTAGGTGCCTTACTTGCTTCCCAAGTGACATGGTGGAACACATTCAGGGGCTCATTAAGTTTCCAGCCATTCCTAAACAGCAACAGGTGCTTGAGAAATGTTTCTCCAGCATGTCACAGACAGCTTCTTCACTGTCTTGGAAATAACTGACTGTGCTTGTGTTTCCTTCATGGCATCAACCGACAATGAGGAGAGATGGAAAAGGAACAGGAAGAACTCCCAAAACATCCGCATGTGCCTAGTGAATGGGTCTAGAAAAGTAAGTCATAAAAGACCCTGCTGCATACTCTGAATTCAGATATGTTACTTGCATGTCCATCCAGTGTTGCTGCTCATTCAGACTCCAGTATCACATTGAACCAAGTCCTAACAGGTTCCCAGGAACATTGATTAATTAATTGAAATGGCATTTTAAGAAGCTGAAACTTTTTCAGTGATTAGTATCTATTAATCCTTTCTGGATGTTCAAGCACACTGGACTGAACGTTTCAGGAAGCTTCTTCAACCATAAGAAAGATGAGATATAGCTGGACAGATATGGTCCACTGTCTGGCATGGCATTTGTGTTTTCACAGTAGAGATTCATTCACAAGGGAGAAAACTTCAGTTCAACTAACAGATTTAAAGAAAAGAGGATTTACTATTTATTATTTAAGAGCTATATGCAGGAATTTTCTGTGTGTAGAATATCCCTGTATCTTGATCTTTTCTTTACCTCTCACAAAGTTTGGAATTAACTTGAAAAATCTCTGCCAACAGCTACTGGGCTGGCACACAAATGCACAAGAACACTGTCATCCATTTGCTAGGAAAAACTTTCCTTATGGAAACTTACATATTGTGACAAGTTCTTAGATGTTTTAATGACATTGTCCGAGGTTTGTACTATGTCGTTTGCATTACCCACCAACACCACCACATATCACTACTAAGTTAGAACAGCAGAGACATATCTTGGAGAGTTTTATCAAATCCTGAAAAGTCCCTGAAAGAATTATAACCAACAACAAAGATCAACTAGGAGGAAAAAAAACTGAGAGGAAAAAAAATTAAAAGGGGGGGAAAGACAGAAAAAAATCACTGCTCCAAGTAGTATTCCTCACTGTTTTGTGTCGGAACAACATGATAGCACAAAGTGATTGCAAGTTCAGATAATTGGATTTCCTCCACGCTCACGTTTCTCATCCTGTCCCTGCTATTTCAAAGTAGCTTTCAATCAACACCAGTTCACTGGAAATTTGTTTCTCTGTAAGATAACACTGATGTTGTCTTTGGAAATTGATGTGATGATTTTACCATGGTGGTAGACAAGTCTTTGCTAGAACAGATGGCAAGAAAAGGGAAAAATACTATTTTTCTTTGCTGATGAGTGCCTACGTTCTTAACTACAGCAATTCTCTGGTTTCTGCTACCTCTTTTCATGCCACAGATGTAGTCTTAGTGACAGAGAAATCCAGGATTTTTCTAGACTGCTTAAATACATAGAGTTTACAAATGCCTTGAATTTAACACCAATCCCACAAGCCTGATGTGATGAGATACACTTTACTCTCTCCTATGCACATTCTGCTATAGCTTGTTTGCCATCTAGGGCACAGACAGCCACCCCAGTGCAGAATTGCACTAGATGAAATTTCTTCACTGAAACACCACCAGTCTCCCCTGGACTAGATTTTAAATATAAGACAGCATTTTCCTAAATGATTAATATTTGACCAAATGATCCCACTTTACTTTGTAGGCAACTGCACTGTTTTCCCACTGTATCCACTGAACTTGGACAAAATTTTTCACTAGGCAAAACTCCCACACTTCATCCCTTTTTCACTTCACATCTTGCCTTTCAGGTGATTCTGAAAGCTGCCCTTCTAAGCCATTCTTACTGGCAACAAATATTTTTTCCCAGAGCAGACGCTCAGATGTAGACTTTTTTATTTACTGGTTATATGCATGGACATGCAAGGTCTGCAGGAAGATGGAATCCCCAAAGACCAACTCCAGTTGCTTTTGGCAAGTGTCCCCAGGATGAGTGCCTCAGGCAAGTGCCCCAATGACCTCCAACTGAGCTACCTCTTTACTCGCTGTTAAAGTAAATAGAATAGGGATTGCTGCCAAAGGTCCTTATAAAAATAGTTTAACTGCACAAGACTCTCCGCCTACATGATCTGCACTAGCCAGTATAGGGTTCATTCTTGCAGAAAATGAACAACCTCCCTGGGAACTATATTTTCAGCTGTTACAACACACAAACTTTAATATGCACATTCAATTCTTCCCATAATTCATTAGTAATACAGAAGGGACGTTATGCTTCAATGCTGTGGCAATTCACAGGTCCCTTAAGAAAACCACTGCGAATGTTATATTCCATGAGATAAATCTTGAATCCTACCACAACGGACAAGAATTAGGTCTCTGACTTATACTCCTTGTTAGAAAGGAGAAATTATAAAAACTATCTCTTTGAGGCATACACAGGACCATGCTGGATCACAAAGCAAAAGTTTCAAAGAGATTTTGTTTCCTGAAAGAACAGTCTTTGTCATGAAGAAGAAGCCAGCATTCTAATCTGTGCTTACTCAGGATATGCAAGTCCACTCACTCTGTGCAGAATTATATGCTTACAGCTGAAACTGTGCAAGTGTCTGCAACTCCAAATGCAACAACTTAGAAATAAATCAACCACGTGTTTTTTGTATCAGCTTGCCTTGAGATTCCAGACAAACTGGAAGCCAGAGGCTAAAACAGATATTGGTAATGGGACTGTACCTAATACTGACTAGAAGCTTACTAAAACATTTTGACTTGTCAGTGGAAATTACAGCTGTATAATGGAGCACAGAGTATTTTTGAAAACAGAGCCAGTTCTCCACAGCCTGTGTATAATTAATGCAGTTCTCTGGCTGGAGGCTTGGTAAATTCAGCAGACCATTGCTACCGGAAAGCACACATTGAAGTGGAAACCAAGTAAAACTTTGATGACTGGACTCTTCCACTAAATAAAAAAAAAAAAAAACCAAAGCACCCTTCTACTATTTTAGATTTTTTTTTTTTTTTAAAAAAAGGACTAAATTCAATGTTCTACTCACATTTTAATGTAAGGTATACTGTTTGCCTACTCACAGACACTTCACCAAATTTCCATGTGAAACCTTTCCATGCCAACCCCCAGATTAATACCAGAGACTCAGAAGAAAATATAAGCCAAGTACAGCATGTTCATTTGAGCCAAATTCTTGCAGTTCCCCCCTCTTCCTGGTGTCCCCCCCAAAACAACAGATACTACAGTTTATTTACCTTTATTCCAGGGAGTCCAGGAAGCCCAGGAAGACCTGGTTCACCCTATACAGGAAAATTACATAATATTACAGACATTATTCAATTATGGTCACGATCCAGTGAACACCCCTGTAAATTCTGCAGGAAGATAAAAGAGCATGAGTGACTCCTAGTCAGCTCCAGCAGGACTTCTATTTTCAAAATGAGTGACTTAAACATAGAATTAGTAGGAATTGTGTTAAGAACTTAGATATCTTCAGGGAACCTTGGATGTGAAAATGACACCCAGATTGAAAATCCATGTCAGGAAAGCCAAATATGAATTCACATTAGCCTTCAGCAAAAGAGAAGAAAACAAGTAGCACTGGTTCATTTTACACACTGCCATTGAAGTTCCATACTTACAACAGATGTTTAATTCTGTTCCATTCTCAACTCTGAGCTAGATAATTGTGCTGTGTAACTGTCTGATTTAGTTACAAAGCAATTCAGAAGAGCTTAGTTTAAATTGCGCAATTCAAGCAGCACTGCATAATTATAACTGGGCCATCAGTTGCATAGAGCTGTCCATAGCATCATTTCAGAGCCTGCTGTTTATCTGTGAATACACACAGTGTCATGAAGGATAGCTAGAATGTAACCTTTTACTGCTTTACCCAGAAAAGCCTTGCTGATTTAAAATTGCAATGAAAAGAGCTGTAGAACTCCCCATGCAAGGGTAATTTTGTAACAGGTATGGAAAACTAAATGTATTAATTTTGAAATTAAGTTGAAATTAGTCTAAGACAAGAATGACAACATTCTCACAAATGGTCATTTCGGCATATCAGCTAAATGGAAAAACGTTGTCTAGGGAAATGAAGAGGGAAAAAAGAGCAATAACATGTGAAGAAATCATTATTTTAAAGGCTGGAGGTTTTATTTTAATACAGAGATGGATTCTAACCAGTACCTTGGATCTAAATATTCCCTGAACTTGCTGGAAGTTCAGGTCTGAATTCTGCAGCTAAGTTTTACCTTTATAATGAGTTGAACTATATCCCAGATTTTGTATGCTACTGAGCCTTATAGAAATCCAGATTTCAACTCTGTGATTTGGGCTGATTCATACAGATTGTGCTATTAAAGTACTTTACATGTCTGTGTACACACAGGCTTACATATATTCCTACATTCACACATACACTTGTGTACATACACAAACATAAACACACATACACATAATATAGATGTTCATCAAACTACGGTACCCAAAGACACTTCTTTATGGCAGTATTATTAAATAGACTTGAAATTCTCATAAGAAAACTACATTTTGCCACAAACTGAAACACACAATTGAGAAGCTGCGAATCCCTTTACCAAATGGAGTGATTTTTAAGGGGTATAGAAGGATCTGATAACAGCTTCTTTTCCATTTTAGTTTCTCCAAAATGCTAAGTGTTCACATTGCCTAAAAGCACAGGAAAGATTGAAGTCTCAAAATATTAACTGTAAAATCAGATGGAATAATAGAGGCTAGGATGCCATTTTCAATATACACTATTATTTTTTGGTTTGCCGACTAACACTTTCTAAAGCAGAAAATGGGTTATCACCCTTGCAAAAGAATAATCCTTTAAAAGGCTGCCACTGCACTTACAAAATGTTAACTCCAAACTCCTACTCTCTTTCAGTTTCTTGCCTGAGTAGCCATACATATGACACTACTACCATGAACTTTTCTCATCTCATTGTGGAAGCACTGTATTTTACTTCCAAGCACAGCATTTGAATATTTGTAATTGGCAAATAATAGTATTGCTGCAGTATGTCACTGTTTGGTCTTGGGACAGAGGTATTCCCCATAGACTGACACATAACAAGCAGAAAGGATCCAGCAAAGCCAGTTCAGAGTCATATTAATCTAAAATAATTAAAATGCCTCTCAAAGATACATTAAACAATGAGAAACACAATTAAATAAATCACTATTTCTTAATTACAATTGGTATTGTAGATGAATGCATAATATTTTCTTTTCTGGATCTTTCCTAATATCTGAGTATGATTTATGAGAAGAATGATTTTTAAAGAAACCCAGGCTGTATACTAACTCTTTCATAATGCTCAGCTTGGCATGGCAGGTCATTGTATCAGTTCTGCACACAATATGGCACACAACAGCTTTGTCAGACTGTTGAAATACTGTCATGTTTCATTTCACGTAAATACTATTCAGGTGGGCAGCTCAGTGTACATCTGTCCTTAGAAGACGGATAAGGAACAACTAAAAGGAGAGGAATAAGGAAAATATGAGGAAGAAGAGATACAAGAAGGAAATAGGAAAGGGACACAGAAGAAGGAAAAGTATTAAGACGATGTAGACGGCAGACACATTCCTCTAGTTGGAAAAAGAACTCCTTGCAATCTCTGGTGAGGTGACAAGTCCCTGCTAAGCAGGGGTGCAGAGCAGCAGATGTGGGGCACCTGCCTGGAGGAGGCACACTGAATGAGCACAGTACAGGAGCTGCTGGTTTGGGTTGGGACACAAACATGGCATACTGGAAGCTGATGATGTGAATGGAAAGAACACACCAAGTCTCCCCTGCTGTGTTCCAGCAGCTGAGACAATAGAAAGTCTGAACTGCCTACCTTTCACTCATCCATGCTGCATAAATGAGATCAAACCTGAGTGCCTGGGGACTGAGATCCAGAAGGCTGCTGATAAATCACTGCTAGTTTTGCCTCCATGGCAGCCACCTAATGACAGCACGAATCTCCACAGGCTCTTAAGTGCATTTTCTGGTTTATTACCCAAGCAAAGCATACAATGCAGAATGCACACACTGAATGACTCTGTAGATAAGAGAGCTTTAAACAACTTTGATTACCTTTCCTAATTAAAACTGTATTTTACTAAAGAACTGCATTTGCAACCATAACAGTCTTTGTTTAGTATCTTATAATTGATGACAGTTATAATTTCTCAAAGACACTTAATTTCTTATTTATCTCTTATTTGTATGTGGTTAGGGTTTTGCTTGAGTATTAGAAAATGGGTGTATTGCCATTCATCATATAGAATTTCAGCTCATGATTGCCTGTCTGGAATACCTACTAGTTCAGCTGGCAGATGGACTCAGCTCCACTCTGGTAGAAGTGGCTAGTTCAATCTTGTAAGAGACAAGAATTGTGCCAATGGCTCCCGAGGGAAACCAATTATTACAATGCAAAAGGCTGGTTATCTCATTGTTTCTGCTCTCCCTGCAGGACCTGCCTCCTACTCTCATGAAAGGGAGCTGAATGCACAGCAGTCACTGTGATGTACAATGGATTTAAAGTGCAAACTCCCCAGCTTCAGATGGCCTCATGTGGCACAGAGTTGTAACTCCTGCAGGACTTTTACTTGCAGGAGCAGTCTTAGCCACAAAGCACCCAGGGGCATTTCTTTCCCTGGCAGGAAGAACAGAGCAATATTACCTGGTCTATGTCCTTCCAAACATATCACATTCCTCTGACAGTTTGATTCCCCTTACACATAGATATGAAACGGACTCTAGTCAAGACTTATTTTCTTCCTTTAACAGGTACATGCGAAAAAGATTCTAGTCAATACTTATTTTCTTCCTAATGAGATGTAATAATGTACCAGAGTCTGAAGGTTAATAGTCAGTCAAACATGCAGGGTTAGCTTGTGATCACTGAAAGAACAGAGCCATCTTTGTTAGTCTCACCAGCTGCAACTGCGTAAGCTCTCAATGCAAGAAGTGAGCTGTGGCTAGAAGTAAAGGTGGGTTAGTCTAATATTGCTTTAAATGTTAATTAGTATCATCATTCATGTGCTTGTTTGAATTACAAAATGAACATATATGAAATGTTTACAGGCCTTGGGCTGCTAAATTGTACTGCCTTGGGCTCACCCTAGTACAGGAAAGGGCCACTGGTAACATTGATGTAATATCATTTATCATAAATCCAACAGAAAAGGAAAACTGAACAATTCCAACTAATACCTTTTGTCCAGGCCGTCCAGATTCACCAGGTTCACCCTAAAAGAAAACAGATGAAAGATGAGATCTCAAAAATTAATTAAAGACAGAGATGTGGCAAACTATAATATTAATGATACTCAAAATGCCTGTGACACTATAAAGTAACACAGATCAACCACCCCTCTTCTACCTGCACAACTACTTTAAAACTACATTACCTTAATTCCTGCAGCAGAAGAACCAGGGTCACCCTGATACAAAATCCACAAGAAATAATCACACTTATTACATATACAGTTTTCCAGGAAACACATAAAACAAATCATGCAAAACTACAGCAATATTATATGGCAAAATACCTATATAGCAAGATTGCCAGTTCTCTGTGCTGCTACATAGGAATTTAACTAATGAATTCAATCAATGTAATTCAGAAAAGGAATAGTATTGCTGTCAAGACCACGCAGAGAGATTTAGTTTCACTCACCCAAAGAGTGTAACAGTTAACCTCAAATTTCACAACTAATAATGCAGACATAATAATTGCAGATTTTGTATAAATGTACTTCATAAAGCCAGAAGATGGGAAATACTTTGACATCTCTAAATTGCTGATCTACATTAAAAATAATTTACTGCTATTTGCAAAGGATCATTTTGACCTAATTCTGCCGTTGGCAAGTGTCAGGTCTCAAATGCCAAAATTTGTTGTGCTAATGAAGATTTGCTTTGAAAAAAACTCCCCAGTGATTTATGGGTTTGTCTCCATCAGGACAGGTCACAGTTCTATTTTCTCAGCACTTCAGCATATTAAATTGATAGATCAATGCAGTGATGTGTTGTACCTTACAGGATGGGCGAGCTATGGTAATTTACATATTCAGGAAAGGTCTCTGTTCTGAGGAGGCATCTAGAATTCAAAAAGATTTGCCTGCGTTTCACTGAGTTGACTGGATTTTATAGGCAGTGACATGTACAGGGCAGACGATCAGCTGGGTTGAGAGGGTTTGATAAGCAGTGATAGGGCAGAGGATCAATGAATGACCTGGTCCAGGAAGATTTAACTTACAGTTCTGTCAATTTTTTTTCAGGATCCTTAAAATTCTTGTACACTCAAATAGCTGATTTTTTTTCTTAAACAACATGTCGAAGAAAAAAGGAAAAAAAACTACTGAAAAGTTTGCTAGTCAAACTATACACAGTTGAAGAAGGCTAGATCGCTTATATTTGAAAAATTACTTCATTACGCATTATTCAAAATAAATTTACATCATTAATGGGAAGTAAGAAATTGCTACATGGCAGCAATTTCAAGCTCCCCAAACAGCCTGCTGGTGATTTACCAAGGTAGAACAGAAGCCAGTACTGTAATCTACTTTGAAGATGTATAAGCAGAGTATAAATGCTTAACATTCTTTGTGCTAAAATTCAAATAGGGATACACACTCTTGATGTTTCAGTGAAGCTGCAGGAAGCATTATGTGAATGCCATAGCTTTAAAGGTGGTTTGGGTATGAGGTCTCTTTGGTATTATCTTAAAAAATTAAATTGTATCCGTTTACATGCTCCCTGCCCTTTAAAGAATAAGAATACACAGTTACTGCAGCTTGCTCTTGTGAAAGAAAACACAAAAATCAGTATTATGAAGGGTTGATACATACATTGAAACCTGAGCTTCCTCATTTTGATAGACATGCATGAGTGGTACTGCTAATACCCCTTTACAAGCATGTACAACTGAAAGCCTTGAGGACTTTTTATAGCTATAAAGTGGCAAAGCAACTGGTAAGACACATTAACCAGTTAAAGATTTTAAAGGATAATGATGGATGTGGAGAAGGTAACACATAAAATATTGATAATCCACCTTCATGCAGGAATAAAAATTAGTATTAGATTAAAGAAAAAATTATGATACAGCATGTTCTCAATTCACTGATGAGTCAAACAGCTTGAAAATGAAGAAAACTTAGCAGGTGTACATGTACAAAGAAGTAATATACTTGGTAGTTTCCAGGGACTGAGGCTACAGTGGGAGCTTAAAACCAGGAACTCCAACCTGACATTAACACTTTCTTCAAAATAGGTCAATTCAACAATGACATTTTAATTCTAAAGTCTCAGGTAAAGAAGTAAGCACGCCAGTCCACATTTCTGAGGTACAGCAGAAATTAGGTACATTAGGTACAGCAGTTCAGAAAACTACATTAATTGCTCAAACAGAAACCTACTCCTAAACCAAATCTGAAACTCCTGTCACCTGGAATCTCTGTCACCATATGACTAAAATTTAGCATTTATCTCACAGAAACATTACTTAAGCCTTTTTAAAGAAATGTTTTTAAGATGTATGAACTATGCATTTAATCTCTTAAGCATATGCATAGTGTTACAATCTAATGCAATTTCTCTGCATTTATTTACATAAAATGAATGGCTTGTTTACTGAGCAGGAAGGGTCTGTATTTGTATGTGGTTGAACACCTGAGAACTGAGTGGATACCATTCTTATCTCATTTCTGAATACATCCAGTAGCTCTGTTACAAACACACTTTAGAGCAAGCCTTATTAAGTCTCATCATACAGACAAAAATACAAATAAAAAAGAAATAAAGGAAAAAAGTCAAGTGTAGTTCATGAGCATGTCAATTTAATGTGTCTGAAATAGTCATCCTGATTTCCTCCAACACTTAAATGATTAGCAGTTCCTGGGAAAATTCATGCTGGAATTACATAGAATGATCATAGAACAAAACCTTCCCCCTATGCTGAAGAAAAGGAAAGAATACAAACCCTGTTGAGTAGCTCAAGTGTAACGTAATGACACCAAGTTTAATGCTTGCTCCTAAATTATCTGTCAAAACCCAGCCTCCTAAGCTCTCTAGAAAGTGCTGTTTTCATAGCTATCTGTCAGAAAATTTAAGCTGCTGCTCTCTTATAAGAACTGCATTTTATTTTTTTGGGGTGGCAGATTATCTTATAGGCCGGGAAAAGGGATGAAATGTAATGAAAGTCAACAAAGTCCGTTCTGCTAAGTCTTGCAAAACTTAATACAGAGGATTCTAACCTTGTTATGGTTAAAGCAATGCACTCTAAACAAACAGAACATATTCCCATGTCACCATCCCTCCTCTGAAACTAGTATGAAACGCAGAAGAGATGGAAGACCTCTGCATTATGAAGTTGAACAGGTTTACTGAAATTTCTTCAGATACAGCAATCTGAGAAGTCTCTTGATGACCAATACTTCTCTCAAGTTGACCCCAGCTAGGCTACCAAACTGTTGAAAGCTCACACAGAAATATTTAAAACTTTATTTTTGTGCAGAAACAGGGCTATGTGCACACTACCGATCACAGTGCAGCATGGATATTCTAACGGATGCAAGCTCACTCTCACAGTAGATAAAGCAGAAAAGCAACAAGTGAAGCTGCACCAGGCTTCCCAGAGAGATTATAAACTTCCCATTTACTTGTTGCAGAACTATCTTCTCAACAACAATCTCATACTTGCTAACAGGCTATATTCTGAAACCACATAAAAGCAGATCAGGATTATTTTACTGGCATATATTGTGTAAGTAACTAAATAAGGTTCTTAAGACTTTCATCTGGGTTAATAAGCATGACTGCAGATAAAGCATTATTTAAATGAACTCCCCAAGAATTAAATAGCTTGACTATTCTTAAATCTAATGTCTATTTTTAATCGCTGATTTTAGAACATGCCCCATAAAATCCTCATGTTCTTCAAACTTTACTGTATCCTAGTGATAGGTCTGGAGGGATTTGCATGCATTCCTTACCAGCTTGATAAACCCATCCTAAGATTCTTTTTGCACTGAACTGATGTAAGGTGGTTAAGCATTATACATGTGAGGGTAAAAGAAAAAAAAATTATGCTTCTGTCAAAGTGCATTCACTAAAATAAATGTTTTTAGAAGCATAAGAGTTCAAAATGATGGCCATAAGAGGTCAATATGTCTGACCCTTACTCCTGTGCAACACAGGCTTTACCCTGACTACTAAAGACTGTGACTTGTGTACGTAAACCACTTTGAAAACCCACGTCTTTTTTTTTCCTTTTGCAGTGAGTGATACAACATGAGCCTCACATTAAATGAAACTAAGGAAAATAAAAATTTTGACAAAGTCTATGCTTTGGTGATTTCTACAACAACTTGGTACTTTGCAACAATGAGCCAGTAAGGAATAAAGTGAGGTTATTGCTGATGTCACTTGGAATACAGATTCAAAGTGGTTTTTATCTTCAACTCTTGATTGTCCAGCTGCAATTTTTAAGGGAAACTACCTATCACGATACCATCATTTTTGTCCCATACTGGTTTGGTTGCTCTCTTTGAGGGAAACAAAGGGGAAACGTTAAAGGATGTATCAGAAATGGTTATAACTCAACAGACCTAGTGCCAGCTGAGAGGTTGTGACCAAAGCCTCTGTATGATGCAAATTTCAGCAAGGAGGAGTGTTAGTTAGAAACATGCTGATGAATTCTGTACTAAAGCTACTGCTGTATGAAGTCAGAAACCTTATGCTTAGTTGGATAGAATATGGACAATTTTTCTGCTGTTTATAAAAATTAACTCAGTCAAATCACTCATCTTTTAAAAAAACAGCTTAAAATGCATTTCTCTTTTGATGAAATTATTATTTTCATGAGCTTGTTATATTGTAAGCATGCCTAATGCACACATTTTCTTCTCTGCTAATTAAGTAGTGTACCTTTTCTCCTGTGTCACCCTTCAGTCCATTTGCTCCAGCATCCCCCTATAATTAAAATACATATTATATTTTAGTGATTTTATGTAAGCACAGCAGCATGCAGAGAAGAGTCAGCATTCCAACATGACTAGCACACTGATTTTGTTAATCAGGTAGTCGGTCTCTCTGTGATACTGTCAGGAAGTGGCTATGTCTTATACAGACTTCACTGTAACTGTGATCCCCTTCACAAAGCTGAAAAAAGCCCCCACAAACTATCAACTTTCTAAGTTCACTGTGGTTTAGCAATGAAGGAATGATTTAATGATGGTTCAGCATTTTAAACTACCAATACTTTTTTTTCCCCCAACAGAGACATTCACCTAAACGCATTTAATAAGATTCAGATGACAGTTACACAGTTCCAGTACTTTTTATTAGGATTCTCAAGTAATTTATGCCATATACTCTCTGAGTCTGAAGTCATTCTTGAGTGATTCACAAACTAAAAAAATTGACTGAATGTCAGTCCTCCAAGGAGCTACCAAAATGACTGTTACTGTTAATAAATTCTATGCATTGTTTACTGTTTAAAAAGTGATGTTCAGGTAACACTTCTCCATGGATGAATAGACATTCTCTACTTTAAAAACCCCCAACTTTTTAAAAGAAAAATTTCCAAAGATTTATCCATAAAAAGACCCAATTTCCATTCATAGTCATATAGCCATATAACAACTCCAGACTACACCAAACAGTCTTTAGTATATGTCAAACTACAGGCCAAAAACTTCTGTACAACATCAGGTTTATGTAAAGTGAGAGAAATATTTAAAATGCCAAAAATATTGATAAATATTAAGTATAAGTAGGCTAAAAATCCATTCCTGGTCTTGTTCAGATAACCAGTAGTAGTATTCAAACAGCAGTATTTATTCAGCATCTGTCATGTTGTTTCAAAAATCTAAATGTGAAATTTCATTAAGAAGGATTTAGAGAGCAATTTGTGTATCAGAGTCACTGACACAATGGGAGCCAGCTAACAATCTAGCAGCACTTTAATTAAGGGCTTGATGAAACAGAACAGTAACTGTTAGGAGTGTCATCCCAAATTCATTTGACATGGTAAAGCACATTGAGGGCATTTGTAATGACACTTGTCAGGAAAAGACAAAGGGTAATTATGGAAAAATAAAATGATTTTAAGTATCAGAAATCCAGTATATGTCAAAGTTCATTGTTACTCCTTTTGTGTCTGAAAACAAACACAGGATTACTTAAGTATTCAAAAAATTAATTTTAACGCAAGAAATTATTTCATGAAAAAGATTCCCAGTTTCATACTTCTACATGTGGTGTATGGACTTTCAAGACTTCCCTGGATTATTTTTATGATATGCTTTTCAAAATGTGGAATAAATTGGATTTGCAGGCACCTGGAAATGCAATTCAATTGTAGCTGCAAAGACATGAATAAACATTTCTCAACAGCAAATTGCACCTCAATACAAGCACCTTACTTTTTAAAAACATATCTTAGTGTACTTGCAGAAGATGAGGCGCTGTACAGATTCCTACTTGGAATAAGGCTTGTGCCTTATTCTCAATCTGACCCTGTGTACAGATGCAGAAGCTTGACTCTAACTCAGTGTGTACTTGGGTGCTACTACTGGCCACTCTCCCTGGAAGAGAAAAATTATACTCCTGTTTTACAGTGTGGAGCTTGTTCCACCCTCTTGTCTTGTCTTTGACTATGGACATCAGAGAAGTAATTCCTTGCTAACTCCCTGCAAGTCAGGGCATCATCAGTGAACCGTTTGTGCTGCTGGTACCTCTCCAGACAGTCTATGGCATAAAATCACTGGGGCAGCTTCCCTTTGCTCTTACTTAAACTGATCTTCAAATACAAATGGAGAATTCCACTTTTAGTATGTGGAGAATTGGTTACCCAGATAGCATTTAGAGCCTATGTAGCTATCACTCTGTTCCTTATTAATTTTATTCCACACAGGTGTAAGAGCATCAGAACCAAGGTATGAGAAATCTATGTATCTCTAATTTCTTCAGACAGGCCCATCTCTTTCTGAGACTAACCATAGCTAGGATTAGTTGCATGGGTGGCTCAGCTGTGCAGCCTTTAACACATGGGCATGGTGACTAATCCCACTGCAGCAATCGCAGATCAGTAGCTTCCACTGGTAGGTATTGTCTGACACTCAGAAAGGCTTCTCAGTGATGCTCAAGTTCTAGGTCCGAGTCATGTTTTTTCTTTTTAAACTTGGAGTCAGTGCACTGGCAATTCTCCTAGCAGTTATGCAAAACAGAACCACCACAATGGAAGTGGAACATGTCTCACCTTTTCTCCTCTTTCTCCAGGGTCACCCTGATGAAAATAATTGAAACAAAGAAGTCATAAATTACTATCTCAAGCAAAACTCAAAAGCGTTAGTATTAATATAATTAGTAAGTTGATTATTAACGATAGTGCCACTACTGATGACAATGGCTCAGATAATAAAATCCAACAAGAAAGTCTCCAATAAACAATAAAATATGCAAATGTAATAGACCTCGATAGACAATACAACTTCAATATAATTTTAAAAGCTTAAAGATTATCGATACTTCCCTCCCTCCCCTTTTGTCCTAATTTAAACATTGACAAACGGGCGTATGCCTTTGAGATGTGGCCTGCAAGGACATTTGGTTCTCTGTTTTGCGAATGAACAAAGGAAAACCTCAAATGATTCTGTTAATGGCTCAGAAGGTTCCAAAAGAGAAAATTCCTCAAGTGTTTTGAACTAATTCTTAATTGTTTCAGAGTAAAGACCCTTCAGTGCTCCTTACATTCTCTGTAACAATCTCTATACAAAAACATGGCTTATAGGCACAATTTTTTCAAAATTAAAACATGCTTGAGAAACTGCAAATGCACTTTTGCACAGCAGCCTGACCCTGACAACTCATCTCTGCATTTCTGGCTCAATGCTGCACTCTGGCTCCTATTTGCCCCTTCTGATGGCTGCCAGTCGCTAGGCAACTGTAATGGGTTTGACCCATGGCTTCCTCGGTAACCAGGGTTTCCAAGGAAGTGAACTTAACAAGTATTCCACACGT